>VXBQ01001568.1:455842-503214 GCA_013400175.1 Phainopepla nitens | reverse complement strand
GAAGGAGAAGCAATTATTGGCACTGTTCAAAGAGCTTTCCCTGTTCTGCTCTCAGGAAGGCAGCCTTTGTACAAAGCCAGTAGAGTTGTGCCCATTCACAGCAGGGCTGAATTTGGCCTGAAATGCTGCCCTAGTAAACAGCACAGACATCCTCCTATGAATCAAGAAAGGTGGTGGTATGTCTCTGCATATGAGACAAGTCAGGCTTGCTGTGCCCATCCCTCACCTCTCATTCCTCATAGAGCTGTTTTTCTAAATGTGCAAATATTGCCCTTCAGATGCACAGTCAGGCCCAGCCTTCCCACGGCGTGCAAATATGTTCTGCCAAAAGAACTGTAGACAACACAGGCTTACATGCAGATGATTTTTATAAGCCCAATGAATTTGTTTCTGTGCTGATGGATTTCTCAGGGACACTTGTACCATCTAGAAGAGCTTGAGTATAAGTTAAAACAGGTCCTCAAAAAGAAGCTGCAAATTATTTTTCCTTGCAAGTAAGCAAAATGAAATAAAGGAATAGGATGACAAGAGGGTCTGTGTATCCATGAGAGGAGCCGAAAGCAAACAGACAGTGACTAGAACTAATAAGAAGGAGGAGGAATGAGAGAATATGTTGGGTAGAGTTTGATCAATATGAAAGAATTACTGGACATATTTTCTTTACTCTTTGCTTTTTTAGCATTGTAGGAAATGGGTTAATGATTTTTGAGTGGAGATGGAAAAAGGTAAGAGAAGAAGGAGGTGCTTTCTGGTCTCCTTGTAGGTTGGTTTTCCCATGCTGATATGTTCATGCCAAGACTGACTCCAGTATGCCTTTGCTGAAGGCTTTCTTTCAGCAGACTCTATTCATCATTCTCTGACTAGTTATCCCTAAGGGCTACATTCACCCTTGTGATGGCTAGCTGGAAAATACCTAAAATTGTGAAAATACAATTAACATGTGTTAAACAGGAGTTTCATTGCCTGATTAAAAGATACACTTTTTTGGGGGAGAAAACAAAGCTAGCACTTCCAGCATTTCTCTGTTTCTCAGAGAAGAGGTTTGTGTTAGGATGCTTATGACCTGTCAGAAAGAGACTTTTAATGCTGAATTTCAGTTGTGAGAATCCAAGATGAACAGAAAAAGAGTGTTAAATATGGTGCACCTACCTCTTTGGATTATCTCACACCAAAATAATTTTATTAAAAGACAACAAGGTGAACAGGTATGTTGAAACCAAGCTCACTGAAGAGTCCTCTGACTTCAGGAACAGTAAATGGTGTAGAAAAAACTGAAGTAGAGACAGTCATATTGCATCAGGTGAAACTGCATCAGAGTGTGCTCGCTGATGTAATTTGACCACTTTTTAAGTGACCATCCCAACCATCAATTTTGAATAGGCAGCACCTGTTACCATGACCAATATTCACACACTCTAGATAGAGAAGTATCTTCTACATAGTACTAGAACTGTGCAACTGCCTCATGTCTCACCTTTTCAGATATTTACAGATCTGTCCAGACTTGAAGATGCCAAGTTTATGATGATGGAAGGTTGGTTGAAAGTGCCATACAACCCTGACAAAGCTGTCTTATTCCACAACCAGAGTTTATTGTGGTCTATATCATCCTCACAATGATCCTGTTGCTTCCTTGGGATGGAAAATAAGAAGCAATCATAATCCTTTATCAATATGTCATATTCTGTTCATGGTTATCCAAGTTTCTCAATATTCAGCAAAGACCAGTCTAGCTTTAACTTGTGCCTTTCTATGACCACTTTTGAAATTGGCTAGATCCACAGCTGCTTTCTGCTGACTTGTGGGAAACGTCCTGTAAGTTAGCAATACAATGAGTCATTCTTCATATGCATTGAGAAGGTACAACAGCTGAGATCAGTCATGTTGCTCTAGTCAAGACACGGTGTTCACTCTCTCTTCACCACATTGTGTTGTCTGGACCATTGGATCCTTTGGTTTTGGCTTTGGTAGGATTCTGTGCCAACATGGAGTGCCCACACAATATCATGCAATGGATACCTTTGCATAGCAAAGACTAATGAGGAATCATTGTGGCACTGTTGATGAGTGTCTTCTAGCATTCACTTTGTGTCTCAGTTGTCCTTGTTGCCTAATTAGGACTGCATGGAGATTCAAATAAAAGATGCTCTAGCTCTCATCCATCTCTCTCAGAGGGAAAGGACTGTGTAGCATCTATCACATCACTGTGTTAGCACCTTTCCACATACTTCTGTGTGGTCCTTTTGCACATGGAAGATAATTTAGTGCAGCATTTCTTGTGATGAGCCTACCTAAATGTGCCTACATAGAAAAAAAATTCACTTCTCAAACTCAACTCACGTGCAAGGCAAAATAATTCATTGAAAGTTACAAGTAAAGTTACATGATCCTATGACTTTCCTTTCTCGTGACAAGAACATGGATGTTGCCCTACTTGGGGAGTATTCTGTACATGAAAAAAGATGAGACACAAGAAAATGGCAGGCTAATACAGCATTTTATGGAAAGCTTGTATATCTCTTGTATATCTCTATGTGTAGTGACCAGTGGTGATCTAGACTCAGGGAAGTGACTTTCCACTTCCAGTGGAAAGATGAAGATGTATTTCAAGATATATTTCATCAGATAAATTACTCCAGATGAGGACTTTTTTGTATGGATATAGACTGGGATGCCCACAATCTCCAGGCTATTGTGACTTTTATAAGCATTTTAACAGGAGGATAAAACTCCACCTTTTGATTTTCTTCTTTATCTAAGAGTAAGCATTTGAGATATATTTTGGTGTGTTTTTTTTTCTGGCTACAATAGATGCAAGCAGACTGAGGTTACTGTTTATCATAGGTTGAAATTTCACTTGTAATCACATTCTCATGTTCTATGTACATCAGTGTTTTATAGACAGTTACCTGTAGTTAATTTTCTCTCTTGAATTTTAAGGATGTATTGTAAGATACCTGGCAAAAAGATTCCTATGACATCCTGTAACTATTTTTATGGAGAATTATGAAGCTGGCAGTTCATATGCTTATAATTAGAGGACTTTTTAGTTTACTTGGATGGGTGATTGAGTTTTTTAACTGAAGAAAAACCAGAAAATCTATAACACAGAGTATATTTTCTAAAATATACTACTTCAAAAATGACCTTAGATGTTAGTCCACAATGGTGATATTTAGTGCCGCTGTGGTCACATTTTTAACAAATGAGCAAATTCTAAGACAAACTCCAGGATATTTGTGAATAATAAATCATAGAGAACCCTTGGTACACAAGCTTTTTACTTTGTATACCATAAAAGTAAACTCACTTCCATAGTAGATAATACAGAAAAAGGACTGGCTAGTGATCAGTCTGTGAGGCACTTGAGTACTCAACACTTTAGGAAGGTAAATTAGTAATACAACAAAACTGTGAGTTTTTGTCTTTTTTTTTTTTCTTCCCTGCTGCTACAGAGACATTTATAATTTAACACATCTCCAGAATGAGAAATTTGTCATTTCTTTAAAATACCCATGGTTGGGCAACAGGGAATCAACTAATTCCATTCTAACCTAAATTATTTTACATTTACATTATTTTTTATTGATTTATTAATATCTTTGTTTCCTTTTGCAATAGAAAGTCTATTTCAGATGAGAGAAAGTAGATTCTTTCACAGTGAGAGTTCAAGTAAACTAAGATTATACATGAAAAATCCAAAACCCAGCTAGTGGTTGAGGGGTAGGTTTCATCAGAGCCAAAGATGGCTGTAGAAAAATACTCAAATTTATCATGTAGGAAAAAATGCAATTAAAAATATACATTTGTCTTGTTTAAAAGTGTCTTTTTTATTATTTTAGCCAAACAACTACAAGACACCTAAATTTTTCCACTTCAAAGTTGAAGGAAGCTAGTTTCTTCTGGCTTCTGCACAGTTTCTCTCGCTGCTTGTCTTTCCAGAGCTATGTTAAGCAGTCCTGACCAGTGCCTACATATATATGGCATTGTCTCATCATTTTCAAATCAAAATACTACAGTTTTTAAATAGAAAGGTAAACAGAGAGGCAAAGAATTGAAGAAGTAAAATACTCTTGAGAAGGTTCTTAGTAAGAAAATTGAAACAGGAGGGAATGGCATGCAGAGCAAAATGCAAGTTCACACACCAAAGTTAGAGGATTTGGGATTAATTGAAATCCTCAAGTGGTGCATGGTAAGTGACTGCCTATTTAGAGCCAATAGATAGGTTTCCGTGAGGTTAAGGAAGCGAAAAATCCCATACGAAGCTAGTGAGATGTTAAATTCTAATTAGAAGTGTTAATTAAAAAAAAACATTTCCAATTTCATCAGTGAGAGTGCTTTTGTTGTTCTGATTCTCTTTGCTACAGTGAATCCTAAGTATCCTAACTCATTTTGTCCCAATATTATTTACCACTTCTATAGGGTGTAAAAAAGTTGACTATGACTATAGAAGCAGGGATTATTGCAGTGGCACCTTCTACAGTGTCTGTGATAAGAGGACTATCAGCACTTCCACTGGATGAGACTTTTCTAGGCTTGGAAACTGAAGTCATAATTCACACTGGACTGAAATTTGGATACATACAACTTCCCAGACTGTAAGAAAATGCCCTATAAACTTTATGCATATTAAATTGATTGAGCATTTTTTAATTAACAAAACCAGTTTGTTTCCTCCATGTTCAAATGTTGCTCTTTGCAATGCCAACCAAAAAAAATGCAGTTATGTAGCTTGACATTTTGCAGGTCATTAGCCCACAGTGTGGAGTATGCACATGGCACACAAAGAAACAGGATGTTAGGGGCAAGCACTTCTTTCCCAAGAGCTCTCAGTACTTACCCTTCCAGAAAAAGAGCTTATCTTACCCTGTATTGTATATAAAAACTGCTTATGCCTATGCAGGATCTTTGCTATGCTCCCACAGGAGGGTGGGATGGTAGAAACCGAGCAAAGAGACTGCCTACAGCTAGACAGGCAGTAAATTACATCCCCCAGACTACTGACCTGTGTCAGGTAACTGTCCTGGAGAGAGGGATGCTTAAAACTCTTTGGTGAGTCCTCTGAGCTAGGAACAGAGTCAACATCTGCCCTTTCATATCCACAGTAACATTTCTATAATATATCTTGGTGCTTATTAGCAAACTAAACTACACAACTCCTACAAACCTCAGTACATATTTATTTTAAAACACATACTTAAACAAAAAAAAAAAAAAAAGGGATATAGCTACAAGCTCCTGTGTGCTTCAAGTGCTTTGAAAAAGGGGAGACATTTTAAATACAGAGAACTCTGAAAACTACAAAAGTTAGGGAACCATAAGATATGGTTCCTCTTGGAATGCTGATTTTACAACTCAGTATGGCATAAAATTTAAAACTTTTGAAGTATTTTGCAAAAGAAATGCAAGTCTAGTAGGAAAAGCAAACACTAAAACCCATCAAAACACCAATCAACCAACCAGCTAAAACAAACAAACAAACAAAAATCAAACCAAAACCAAACCAAACAAAAATAGCAAACTAACAACCAACCAGCCTTCAAATCACTATAGCTTTGCTTTAGAGGGTCTCCATCTATGTCTAATGATGAAGGAAAATCAGAAATGAGATACTTGATCTATCTTAGAGTAGAAGAAGATGAGATGGTTTCCTTTTGCATGGCTTAGCCAGAAGGCTCTTGCAGAGACCTGACTATGATGATTTTTCATCACTAAAATGTATATTCTGGACATAGAAAAAGATTTAGCCATGGAAATTTTGATGGAAATAAATTCTCTAGCAAAAATCCACTTCATCTCAGGAATTCAAGAACTGAGAATGAAGAAAACCACTTTAATGTAAGGTCTCTGTCCATTTTTATCTTGTGTAGCTTAGGAGGGTAGCCTTGAATATTAACAAAAGACCTACAGAAGGTAAAGCAGCAAGTAACTGACTTGATTTTTATGACTTAACACATGTAAATGTATTTAATGCTTTGTCATGTATAATTCAGGAAGTTAAGGCTAGCTTCTGGTGGCAGATCAAAACTATGACAAATATATATACAATTCCCCAGTGAAAACATAAGATCAAATTCTGTATTTCACTTCATCTGGAAAGGAAAGATCATTCGAGAAGAACATTTCAAATGTGTAAAGATTACTTAGAATTTTATGTTTTATATCACATAAAGGTGTAGTACTTTTCCAGCCTATGAACTACTAACTCTTTGCTAAAATATTTCTGTATAATTGAAAATGTTTGTACCTGTATTTTTTAAAAAACCTCTGCCATTCTACATTCCCCCTCATTTTGTTACATAATTAGAAATCGTTATTCTCTGTATCTCAAGCAGATTTTTTCATTGGCACAATTACTGGACTGTATCTTGTATATTTTTCTCTGAAGTACTGAAATGGAAGGATACCCCCATTAGCCCTTGCCCCCAGCTCCCTTAACTCTCCAGGCAAGTTTGATGAGTCACACTTTTTCCTTTAAAGCTTTAGGATCTTGTGCCAAATTCAAACAGTGTTGCCAACTACAGTGATTTTATCACGAGTCTCAGGGTATTTAAAACCCTAGATCCAGTACTCATTTGGTAACATTAGAATCTCTGCTTTCATTAAAAATAAATAAATACATAAAATCAAAGCTTTAAGACTTGAGAAGTGTGACAAAAGAACAAAAAAAAGCCCCATGCAACAACAAAACAAAACCCCACAGAATACATAAGGCTCAAAGAAACCCAGATGGGAAATGAAAACAGAATCCTACTTAATAGAAGTATCTCACAATCTGTAAGGTCCTTTTTACAAATTCTAAAAAAAACCCAAACCAACAAAAATCAACAACAACAACAAAATCCCTGCTAACAGAAAAATCTTGCAATTTGTAGTGTAATTTACAGGACGTAAGGGTTCTCCTGGCTCTGAAACAGCTGAGGCTGGAAATGCTGCAATCACTACTCATGGTAAGGAAGTGCCACCAGAATCATGTGAAGGGAAGAGTTTGACCTAAAAATAATTTCATAGTTTTAATCATGTTACTGACATAGTTCCTGACTTCTGAGCACAAGCACAGACAAGAGTGCAGGAGGACCTTAGAGGTCTGTAGGACTTTGCTGTTCCCTGGTCACTGGGACAAGAGAAAGACAGATCAAGGTACAGGGTGTAGCTGTGTTAGGAGTCCCAGGAAGCTGTTGGGAAAATTATAAGTGTCCTGACACTACTCACTATGAAATGTGGTTCATCTTTCGACTGATGGCCATGGAAGAGCTGGAGGACTAATCCAAATAGACACCTGAATTCACTTCTAACCTTGAGAAATTACAATTTCTTGCATTTGTGAGATGTTTAATACACTTACAGGGAACACATCCTGACAAACATGCCTTAAAGGAGAACAACTTCCCAAAATGTGTCTACTACCTTCTAGGATATAATTTTTCCTCAGATATAATTCTGTGTTCTCAGCTTGCTTGGCCATCAATATATTTAAACTCTTTGATTGTCTATGATGCAATGCCACAAGTTTAGTTAGAGCATTTGCAACTTTCTCCACATCAGCAATTCTTCAAATTTGCTGACACAATGTTTTACCATCTGTCAACTTTTCAAATTCTCTCTTCTTTCTTTCTAGGCTGCTTATTTTTTTTCCTTTCAGAGATAGAAAAAAAAAAAGGAAGAAAAGAAAAGAAAAGAAAAGAAAAGAAAAGAAAAGAAAAGAAAAGAAAAGAAAAGAAAAGAAAAGAAAAGAAAAGAAAAGAAAAGAAAAGAAAAAGAATTAAATAAAAATTTTAAATTACAGACTTCAATGCTGCACAATATTGGACAGACCTGTACATTTTGACATATCTGTGGTGACGTTTTTGCCATGATAATTTTAACTGAGGAATGTTTCCTGTACAAGGCACCTGAAAAAAAAAATCCAACACCCAAAACCAAAAATCAGCCATCAGCCCCATCACCACCACCATCACCACAAAAGATACACCCCAAAACATGGTTATGTAACTGCTCTGGAACACAAGAAAAAAAGATTGAATTTTTTTAATTGTTATTATTTTATTTTAACTTTTTTCATGTTTTTACTTCATGGAGCATAATTTCTTAGTTTCCCTCTAGTGTGGAATATACCTTGAAAGATCAAGATAATTATCTGAATTACAGAGGTTTTATATCAGTGGCCATTTATAATTGATAAAAACTCACAGGAATAGGGTTCAAGAAGTATTTCCAGTAATTTCTACATCTGCTGAGATTTTTCTACAGCTTGTTCCACTTCGGTATCAAAGATGTCATTAGGCAGAGTGAGGTAAAACCAGCCAACTGACCACGTAATCAAAAGTTTAAAATGCAGAAAGTTATTCACTACAATACCTTATTAAGCTTTCTTTTCTCAAGAGGACCTGAACAGAATTTATTTCAGATTTTTCAGTTTCTCTTAAATATTCAAGTCAGATTATATTTCAGCTCAACAGTAAAATGCAGATCAGCTGTCAGTGTTGAAGAGAGGAGGTAAGGATAAACTGGCTAGATCTGCTGATTCATCTCTGTGTAGCTGACTCCTGAAGTGTACCATTTTTATGATTTTGAGCTCTTGTGGCTATGACCTTCAAGCCATGTCCTCTTCCTTTTACAAACAGAGAAAATAAATTTAATGGACAAACTGTTTTGGGCTGGTGGAAGAAAAACACAAGAACAGTAAATTTGTCCTTCTTAAAAAGGTTAAGTTTTTAGCTCCACTGAACTAACACAATCACCTGTGCTATTAAAAGGGATCTTTCTAAAATATGTTATTTTCTCTCATTAAGTTTTTATATTCACAGCATGACCTATGAGAAAAATAACTTCTCTTTACAAAATCTTCAAATACTCTGGAAACCCTAAGATTTAACAAGATGACAGAAAGAACACAATCATTTGTGCTTTGAGTCATACCCTATAAAATATGACAGTTCTGAAGAAAGGAAAATGTCATTCCACCTTGAATCGAATTTTGAATACAGTAGTAATGAAATTATCACTTCTCTCACACAAATACGTGAACAATGCAAGTTTCACATAGCTCCAAGTTTAATTTGCTAATGGAAAAATTGCCTACTGCTCAGAGAAGTCAGTGTGAATGCTACTGTTTTGTAATGGGGTCTATATTATAATATTTGATTATATTCAGAGGGCTTTTGTGCAGCAAAAATATCCACTGATGTAAAAATGCAAAAGACGAGTTGGACTATCAGGAGAACTGAATCAGACTCTATGCTGGTATTGCCAGGGTATTCTGCCTTGACAATACATAATAACCATTTCTAGCAGGTCAGGCTTCTATTAAATATCCATTGCAACTTGACTTTTGGCAAAATATGTAGTTTTACAAGGGAAACAAAAGCTACAATTCTCTAAATGAAAGCAGAGGATACATTTGACTTCATGTAGCTTTTCTTGCCAGATATGATTGGTGAAGCCCATCTATTAGATTGTATTTATGTTGTAATGGTGCAGTAGCTTTCCAATCCCATGCTGACTTCCAGGAAGAGTTACAATAATAATATGTAGAGTGTGTAGAGATTTTTTTTCTCTAAATAGCCATTTTGCATGATGGCAGGATAAGACATGGGGCTGACCCTTCAAGATATTTCTCTGTTATTTTCAACAAAACATGTCATGCTTATTCACTGAAGGTTTCTCTGGAGATGATGTCAAAGAAAAGCCAAGCAGACTCTGCCAGAGCTACATCCCATAATGTTCTTGAAATGTCCATGAATCTTTTGCTATTACAAACTTAGTTGCTGAGTCTGAATCAAACATCAGATTTCAAATGGGTTCTAGAGCTGAGTTATTTCAGTTTTATTAGGAGTAAGGAACTGAGGCCAAAATCCAAATATCTGACACTTGATAAAATGTGGGACATATTATAAGAAAGCAGAAGAAAATTCTAACTTCAGAAATTGTAAGGCACAGTACTGGAAAGAAGAGGAGGGTTCTTTTTTTGCCATCAAGTGCTCTTACTCAGTCAAGACCAAAATAAGTACATGAAAAATTATGTTCTGATACAATGTTATGTTGATTTGCTTTTCTATTAAAACATATTTTTTGTTTATCATCTTATTTTTTATATTAGCCAGGAGGAAATTTGGTCTCATAACTTCTCATTTGGTTTCATAAACACTTTATTTAACTAAAAGCCTATTTAATATAGTCTTGTGCCTCTCTTTAATCTCAGCATACACAGACTTCCCTTCTAGTCTTTTCTTGACTTGATATTGTTACCTCATTCCCACCAGGTGACTGGGAAATCCCATTTTGTTACATAGTTCTGCTATAGCAGACAAAAAGCAGCTTTTTTCCTTGTTCCCTAGTGATCTAGATCATCAAAGTACAATCTACTCTCAAATAGGATTACTGATTTTTTTTAGTAAGCTAAGTCAAACTTCAACAAATATTGTATTTGTTGTCTGCTAAATACTAAGATACAAACATTGATCTTTCTGTAGGTTTTCTTCAACTCTTTATTTGGATGTAATTTCAGTTATTTAACACAAACAAAACCATTTTGTTCCAGCTCTTATCAACATCAATGTCTTTCTTTGCAAACTTCTTGAATCAGCATTCCTGTGCCAGTGATTACAGAAACTCCATATAGAAAATGCTGCGACTGCTATTCCTCTGTGGGCACCTTAGTTTTTGTGACACTCATTCTTAACTGCTGAATCAAAAGAAACAGACTTCTGGTACAGACACTTTAGACTTCTTCCCTAGCTGCCTTCCTCCCCGTAGGATGGTTTGAGTTGGGTTGGTTTTTTTTTTTGGTAGCAGAAAGGAAGCAAACTTCTAAACAAACAAACAAACAGAGGGAAAAAAATCCAATACAGAAGCTACAGGTGGGATCAAAATATTTTTGGCCTAGAGTCAACACACAAAATTCCATTTAGTCAAATCCCAATTCCAGTGGGACAGTCCCCTTTCCTTCTGCTTTCTTCATCCATTGGAAAGAGGTGCGACAATCTGACTGCATTGATTGTTATCTCTCCCATGACTGAAAGCCAAAAATATCCCACAAAATTTTACCCATGCAGAAAAAGCATCCTGCCTTAAAACATTTTTCTCATTCAGTTTGAAGAGTAGGATATTCAAGGAAATTCAGTGAGCAAATCAATGGCAAGGTAACAGCCTATGCAGTGAGAGGCTAATTATAGCAAGACAAAATGGAGGAACAATTATTCTGTATTTCACTCCCCATGTGTTATCCTGAGTCCCCACTACCTTGCAGGCAGTAATTCATTAATCTGTGCAGCATTCTGGCAAAAGTGAAAATGTTGATCTACTTTATCATAGACAAATTGTTTATATAAAGACATCAATTCTACAAAATAAATATATTTTATTATATAAATATGGGAAAGAAAATAAGAATTTTCTAAAATAAGGTCATTCATGCTGCAGTCTGTGAAACATAAAATCTTTGGTATGTTTTTCACATAAAACACTGTTCTAAATGCGAGTGGATCTGTAACCTCAGAGATTAATAGAAGAAATCCTTTGGTTTGTTTGTTGTGGTTGCTTTTATTCGGGTGATGAAAATAGAACAAAGCAGACTATGTTCAAACAGCAGTTATTCAGTAGTCTTTACAGATATTGTCTGAATCTAATTGGATTTTAATGAAATGATATTTCCTTTGTGATAAGTACATAAAAATTATGTTTTTAATTAACATCACAAGGTATAAGCTATAGATACCAACCCTCAACTGAAATAATATTACTTTAATGTTTGCTTCATTAAAAAAAGGACAGAAGTAATAACAACGTAGCAAGAAACGTGTGTAAACTAACTGGACAATGATTAGTGCTGGACTCTTTTCATCCCGAGGAGCTGAGCAATTTTCCTTACGCCTTTTTCATTTACTACTTCTCAAGTCAGTGGTGTTTAGCCATGAAAGAGTTTCCAGAGTTTGTTTATACACTTGAAATTCATTTTGGCAGGGGGCAGGCACTTGGACTGGAATATCAATATGCCAGACAAAACATAAAATAAAATAAGTTTTCAAAGAGGTCTTGCAAGTGGCTCAAGTAAAAATAAAACAAAACAAAGGAAATGAAAAGTGATAAAGAAACAGTAATGTCCTGGCACAAAGAACCCTTGAGATACTATGCTCATCAGTAATTATTTCTGTGGCTTGTTACAATGTAACACTGCAAGCATAGAATTGTAAAATAATTAAGGTTGAAAATCTCCTCTAAGATTATCAAGTTCTAACCAAACCCCCAGCACTGTCAAGTCCACCATTAACCCATGTCCCCAAGTGCCACATCTACATGTCTTTTAAATACCTCCAGGAATGGTGACTTTACTTCTCTGGGCAGTCTGATATATATGTTTAACAACCTTTTTGGTGAAAATCTTTCCTAATATCCAATCAAAACCTCCCCTGGCACAACTTGAAGCCATTTCCTCTTGTCCTATCACTTGTTACTTGGGAGAAGAGACTGAAACAACCTCACTACAATAATTTTGAATGGCCATAGTAGGTAAAACCAAGAGTCTATCTAAATTTTCTGTCCTGTCTCAGGTAAAGGCTGGCACTGATCTTTCAAAAAATAATATGTCAAGTATCAACTGATGATGCTGTGTCAGTGTCTGCCAATTGATAGATTCATTCTCCATGCCAGCATTATCTGTTTGATGTGTTTCTCCAAATAACCCAGGAGCAAAGAAATACTCTGTCAGTGTACCACTTTGACTTAATATTTCCCAAGAGGTGAGAGAACAGACAAGAAAAATGAAAAAAAAACCAAAACAAAACAAAACTAAACTAAACTAAAGAGCTTTTTCTTTAGGTCCTTAATTGTGCTACCCATTGGGCACAAAATCATTACTTTATTATTTTGCTTCAACAGCTACAGTGAATTAAGAGAAAGAGTCAGGACACAGAGCTACCTCTGCTCCTGGGTCAGAGCAGCCCTGTGTTGCCCTTTTAAGTAAAGGCTTGACAATAAACTTGATATAATGTGAGACATACATCAAACAGATGGCAGTTCAAGGTATAATTCACAGTACTCAGGTGGGCAAGAGAACAAAGGAAAAAAAAACTAAGTAAGTTCAGAAGTTTAAGCCACAGCAAGTTATTTATATTTCCAAGGTGTTCACCATGGCAAGAAACTGACAGTGAAATTTCCTTTGGCCAGAATCTGGGTTAAGTGGAATGAAGGAAAATAATTTTTTCAGTTTAAAGTGAGTATTGTAAGGTAGACCAAAATCTTAACCTAGGTTCTCCAAGCCCTACAGTCTGTCTCTACAGCTCTGTCTCTAAAGCAGAGTGGGATGGTGTGTCTCATGTCCTTGGGGTAGGGTGATACTTGAATCAAGGCACAACTCTGAACCCTGAGTCCTGCTTGGCACCTTTTTTCTTTCCGCTAGTAATTTTCATCCAAAGGAAGAATTGAGAAATATGAGTCTATAAAGGCCTCTAGTGTAATGGATGTAACAGAGGATCCTTACCTGGTCACTTCCCCCTGGAGAACCTGGATGAAAATATTCTTGTTTGGAAATATTCAGTCCCTTTTCTTCTAACAATGACTTAATTTGGTGCTCCCTGAGACTCCCATAATTTATTCATACTGAAGTACACTTACCATTATGTATCTGCAGCATCATTGTTTGAGTTTGTTATTCTGTAACATTAGCTTAAACATTTTATAAACTGCTGTGCAGGTGACAAGTTTATTAAACCAGTAAAGATAAGTGTTGTACAGAAATAGCATTACACCACAAGTTTCACAGAATTCTATTGTGTTTATCCTATCTGTCATGTGATGAAAAAGGACTGTACTTTTCCATTGTTAAAGTCACAAATGTAAACATTCAGACATTCAAAAAGACACTTTAAACCATCCAAATATAGATGATGCAACATGAGATTTACATTGTCTTGACCCACAATCCTATGCTTAGAAATTCATTAAGTACCCAGATCTTTCTAAGCTTGTACTTAGGAAGAAGGGAAGGCTACCCTCTATCTCTACCTCCAATTGCAGAATTAGTTAATTAAGGTTAATGTTCTGATCTGTTTGATTATTAGCTTTGGGAATTTAAACTGGAATGTCTTCTAACAATACAAGACATACCCTCCTCATGTAGAGAGCCTGCATATGAACATCAGGGATATAAAAAGGGATCTTCAAGTTGTTCAAAGACATCTACCAAAGTGTATGATATATTTTAAACTTATCTGTATCAGGCTTTTCACCACAAGTTACATTGCAGTCACTTTCATGTAGGTATATTCCGAGTGCAATAGAGTCATAAGATCATTTAGATTGGGTATGGAAACTACCTTAGCAGATAATAACTGATAGTAATGCTAGCAGTAAATCCTCTAATGAGAACGTAGAGAAATACAAGAAAATTAATTTTCCCCATATTTGTTTAAAACAAAATGTAGTGATTTAAAAAAAAGTAGCAGAAATCATTACTCTGAATTAAAATTTTTACCTGACAGGCCTATTCCTTTTTCCTACTCTTGCTTCCTTAGTGTGTTGTCTAAAATAGTTCATTGAAACTGAGGATTGAAAGCGCAGTTCTGCACTTAAGATAGTTGTAAAAAATACATTAAACTCTGTGAAGGATCTGGAAATAATTGGTGTCTCTCAGCATATGTCAGTGACAGAAACAGAAATACAACTGAATTTGCAAAGACATTTTAAAAATATGCTTGAGAATGTTTATTACTTATTTCTTTTTCTAACTGGATAAACCTGCAAGATCCTATATTTGTAGCTAGACATAAAAGAATAAAAACCCCTGATTTCTGTGGTGCTTAGTAATGTGCATATTTTCTTTCAGACTAAAAATATTTTATCTCAGTGTTTTATTGAAGAATTCAGATGGGATTATCTTCTGTCAGAGTTTTCACAATGGCAATACTGCCCAAGAACATTGAGTGCACCCTATTATCAACCCAGCTGTACAGAGCCCTCACTGATCAAGGCAGGTGCTCTTGTGCAAGTAAAATACTTTTGACTAAAAGTGGTTTTGTGGAAGATGAAAGGAGAAATTAATGGGGGGCTGAGGGGGTGGGTTACAGAATTAATCGTTTAGCTTGGAAACATTTATGCAAGTAGGAAGCGCAAGTAGGGAGATATTTACAAGCAAGATCAAAACTGGTGACTGCATAAAAGCAGTGAAGAAGCCTAGTCAGTACTCCCACAAATTAAAACCTGGAAACCTTGCTCTAACAAACTTCTAAGAGTGAGAAGATAGACACCAAATTTTTATTTTATTTTTTCCCAACAAAATAATAATCTCTGTTGAATACTTATTTCTATCTTGACAACAATTTTAGCAAGCAATTCCAAGCTGTTTAATAAATATTCTGGAATCACAGGCAGAAACAAAGCTGAAAATACTGGCTTAGGTAAATAAAGCTCCTTCGGAGCACTGAAACAATTTCATATTTGCAGTGATCTAGAAAGCACAAGTCAAGGTGACACATGAAACTAAAAGACCAATTTTTGTAATACCTGATTTGTCTTTGTTGTGTGACTGTAGATAGAGCAAAGTTATGCCAGAGGTTGACCGAGTTAATCTGGGTCTAAAAGCCACTAAAATATAGTTATATTTTAACTCTCTAAGCTTTAATAAAAATCATATTCATTAAATTGCTGCTAAAAATGTATATGATGCTTGCAACTTGTGACTCATCAAAAAAAGCTTGAATTTTAAATATCTTAAACTAATTTATATAAATATCATTAAATACTAAGAAAACTACTATTACATCAACACTCATCCCCAAAACATTGCTGACTACACTCACCAGACTTTTCTCATCGTCACAAAAATTGTTCCTGACTGAGCATTTATTCTCACAAAATTTTTATTCCCGCTAAACATGGAGCAAATTGTATACAGTCTTGAAATGTCTCTTGAGCAAATAGTTGAGAACTATTAATAAACAAAATGTGACATGAAAAATCAGGGTATTTCAAGTGCCCCAAAAGACATTTCTTGGCAACTCTCTAATGACTTATTGTAAAAATATTTATATTTCATCTTTTTTAAAACATATCAATAATCCTGGAAGCTTCACACTATTATTGTAGATTATTCATGATTTTCCATTAAAAAAGCTTCAGGCAATATAATGGGGAAAAAAACCAAACAAACCAAATAAAATTAGCCCAGCTGATCCAGTCACCAACATTAATAAAAGGTAGTAAACATTTTTCAAGTAACGTACAGTATACACATGCATTCAGTAAATGAACAATTTTTAGAGGTGATGCTTTTTTTTATCCTCTTCTGTTGTTTCCTTATTGTGGGAAGGAAAATAACATACTATAAATGAAAACGGGAAACTAATCTGTGAAAAATTTATTATTCTGATCACTTTGCTTGTCTGACCAAATGTGTTTTCTCTTGCTATATCTGATTTTCTCTATTTAATAACATCCTTTGCATGTGCCAGGGTGGGTCCATGACCATAAGAATGACCTTGGTTGCAGTATTGTACAGGTAGTATTAATGGATAGATAAGAGTGGGAAAATATTAAATTGTTTTTTACAATCAATTAAACAATGAAGGGGAAAAAACTGAGAAAGGTAATAATACAGTTTTTTGAGTTTTTTTCCTGATATTAAACATTAAAAAAGAAAATATTTTAATTTTTAGTTAAATCCATGTATGATTTTTGCACTTTCCCATAAACACCCAAACTCACAAGTAATGGTTGTGTTTGACATGATGAACATAAGATGGTAAACAAAATACTGCTGATTTGGCAAGCAAAAGGAGCAAAGTTGCCACAGTGTATCATGCAAAGTGCCATACAGAGAAAGCTTGACAGAGGCACAGTATCCACACAGTGACCAGGACCAGCCCTGTGACGAAAGTCGTGCTCTCAGGTATTTTCACTGTCCACAGTGGGGGCACTCATGGCCTTAATTGCAAACGCCCTTGACTGCAAAAGCAACGGCAAGCCTTGAGATCTGCATGGCTTGTTGCACTGACACTGCCTTCTGACACGAAGACAAGCCCTTGAGCAGACACTGCTGTATTGCTTACACTTCCATTAAAGGAGCTCACAGAGCTCGCCTCTTCCTGGCACTTGTCCTGGTTCCTTGGTCCTTCCAGAAACTGCCAAATTAAGATGTAAAGGAATGAAAGAGTAGCTTTTCACTTCCTTGTCATTTCAGTCGGTTCCTGCAGGGTTTGTGCCAACTCAGATGCTTAAGTCATATTTGATTAAGCTAACTATAATCAAGGAGGAACATTTCCAGGCCAACTCTAATAATTAAATAACAGAAACAGTACTACCAAATCTGTTGCCCATCATGGTATGCAATCAGAGTGCCTATGCATGTAAAGTAATTATGACTGTGGTTATCCCAAGCATAATTCCGTACAATTAAAGGCAATAGATTTTCCAGCACGTTCCCCTGATGTATAATCCTCCTGTTGATTTTTTTTCTAGTTCTGTTAGAAATCATATAAAAGTGTTGCAACTCGGGGGAGAGAGTAGTCTAAATATTCAATCTGTGGTATATATTGGTTGAATCTTATGAATCATGTTTATTTCTTTTTGATTAAATATGAGTTTTTATTTCAGAGTAGATGGCTATGTATTAAAAAAACTTAACAATGCTACCTTATAGCATCAGTGCTAGTAGATAACAGATTGTAGATTACGAATGCATATTTGGCATAGGCAACAGTGTTCAATGGCATGAGGTATCCTAACAGATTCATCTGGTTTTCAATCACTTTTGACTGCTTGCAAATACGATACCTCTTTCAGTAGGTGTCAGAGTTTGCAGCTCTCTGCCATGAACTTAGACAAATTTTGTGACAGACTGTTGTCACTCACAGCTGTTTGTGTCTTAAAAGCTGCTAGTAAACAATTGTCAAGGAACCAACCTCGCGTACGCCTAAGGAAAGTGTGTTCTGAGTGAGCCACCATTTGGATGTCTTTATGTTCTAGCCCAGATTCATTCCACAGCTTGTGTTACACTACACTTAACTTTCTTCAAAGTTAATCCTATATGATCTTTAGCATGTTTGCAGTTAGGCCAATTTATTTTTGACATGAGGTCCATTTAATTCTATTGTTTGGTGGGTTTGTTGTGGTGTTCGTTATTTTTAAGAAAAAAGATAATGTATATGCAATTTTACTTAATATTTATAACCATATACATGCATGTATGCATGTCTGTGCAGGTGTACATACATATCTTGCTGTTATAATTCTGATTACTGGGCAGTTAGTAAATAAACATCAAGTAAATAGCAAGAAAAGCAATGACATTTTTAGAGTAAAATGAACAAATGAATGCTATGTTTTATACAAAGCAGCATCCTTAGTGCATTATATCTCAATACAGTTTGCTGTACAAGAGTAAGAAATCTGGGATTAATGCTGTAAAAAACACAGTTGTCATTTCAAATTATATCAGATGAGTTAAGATCGGTGTGTAGTGGTGGTGAGGAAGGCTGCTCTTTTCATCAGTATTTACCTGACATCTCCTATATGTTAGAAGTTTTAAATACATCTTTTACAGATAATTGTCCCCTGGTATGGACTCTGTCAAAGTCCACAACAAAATAGAAGCAAATAAGTACATTTTAAGTACAAATACAAGCATTTCAGACTACGGCTTCAAAGTAAATCTCAGTTGTAATTCCCATGTATGCTATTGGAATAATTCTTACTGAATACTGCAATCCTGTTATGTCTTACCCTTTTGTATGACCACCTAGGAGCCTTTTAGCCTGACCACATTTCAAAAACCAGCAGGGTGATGAAAATAAGTGTGCATGTTCCATGTAGTCATCTGCTATTCCAGATTAGTTTTAATAATTTTCAACTCTTTTCATATGACACCACCGAACACATGGCAGCAGTTTCATAAAAATAACAGGTTCTTAAGACTATCTGTAGCAATCAGAACACAACAAAATCCTTGTATGCAGATACACATGAACTAGTATAAGTTTCAGATCTGCACTGTAACTATTCAGCTTTAGTGTCCATCTAAGTATGAAAGCTCACTGATAAAGATATCCATGGAATTAGAATCACTTGTATCTTCCATACTTTCAGGTTTACTCTGGAAAGACCAGGGAGAAAAGACAGGGAAATCAGTTTTTATTTCTTTGATTTATTCCTGTAGAATCCAGAGCACAATTCATGAAGACAACACCTCTTTCTGGAGAGGATTATTAATTGGAATACTGCTCCACAATAACAGAGGCTTCAGCTGTAACTCATGAAAATGAATTGTACTTTCTTACCAGCTATTAGATAATTTTTAGCTTTTTTTATCTAGAGAAGCTCATCTTTACATCATCTGAAGCACCTGTAACAGAACGAAGGCCTACTTGTATGTAATTTACAGCTTCCACTATTTTCTAGGGCTTACTTATTTAGAAAGAGTCATACCTAATATCATGCATACTTAGTAAGAAGTCATGGGGACACACATGAACAATACTGTCATAATATACACAATTTCCCTGAACTTTATTTTGACTCACACTGTGCCTTGAACCTATTGTGAGACTGTAAAGTTGTCAGCAAAACTGCAGTCCATAGATGGTAGAAGTTATGTTACAGAACAGTAGAAGATGCTACAAACAGGCTGAACAAGTTATTATATACTTACCTGTGATGGTTACCTTTTGCTATTATGCATTTAAGTACGGGAACTCCATGATATTGAATGAAATTGAATTTTGATATTTCTGCCATTGTTACCAATCTGCCACCATGTAATTCAAATGAAAAAGAAATAACATGTGTTGTGCTCAAAGCTGAGTAAAGCTCATAGTAGCATCAATATGTGTTGCATTTTATTTTGATTTCCTAAGGTCCATGCCAAGGAGTTGTGCATTCCAAAAATGTCAGTTCATGGTTATGCTTAATTCAATAAGATTCTCAGAATAATATCATGTCACTAATGTTTACACTCTAGTTGAAGAATAAATTAGTAAAAACAATAAAAAGGATGCACCAAAACTCTTCAGTTCCATTCCATTTGACTGAATCTTCACAATGGCCATTTCTTCTTCTTCTTTCTTCACTCCACACACCCCCTCACCAGTCAATCTCTTTTTATATTCTAGTGGTTGGATTCTAGTCCAACTGCAGGGTCTTGTAAGAAAAAGCAGACCTCAGAAGCATTCTAAACAATTTTATACAGATAACAAGCTGGTCTACTAAAAAAAAGAAATCGGATAATAATGCCTTATTTCAGGATCAACAATCATAGGGAGTTTTTTCACTTTGTGTTTGACATTCCATTGTATTATGATAGGACGATTAAATCTGAAATTTTTGACTTTCTGCAATTATAAACTCAACCTTAATCATAGCATTAATGTCATTATTTGCATGAAATAATATATGTAAAGAGGGAAAAATCAAAACAAGACAGAGGGTATTTATTTCTCACCCATTTTGTCATCTTTTATATGTCAATTTTCTGAGCTCCAAGCGAGCTCTCCTCCTTCAAACAGTGGTTGTGGGCCTGCTGATCCTCCTTGGGATAGTTAGTAGCCCTGATCCAGCAAACAACCTTCAAGACCTCTCCTACAGAGTAGCTACTAAAGTGAGGGGGAAATGTGTTCACACTGTTTAATCACAGACACATAGAGCTTTCAAGAGAGCAAGAGACTCCCTCCACCATAAACAAAGAGGGATAAGTGTCTCCAATGAGTCAGATCTTCTGCTTAGGCACTGACCTAAAGCAATTAAGTGCTCTAGTTATGTGCCTAAAATTAGACAGCGTGAACCCCCCACAAGTCTATTGATATCCATAATGGCATGACTCATACATCTATTTAAGTCTGTGCAGTGTTCAGTAAAACTCAGTCCCAGCTGGGACCTTGAGGTTCTACCATGATGTGTATGGATCATAATAAAAAGCACAGAATCCCTTTCCCCTAAATATAACTATGCTAAAGACCGGCATTTCCAAAAAATTCTGTCTTATATATCTATTTAAAATAGTATCAAATGTCTTTTGGAAGTGCCTACTTCTTCGCTGACTCTAAATGGAGACTAGAAGATTAGCTTGGAGTAGATACCAAACTTTCAGGGGGCTGTAGTCAGGTGAGTGAAATCCTGCCCAGCATGATTAGGCTTACAGTTTTATTACCACAAATGCCAGAAGAACATACTGACTGGCCCTGATGCATATTAAAGTAATGTCAAAAGTCACTAACTAAAAATAGCCTTTGTTTCCAAAGACTGCTGAACAATGATCATATGAATGTTACAATAATAAGGTAGTCAGTTTGAGTAGATAATAGGTATTGCCATTTTCTTGAACAAGTCAGAGCTGTACCATATAACATCCACTTTGCATATGTTTAAGTGACACCAAAACCAGTTTCTCTCAGCTTTCTTTTCAAGAGCAGAGAGACATATGTGCTGAATATCCAAGGTAAGATGGTCCTGTAGCACCATTTCCTTCCATTCCAGGAAAGCTGCTGACAGTAACTGACAAATAAGGGACCAAAGGAAATGTTTGAAGAATTAATGGAGAAAGAAACTTCCTGAGCTCCTTCCTGTATAGTCCAGGTCACAGAAATGTCCTTTTTTAGAGAACATGTGGGCAAAGAACCCATCTCAGATAAAACAGGGAAAGGGAAGAAACAAAATGCTTCTTAAAATTGGCTTTTCTCCACTTCATAGATATTCAGAACATAGAGGGCATGCCTGAATGACCATCCAACATATTTCTTGTAAAAAAAGTAACTAAAAAAAAATCCTACAAAACCCCAACCTGTCAGGAAGCTTCAACTTTATGAAACCAGTAGGTAAGCAAGTAAAATGACTGCAATCCAATTGGACTGAATGACAGAAAGGTACTGCACTAAAGGATGCATACTGCACAAAGGTCTGAAGGCTTATTCTTACTTGGTATGAATTCTGATAGTTGTTCAATGATCCATGTTTAGATACTGTTTTTTTTGTGTTAAAGGACCACATCACTGCAAAACATACACACATGAACATACACATAAAGTCTGAACAAAATCAAAGGCTGATGCCCCATGAAAGATTATAAGCAGCTATGTGCCTCTAAATGGATGCTTAAATAGCACTATAGTTAAACTAGACTGACAGTTATGCAGAAAATCCAGCAAAAACAATAAACTGGCATCCTGTTATAATGATAGACAACAAATGGGGAACTTTTTGCTTCACCTACAGATACCACCAGGTAGCTTTGTATATTTCTCTGTGGATACCCTAACAAAGATGGTATCATCCTATAAGTCTTTTTTTTTTCATTCCTTTGAGTGTTTATTTTTGTTGCTAGGAAAATAACATCCAGAATTTAGGAACCTGTTGATTTACAGCTGGCACAGGTAATAAAGCCTTGTCACAACACTGATACTTAGTGTATGACCACACTGCAAGCACTGCAATGTGCTGTCAACATACGAAATCTAGCTTAAAAATTAGCTAATTCAGATGCCACAAACCTAGCTGGAACAACGGGGAGCTCAGTAAGAACTTCCTGAGTGAATATTCACCCACCACTGTGGCAGGCAAAGCTCCATGCTGTCTGGAGTTGCTAAACTGCTCTTGGTAGCAATAATAACAAATCCTGTTGTGCCTCCTCTGCTGTGGTCACAGCAGTGATGGTGGTGTACAGAGAGATTTGGCTTGTTGACTGTGGAGTGCTAAAAGAGTCACAGGTTATTTTTGCACAGCAGCCAGCATGTGTGATTCAATCCACTGAGAGCTGTCACTGAGGAAGAAGGTGCTATTTTAATGTCATCAAGATGGAACAGGACTTTGTACCATTTTCCAGCTCCAGTTCCCTGCACAGATGTTAGAGGTGTCAGCCTACATTTCTGCTGTAATTTTTCAAGAAGAAAAGCTTTTGTTTTAAAATCCAAGTATTCTGTGTAATTTTTTTTTTAGAAGGAAGACTCTCCTTGAAACTGTGTCAGATCCAGAGATCCTTGAGGATCAGTATACTAATAATAATACATGGATCATTTATACTCTAGACCATATCATCTCTTTCAGAGTCATCACAGTCTAATATCAAGGCCTTGTGTTCACATGCTGCACTGAGCTATTAAAGACTATTGTGTCAGGCTTGCCTGGAAGAGTGGGGAGCACTTGAATGCATGGATTATTGGCGCAATAGACTGTAATGGTATGTCAATTGTCAAGGCCTATGTGGGATACTTTCCTATGCGGATCATTAACAAAGGAGCTGACACTCTATCATGTCAGTGCAGCTGCCAAGTGCACATACCAACTCTGCATATTAACACCCTTTATGAAATTCTGAGTAAGGAGAATGTGTGCCCACTCCTGGCACTTGAAATTCACTCCATTTATGTATATTTAATAATTACATACGTGCTCATGCTGCAAAAAAACTGTGGCAATAAAAAGGGGAACCCCTTTTAAAAATTAAGCAAGAAAGACTTTGTTAATGAGCAGTGAATTGCTCTTCTCTAGCGCTTCTCAACAGCGACCTCAGAGTGCTTTAGAAACAAAGTAGCTTATGTTGTCCCCAGGTGACTTGTGGTATCCCTATTTCATGGATGGAGAACTGAATCCCAAATATTGTTACAGAGGATACTCAAGTTGCAACCAACACTTCTGAGACCCAGAAGAAGAGAACACTGTATGCTGTATAAAAACATATTGTGAGAATTTTTATAAACACATAGAACTATCCGTCTCTCTCTCTTTTCCTTCTCTGTACTTGTGAGCAGAGTTCTGGTTTTGCTCATAGCTCTTCTGCCACATGTACACTTATAGTAATTTCTGCTTTTCTCTCTCTTATTAAGAAACTTAATACTTCAAAGAAGTACTTCAGAACTTAAGAAAATATTTACTTACATCCAGTAGATGACAGTAGAAAGATGGCTCTCTGTTTTGTTCTCTTATGGCCACTGAATGTAAAAAATGAAACTTCTGGTTGCAACATTTTAGTCCTAAGATGTCTATATCTTGATGCAGTCCATCATCACATTTTTAGTGAGACCAGATTTTACACTTGCACAGTGCTTCAACTGCAGATAATATGTTCTCTGCTTATGGAAATGCATTTTCTTAGTGAAGACAGACTGTTTTCTGTAGACTGGAGCATTTTTTGGTTTTTAGGGAGTATCAAGAATAACCTGTCCTTACAGGTAGAATGTAAAGACAATCATCAGCATCAAGACATTATCTGGACAAGCTCCATCCACCCTTGATTTTAAGTAAATTATTTTAAGTCAATGACCATGATGCTAATGGAAAGTTACATATTGATATCTCTGATGCCAAACCAAAAGGCTGAAACAAAGGCCACTAAAGAAAAAAAATACCTTTTTACTGTTGTCTAATGGTCAAGAACTCAAGTCTTGGGTTTCGGGAAGATATTCGTACAATAAACAGAATATACATCAGAAAAAGGAATAAGTAACACTGTTGAATGTATTTACTTAAGTGACTTTACTAAGACTACAGTAATGAAAACTTTATATGTAGCCAGTAAAACTTTCACTCAAACAGCTTGTTAAATTTTTTAGTGTTTGGTTGTTCATGCTTGCATTGGTGGTTTGTTGTGGTTTTTCCTTTTATTTTGTGGGGGTGAGGCATCAAGATATTCTAATCAAAATATCAAAAGGAACTGAAAGTTGTCCGCAGTTCCTAAATCTATTTTTATGACATTCTTGCCAAAGTGGATATTTCTTTCTGAAAGAGATTAAATTGAAGTAAGTTTTCTAAGTTCACAGTAATGGAACCAACCTAATCATTTAACAAAAGCTAGCACAAACTTCTAGGCAAAGCAAAGGGAATTAAAAATACAAATAAACACAACCATCATTTTCCAGCAGTCTATTTGGTTTAAAAAGAAGAAAAATAAATCTCTTCAAGGTCAGAGCTAAGTGCAGTAGAGTTACAAGTAATTGTTGATGAAAGTTATTTGCAGAAAGATAGAGAGACCATGAGGAAATTGCAACAATGGATAAATAAAAGGAAAATGAGTGGTAAGAAAAATATACAGCCAGAAGGCTTGAAGATTATGATTATGAGACTCCAGTCTGATTTGCTAAAGGATGTACCCACCTTTTGGAGAATGAACAGTCCAAATTATTATTTCCAAGATCAATAGAACACAGGAGTGAGAAGAGCAGTGAAAACTAGATGTGGCCAAGGTTATGCAAGCTATAAAAATGTGAATAACTAGCAAACAGCATTTGTAAAGCAAATATTGCATGTGAAAGAAAGAGATTCAGTTTAGTACAGGTTCACTTAAATTTATTAAATGGTGAGGTGTTCTTCTACCTTAATCTTTTTACAGAATCACAGATCACAAAATGGTTGAAATTGAATAGGACCTCTTGAGATCATCTGATCCACTTTCCCTGCCCAGACCAGCATTAACCAGAGCAGCTGTGTCTAGCTGGATTTTGATTATCACCAAGGGTGCAGACTTCAAAAACTCTCTAGGCAACCTGCCCCAGTGTTCAGCTATCCTAACAGCTAAAAACATTTTTTTTGGTGGAATTTCCCAAATTTCAGTTTATGCTGGCCGCATCTTGTTTTCACACTGAGCACAAATGAGAAAAACCTGACTATGGTCTTTACTTCCCCATCAGGTAATAGTACACATAAATAAAATCCCCCTGAGCCTTCTTTTCTTCAGGCTGGACAATCCCAGCTCTTTCAACCTCTCCTGATATGAAAGATGCTCCTCTACTTTAATTATCTTTATGGTCCTTTTCTGGACTATCTCCAGTGCGTCTGTGTTGCACCTGTGAGCGCAGAAATGGACCCAGATCTCACTGGGCCTGAGAAGAGGGGAAGGGTCATTTCCCTTGACTGGTTGCCAATGTTTTTCCTTATGCAGCCCAGGAAGCAGTTGGAGATCAATTTCCTTCTTTGCTGCAAGGGGACACTATGGGCTCATATTCCACTTAATGTCCAACATGACACCACGGGTCTTTAATTTTTTATAAGATTTCTTTCCAGTCAGTCAACCCTCAGCCTGTACTGGCCATAGAGTCAGATGCAGGACTTGTGATTTGTCTTTTCTGCACTTCATTAAGTTTTTGTCAGCTCGTTTTTCCAGCCTGATGAATGGCAACACAGGCATTCGGTGTATGAACCACTCTTCCCAACTTCATATCATCTGCAACTTTGCTGAGGATCAACTCTGTCCTAATCTGGTCAGTAATGAAGGGGTTATCCAGTATTGGTCTCACTATCAGCTTCTTGGGTGCCTTGCTATTGACAGGCCTCCAACTGTACTTCTGAAGGTGATCACAATCCTTTGAGCTTTGACGTTCAGTCACTTTTAAATGCGCCTCATTATTTAATCTTTATTTCATTAGTTTATCAGTGAGGATAATGTCAAAAGCCTTGTTAAAGTGAAGGTGAGCAATATCCACTGCTCTCTCCTATGTGTTCCATGTGTCAAGGTTCTTTTAGGAGCAACAACTTACGCAAAAGCCAAGCATGGACTCTGTGAATAGCAAACACTTAGGCAAGTTTCTGTTTGCAAGCATGCCTACAGAGACATAACTTACTCACATGAACTTCGTGCATTGTTTGGGGGGTTTAGGATATGTCTATGTCCAACCGGATGGAACTCACCTAAAATATTTTAACTAGATTTTTTATTTTTTTCTGAGCATGAAAAGACCACTTTGGATGAAGGTAATTACAAGAGATGGTTGAATTCTCCTAGGTTATGATAGTATGGTGATTTCCTTGTAATTTATATACCTCTGTTGCTGTTAATCACTTCAGTCAAGTGGGGCATGCTTAGTTCACAGCCTGTTTTTGACAGTGCCCATGGACATCCATGCATGTGAAACTTCCAGAATCCACAGCTGTTTCCATTACTCTGTGGTAGTTGTCCAAATGCCTAACTGCATCAGATGTAGTAGACTAACATGTTACAGAAAACCAAATTCACCAAAACATTTATGAAACTTTTTCTTGCTAATACTATGATTATTTTTTAACATGATACATGCAGTATTACACATTTCCTCTGTTACACAAAGGAAAGCAGCATGTGGTTTGTGGGATACAGCAACACGAAAGAGTACAACTTCCATTTGATCATGGTTGTTCACTCCTTATTGTAATATTCTAGAAACATGGTTCAGTATAACACTTCTGATTACCTGCATTTGCTTGAGATACAGGAATGTGCTTTGATCACTTGAGCCTTTAGACAAGTCCGTTAGTTGTCTGTAAATCAGTATATTGATTTTTGGATTGTTTGTTTCTAAATGTGTAAAGGAATTGCTTACAGGCTGGTCATTCAAGTTCATAACCTAAATGAATGGGCCAGCAGTTACAAGGTATTGTGATTTTTGGTAACAGAAGTCTTACAAGAAGTACACATATGACATTGCCTTGAGACACTAAAACATTTGAAACATCTGATTTGGAAATCAGAAGTAGCAAACTTTTGTGTTATCGGCTTTCAGCAGCCAATTTGATTCTTTTATTATAATTATGCAAACCACTTTTTATAATACAAATAATAATAAATTAATCCATATATGTGATCTATTTAGAAATAACATCATGGGATCTGATAGGGTTTTTTTATAAAGTTTTGAAAACCTCTGCCTTTGCCTGCTATTGCATTCATGTTAAAAAGAAACACCTTTCTTTCAGACAAATGGATCACTTGGGCACAAATATTCTAAACATCAATAAAGCTAATCAGGCTTAATATTGAAAGGAGTATTTAACTGAAGATTAAGCTGAGAAAACAAACAGAGAAGCAGTGTCTTCTCTTTCCTCAACTGCGAACTGAAACTGAAGAAGCTTATCATAATCAAGTGACAAGTTGAACTTAGCACTTACAGTGTCTAGCCTTATGAGCAAATAGTGATATTTATTGACGGTATTAATGTTTTCAAATAGGCTTAGACCTTTTATAATACCGCCGACATTTCATTTTATGGAACATGGAATGTAGAGGCTGTAAAGTCATGATTAATATTGCTAACAGTAATAAGTGGAAGTGCAATAGTCATTTTTGTGCATATTTGCTTATATTATGTGAATGCCTTCAGTGTCTGAAGAAACTCTATAGGGATGCAAATTTCCTCAGGTTTGGAAATTGATTGACTTCTGAAAACATTGCCCAAAGGGACAGAAAAGAGTTCAGATTAACTTTAACTGTTAACTGACCAAAGGCTGTGATAGTCACTTAAGAGGTATGTATCCTAGCTGTGCAATTAGCTGTATTATTTAATCTTTCTCAGCATGTGCTGCTGTTCAGTGGGGGATTTGAATGTGTTCAGCATCTCAGTTCTGCAGAAAAAGATGCTAATCATCCAAAGACTTCTGAAAGAAAATTACAAGACCAGAATAAAACCAAAATAAGTTTTGAGCAAATGAAAGAAATCAGAACAGAAAATCAGCTCTACCCTTGCCTAGTTTTGTGAAAGACTGCCAATTTTTGACTGTTGCAGCTGAGCAGTACAGTAAGAGATCTGAAAGTGAATTGCTTAGATTACTATGTAAGAAGGTCATCCATCCATAGGAATAAACAAAATTTGGGAAATAATAAAGATTATCCTATAGTAGAATGGTACAAAAAGAAAAACTTAATAGGATGGTAGAAAGAACTTTTATTACCTATCCTTCGGGCTAACCTGAAGATAGCAAAATATCAGCTTATCTATGCTTCAATGATCTCCATTCTACTTTTTGTTTTTATGTATCCATTTTATGGTTAAGTAAATCTCTGCATAATGACCAAAAAAATATACCCAAAATCAAATCCGAGATTATAGATTATAGACTGTACTCCTAACTGACTGACTGAGGTGACAGTGCTTAGATTTCAAGACTCATCAATTTTTTTCTCTTATTTGTTTTTGTTTGAATTTTTTTTGTTGGTTTTTTGTTTGGTTTTTTTTGCGGGGGGTTTAAATTTGTTTGTTAGTTTTTTGGTTTTTGGTTTTTGGGAGTTTTTTTATGCATATGCAATGACTACAGGTAGTGATTGGGAAGAAAGCCAGAAAGAATAGAGAATTTCTTATATCTAAGCATTTTAAGAATTATAAAATAAGGGGAGAACAAAGGTTCTTTTCCTTTGCAACTGATTTGAGCAATTTCTTTGGTATGTTGAAACTGTTAAAAATTAGAATAGTCTAGAATAACAGATATATGTGCAGTATCTTGCTGTAAAACCAGCCCTTTTCTTCTTGAGTATAAGATAATGCAAACCTGTTTGACATACAGGAACTGCTGTGAAACAGTGGCAACTCACTTCAAAGAATGTACAGAAAATTCTAATTCTTGGATTACTCTTTCTTTGACTGTTTTTCAAAATTGAATAATAATCAAGGAACATCACTAGAGATGCTGCACTTTTTGATTTCTTGGCTAGTGGTTCAGCTCTGTCCGTAATATCTGTGCCCTCTTCTATGTTTTCAACAAGGATTGCAGTTTTTGTCTTTAAAGAAGGAGAATACAGTTCTCAGTTTTATTCTGATATTTAAAAACTGCCTGGGGCACAGACTACCCTCTCAATACATAAGCTTGCATCTCCTAATATAGATTCATATTATCATAGAATATTTTAAGCTGGAAAAGATCTCTCAGATCACTTAGTATAGTTGGTATCCTGGCATTGCCAAGTTCACCACTAAACCATGTACCTAAGTACCACATCTACCTGTGTTAAGTACCTTCAGGGACAGTGACTCAGCCTTTTCCCTGGGCAACTTGTTGCAGTGCTTAACAACCTTTCCCAGGAAGAAATATTTCTTATTATTCAATCCAAACCTTTCCTCCTGCAACTTGAGGTCAGTTCCTCATGTCCTATCCCTAATAACCTGGGAGAAAAGACCAGCCCTCACCTGGCTATCATGTCCATTCACATACTTGTAGAGTGATGAGATCTCCCTTGTGTCTCCTTTTCTCCAGACTGAATGATCCCATCTCCTTCAGCCTCTCCTCATGTGACTCACACGTTGCCAGCTCCATTGCCCTTCTCTGGACATGCTCCAGCACCTGAATGTTTTTCTTGTACTGGGGGCCCAGAACTGAACACAGGATTTGAGATGTGACCTCACCAGTGCGGGGTACAGGCGGACAATCCCTGCCCTGGTCCTGCTGGTCACACTATTGCTGACACAGGTCAGGATGCCATTGGCCTTCTTGGCCACCTGGGCACACTCTGGACCATGTTCAGCTGCTGTGGACCAGCACTCCCATGCCCTTTTCCACTGGGCAGTTTTCCAGCCACTCTGTCACCAACTTGTAGCAATGCAGGGGGCTTGTTGTGATCCAACATAACAGGACCCAACACTTCAGCTTGTTGAACCTCATACACTTGACCTTTTCACATTTATCCAACCAGTCCAATTCCCTAAGCAGACCCTTCCTGCCCTCCAGCAGATCAACACTCCCACCCAACTAGGTGTCATCTGCAAACTGACACAAAGTGTCCTCAATCCCATCATCCAGATCAATGATAAAGATACCAAAGAAAATATTAGTACTATTGGTACTAAGGGGACTTGAAGAAAATGTGCACAAGGTGTTCACCATCCTGAAAGATTAGAGGCAGACAGATATTTGTCATTGTTTCTATGTACAGAGGATAAAACTCATGTATATCATAAATAAAGTGACATATTTCAACCTGATTTCTTAGTGTTTGCTTTATATTAGTGGACAGTTATCAAAAAGATTTTTGGGTGGATAGTGGTCTTATCCTCTGTTTTTTAATCATAGAATTGTAATTGTTTAGTTGAGAAAGAAAGCATTCTGTATGGTAAGAATCTCATAGCAGTTATTCAAGGACAAAATAATTACTGAAAAGACAGAAATATTCTCTCCATGGAGTCACTATCTGTTTGATCTACTGAGGAGTTAGAGATTTCATATACTGAGAGGCCATGGTTTGTTTTTTGGTTGGTTTTTTTTTTCAGTGATATTACTTCTTCTTACAAGTGTTATTCATTTAGATATCTACAAGAATAAAAATGGTGTTGGATAAATCCATATATTATATTTATTTATTGATATATGGATACTTACTTTGAAAACTTGACTTCTGGCCATGAATAAGGGTATCCTTGTAATATTCCTCTGAGGGAAAGAAATACAATTAGATATGTTTTATAAAGATGAAGGAAAGAGATTAAGGACTAAACTTAGAAGGGTACCTGAGGACTATTCACAAAAGGTAGCTGTAATCAGACATCTCCAGAGTGTGATTTACAGTACTTGAAGACAGGCTTTGAATCAACCCCTGGAGTTTCCTTCTCTTTGTCTCACTTTGTGGAGTCATCCTGGGATGATTTGTTCCCCTAGGCTAAAGTTTGCATTTGACAAGATGCAGTGCAAGCCTGAGTGTTTCAGACATGTCTTTTCAATTGCCTATTCCCTGCGCTGGTGTCCAAAGCCTTAGTCTACATTTTGGGTCTCTGTGCAATGAGAGAACTTTGGGGAAAGGAACAACCAAAATCAAGACTCTGCTTAGAGAGTCCAGTGGGTAAGTATGTGCTTTGAACCCTTGTTCAAGGATATGATTGCTTTATTCACCCCTGCAAGAGGTCTGAGGAGTCCTTTCTGGAACTGCAAGACAAGTGCTTAGCCAGGTACCACCAATGTGATTAGTTCTGCCCCCCTTTCTCCCTAAGTCCCCTTCTTGCACAACTTCTCATGGTCCCCACCCATCTTCCTCTGCCCATGCAATGGTTGCAGGCTAATCAGTGTATTGATAATTCACTTTAATTAAGAACACATCCTGGCGACTAGAAGGATGAACTGAGCAGTATTGAGATCTCTCAACGACTGTGGCAAGGAGAGGAAGGTCATTTCATAGAACACTTTGTCGCATTTAGTGTACAGACAGCACCTAAAATGGTTTGTTGGACTCTCCATAAATGTCTTTTAAGATGGTGGAAAATGTTTGTGGTAGAGACTTGAATTATCCACCTGTGTCCTGATCTTAATCCACTGTCTCAATCATCAGATGATGAAATCAAGAGAAAATATGTTAGAAATTAAATTAAACAGGATGCTTTTCCTTGTGGAGACTGGAGAAACAATCATATGTATGAATGAACCACAGAAACTTGACATTTTTTATACCATTTCTAAAGGCTGAGTGGTGTCTTGGATATACTCGTTTTTACAGCAATATTCATTTCTGCCTGAAAATTACCAGCAGTTTTGGTTGCTGTTCTCCGCCTATTGAAGCCAGAACGTTGTCTGGTTCACTATTATTTACCCCTATTAAAACAGGTGAAAACATGGAGCGACACCTAACAATCTGTAATATGTTCTGGCTGATGAGAACAAAAGGGATTTAATGCACATAAAACTGGTTTTAAAGATAGAAAAACACAACCTTTTTTATTTTTTTTTTTTTGGCTAGTTAATTCGAATTTCAGTCAAGAATAACATAGTGCAGCTGAATCTGTAGGAAATGGAAACTCGGGGTATGAAGTACCAGAAGCTGAGAAATCTCTTATGCCAGAAAGGTTAGAGAGTTATTAGTTTTCTGTTGGGTTTTTTTTCTCCTTTGTTTCTTATGCTATTCTTTACAGCCTGTGTCCACATAGATCTGTGGACATTGGTTAACCACTCATCTACCTGTGATCCTATCTGGGACCTTTATGAAGCTCACTGTTGCACTGCCTAGTTTCACTGAGCTAGTGGATGTTGTAAGCATCAGGGCATGGATATGTGGGGAGGGCAGGAAGAGTGACAGGTACTATGCCTGTGTCCCAATGTGACAGGGAGATGGACACCTTCAAGGAACTTGAGAGCTCAGGATTAGTCCTGTGTCTCACAGCTTAGATAAAGTGTTTGATTTTAACACCACAGCATCAAATGTGAAGACAAGGCAATAAATACCGGTGTTGCATTATGATGCCTCCATAAGATATTCATCATTGTCAGTAGAGCTTTGATACAGTTTTGCTGTGGGCTTCCATCATTTAGGTGGTATTTTATGTTTTTGAAGCCAGAAAATGCCAACTTGGAATTATCACTGTGGCCTGAGTCTCATGCCTTTCACAGGTGTCCCCACCCTGTTATTGGTTACTTTGTCAATTCAGATCCCAAGTTTTGCATCCTTGTGAAACATGGATAATATTAATTAATTAATTAATATTAATATAAGGCCTAAAGAGAAGACATTAGGATTTGGAAGTCCCTTGAAGATGTTATTTCACTTCTACATGAAAAAAGTTCTTGATGTGACAGGCAGTGAGCGTATGTAATAAATAATTATATTCATAATAAAATAAATCTACAACCCTATATCAGCCTTGCATTAAAGTACACTTTATGGAAATGAATATCATCCACAAGGCTACATTTTTATTAACACTCATTTCTGAATGAGGTATGAAAATTCCTACAGACTGAAAAGAATGTTTTTCTTCTGTACCCATAGATAGGTTTGAACTGCATCACTTGGAACTTCTTCCTCTGTCAACAAAACCTCAGGAAGTCCTTACTGCATTTTGGAGGAATTCATATCACAGAGGGCAGCCCACAGAAACAAATAATGACTCTGTCAAATCTATCCTGTGTTTTTTTGTGCATTCAGGCTTGTAAACTTCCACCACATCAACAGTCCTGGTGTAGTCAATGTAAGCCTGTTAATATCTTAAGGGGATCAGAACCAGAATAGCTTGAGAATCCTGAATTGGTCCTCTTACCCCACCACCGTTCTTCTGTGACAAACACATTGGAATCGGAAATTGCTTCTTTCAGATTAATATATCAGATTTCTTGTTGTTGAGGGCAGAACTATATGCCATTGGCACTACCTGCTTTGGCCCATTCTGCCCTCTCTTCCTGCACTCTTTTGTGCAGCTCCAGAATTCTTGGGCCACAAGGAAGAAGCTGGCAAGAATCAGCTGTTTGTGTACTCTGTGAGTGGCATGATGAGTATGGGCATCTCACTCAGCAGCAGGCTATAGAGACAGAAAAATGTATTTGCTCATTGGTTTAAAAATACAGATTTGATTCAAGTGAATTGGACAAGGAAGTGATAATTAGATCAAGTTTGGATTTCACTATATGGCCTAGGTAACCAGCATCATACCCTGCTTCTCAGATCAGAATTGCAAAGATGGTGTTTCAGTCGCATGGGAAAGATGGGGACGACATATTGGGAACTCAGCTCTTTTGATAAAAAGGTAGCAAATCTCTGCACATATGCACCAGTGAAGAGATTGACTCAAAGGGAACATTTCCCAGTGTACTTTCAGTGCTTCACAGTAGTTGGAAAAAAAAAATCTTTATCAGGTAAAAAAATTCATTTCATTGGTCTGGGGGGAATAACCATGCCCTATTGAGCTGTAGTTTTCTCTATTGTGCTCTGATTTCTGTTCTGTATAGAGGATAATGTAGAGATCAATTTCACTGGTCAAACTTTTAAGGAATAAATAAATAAATATTTCTCTCATATCATGAGCATTAGAACTCTTGTGTTTGACAATTTGGAACATTTAATGTAGCCTCTTTCATGCTTTCCTGTGTAGCATATTTCTCTTTAGTAAAATTAGGGGGTGGGGAGACAAATTGCAGTAATAAGGGTCTGAAAGGTGTGTAAAACATACGGCAAATAAAGTAATTTTCCAGTGAGTCTGTGATATTGCCATTTCCTTTAGCAGTGTTGAGTCTCCTTCATAATAGAAGTTGCTGGGGGCTTAGAGTACTAGAAAATATAAAATACCTATGGGACATATTCCAGTACTGTACATTAAATTTGAGGATTTTACATGTGATAAAGTATGTCAGTGTTGCTTACAGGGAATTCCAGTGATACCTCAGCTTTCTTGGACTTATTATAAATCCTTTGTTGGAATTATTGCGGCTGGTTCAATAATTCAGATTAGCCCTCATGTTTATTAATGCACTACATCTGTGCAAACAACATGTCAAGCAGAGAGTTTATTGTAATTGCCTGAGCAAACAGAACCTGAAAGAAGCAATTTCCAGTTACAATGTGCTATGACAAGTAATGAGGTAATTGGCATTCTGTCCTGATTACTTCCACCTTCCTTTTCATCAGGTCTATATTGTGTGTGATAGATAGTTTTATAAGAAATGAAGGTGTTTGATAATATGGTCTGCTGCTGCTTAAGGTTAGTGATTAAAGACAATCATAATTTTCTCTCAGAGATCTTATTAGCTTTAACATTATTTATTCATATGTGTAAGATGTGGGTCCAGAATCTCTCTTTCAGTACTATACATACACTTAAAATGTAAACTCAACTACAATCCTATTGAATGCAAAATATCTTTGAGATTTCCAAGCTCATACAGCACGTCAACTTCTTGTGATAAAATATGTGCTCAAGCAGAAGGATTATGATGAACTACTTCATGTCTATGGTTAAACATAAGAATTTCTAGTATAATATATGTTAATTTAATATCTCAATTGCAGTGTATCAGTATTATTGAAATAGTTAAAGGTATGATCTATGGTTTTACACAGATCTTCTTTTGGGGTGAAGCTTTAACTTTCCAGAAAAAGAAATATTGTGCACTGTCTTTTATTTTTTTCAGTATTTAATTTTTAAATATTTGTCCTCAACCAAAAGAAAACAGTTACAGGCTTTTTTTTGTTAGGTATCTTTATTGTCCTATTGTGGGCACTGAAAATTTGTCTAGTTATTTTTCAATTTTACTGAAAGTATTTTGAACTTTACTGGGAGGAGAAAGTTGAGAAAAGAGAGAAATATGTGCAGAAAGCTCAGAAAAGAACCGTGTGCCTTGTGACATCAGCAAAAGTATTTTGGACATAAAATCACACTGGTTTTTTCAGATGTTGCTAGGGATTTGGACTTAAACAATTTACCTTTTCTCATCACAGGCATGAAGAGTTGACAAAACCCAAGATGCAAAAATAAATACCAAAGAAAAGGATATCATCATGGCAAAAATCACTGTAGCTTTCAATTAAAAACAGGCACATCAAGCTTCATTTTATTAAGATTTTTGAGCACTAAAATGAGAGTTGCAGTTTAAGAATGTATGAAAACATGCAGATATATAGAAAGAAGACTCTTGCTTGTTCACTGAAATTTGTGGTGTATGAACACAGCCATCCCTAAAAAGACTTGAAGAGAATGTTTCTTCCTAGCTCAGCTAAAAGGCAATATTTACCCAAAAGTTGCAAAAGCACTTTCACTTAGGGCACAGAAAATGAAAAAAACAGATGACCACACTGACTATTTCAGATGAAGTAGGTAGGCAATTGCAGGTATGAGAAACAAAAAGATGGCAGGAATGAAGTCCAAATTTCAAAAAGATAGTTTCCCATTAAACCTAAAGTTATAAAACAAGCCAACATTTGTATATCTGCATGTCAGTACTGCATACAACAGTAGGTCAAGGGGTCCTACTTTGAGCTCTTCTGCATGATTATTGGTGAGAATGTTTGTCGTTTCCATGGTACACCTTTTGATGGAGATGTCAGCTAAGCTCATACATTGCTAAGCCCAAAAGCTTTAGAAAACTTTGTGCTGGACAATTTCCACAGTACCCCTAAGTTATCTGCTTGTGTGTGGACATGGCTGCTTGTACCCCTCTGCTTTAGGGAATAAGGAAGCACTGTTAGGAAGTGGACAAGGCAATGCATTCTGAAAAAAATGTCTGATTCAGCAGCTTGACTGGCCAGGACTTCTCCCATGTTGACTTTTGCCTACCAGACTTAGCAGAGAAGGTAGATGTTTGTAATAGTTTAGCCAAGCACTGATGGTAAAATGATACAGTATTTTTCTTTCCTCTAGAGAATTAAATAATTTCAAAATGTTTCATGCCTCCACGTATTCAGCATTTTTTTGTGATTTGTTAATTTTTATACCACCTTGTAAATCCAGCTAAATTAATTAAATTTCTTATTTGCTCCCTTTGACAAAGAATTGGTGAATATTTGTGCAATAGTTTTAGTGCTTATTATTTTGGCATATATTTTGTAGTATTATGTTTCTACTAGATGTTTCTTGCTGTTTGTAAACGGGTCAAGATTATAACTTCACTTTTCCTGTTTGAATACCATAGTTCCTGTTTCACCTGCTCTTATACTGGTTCCATATGTGAAGATGGGGCAAAAGAAGAAAATTAAATATGATACCCTTAAATATTCCAGCAAATGAAATACAGGAAACATAGACAAGTTGAGAATCATAGGTGTTTTCTTCAGACTTGTTTAACTATAAAAATGCTGTGATAAATACAGCAATTCAATAACCCAAGTGTGGTGCTTACAAGGATAAGAGATTTATACCTTCAGTTACTGCAAAAGCCAAGTTTTGGTGACATAAGCAAAACAAAGCTAGAAATTTATAATACCTGAATAATACCCACCTCGGTCGTTTTGTTTTCTCTCAAAGACCAACAAAACACAGATTCTGGTCATCCAGGCTGTCCATGGGAAATTACCACTAGTACATCAATAAAAATTTGGGGGAGAGCAGTGGAGTTGTCAACTCCTAATTGTTCCATGCACGAAAGACTGTAAGACTCTTGCATTAACATAGCTGCTCTTGAGCCACTGCGCAACTTTATGTTTTTCCTCTGGGAATTGGTACTTTATGTTATCAAAAGCAGGAGACATTTCCTCAATTGGTATGAAGGCTGAGGCTTGTAGGTAATGGAGCTTCAAATTGAATTCTGGATTAAATCCATGCTGAGTTGCCAATCCAGTACTTTGTGTTCTTTGCCAATAGCTTTGGCTCAAGTGAAAGAAACAGGCTTTGTTCTAAACTGGTGCAAATTCCTTGGTTGCTGTGATTGTAGCTTGTTCAAAGTGAGTGATCACATATGTGAGTCTTAAGTAGAGCTGTGCAAAACTTGGCAGCTTGAGTGCACAAGGGGTTTGGTGAACCTTCATTTGGCTTCTATGTTTATGGGTTTGAATTAGTGTTGGGAAAATTAAAGGATGAGGTAGGAGATGCACTAAAAGGAAGCATCTCAAGAAGTAAAATGAGTCACAGAGAAATATCAAAAGTAGATGCAATTAAAAGTGGGGGACTTTAAAAAAAGTTTGCTACAATTTAGATACAGTTTTATTATTTAAATACATTTGTTTTAGTTTAGACATAGTATACAGTATGCAAAGGTATAAGGTATAACCTTAAAGAGAAGTTTGCTTTATTTTGTTTTGTGTTTTTTTTTTTTTTTCCTCTTTTTTTTTTTTTTTGTTTTTTTTTTTTTTTTCTTTTTTTTTTTTTTTTTTCCTTTTTTTCTGTGGAAGAGACTTCCTCATCCACTGGAAATAAGAGTAAAAACATAACTTTCCAGAACGAACACCGACAGTGATTTACTTAGTTCTGCACTGCTCATATTAGGCTTCATAATTTGTATGTCTTCCTTGCCGGAATACTCATACTCATTAGCTGTTTTCAATTCTTTTTAATTTAAGATTTACACATTAATAAATTATGTGTAAGTAGTAGGCTATGGTAAATGGTTCTGCTAAATAGCTGCCTCAGCATCAAACTGTCTTGGAGGAGAACAGGCCCTTTTAAACATGTCTTCATATCTTCTTTGTCCTCCAATGTTGTATTAGAGTGAAGAAATGGCAAAAGGTAAAAATTCCTTCTTTTACATTATAGAAATTTAGGGTGAGCTCATTGAGAAACTGATGAAATATACTTAAAAATGTAATTTTATAACATTGCTTTTTCCACTCTAAGCATTGGCATTATTTCTTAATAACAATGGTAATGACATATTCTTGTATGTGATGCTTTTATGGATCGTGATGTTCTCCTTAGAAGAAAATATACTTTTACCATTATCACAGCCCTTGTTTTTCAAATGCAAATGTAACTGATTGACTAACTATCATTTTGCACTCAGGCTCCCTATTCAAAATTACCCTTGTGGCATTTTCAACCACTCTCAGTGAAGAAACCCTGACCAAGACAGAGAGACGATCCAAAGTAGTCCCATCCACACCGTGAGTGCATGGGACCATTGGAGTGGTGAAAATGGGTGGTTTGCTCCTAATTTCCCCTGAGGACCAACTCTACTTGCCAAATAACCATGGAACCCTTGTGTTGCTTTTAAGGTGAGAAGAGTAAAAACTAATTTGTATTAAGGATGTGACTTTAATGGGATACATAGGGAAATGCTGTCAACCTGACAATATAAAATGCATCCATATTTTCGAGGCAAAACTTCAAAATTTCAAAAGCAATAATGAGCAGCATAGGGCAAATTGTAAAACAGACATGGATGAAAATCTAGGCTATCTATTAGCATCTGATGTTGACTCAGCAGGGGAATCCTTCCTCTGAGTTGTTCTGTAATCAGTGCTCCTGTATTTATGCATCTCATTTTTCCAAGAGCAAATGGAGCAGAGCTGGTGATTCTTACCAGTCTTTTGCACAGTAACAATTTTGAGGTTTTAGCCAAATCTGAAGCAAATCCCAACAAGAAATTATTTTAGCACAGATGTGTAGCACAAGAGTTGTGGCAGAAATTGCAATTTATTTCCAAAGACCTTTCAAGTGAAAGGGACTGTCACTTGTCAATGATCATGAGAAAATTTATGTTTGCCGGTTCTACTGGTTATAGTTTTATTTGACTGGGAACATAAACCTTTAGTCTAATAACAAGAGGACCCTTATATTTCTTAAACATTATCATATTATTCAAAAATTTGGGTATAGTTTGGGATACAGCTGCAGAATTCCTGATAGTCACACTGGTTGTTTTTGAGTTATATCATACAATTAAATATTTTAGAGCTAAATTTGCCACCAAAGAAAAATACTCAAGTGCCTCTAACTTTGCATTCAAGAGAAGATATTTGAATAGCGCTATTGTTAAGTCAAATTAAATTGAGAGCAATTTCTGGGAATGAAAAAAGCTGCTCCTAAACTAAGTTGAAAACATACAGCTAATGAACAAAAATAAGAGGAATGTAGGAGAAGTGATGTAAAGCATTGTTTTTCTAAGTAGAAAATCTTAAAAAGGAAAAAAAAAGAAAAGAAAGAGATGTTTGGTATCATTTATATTCAAATTATCCTATTGCATTAACAAAAAAAATTTAAAAATACATTCCTCCTGTAAAATGCAATAGGATCATTCAGGTGATCCGAGAAAACAGCACAGCTTATTAAAATGCTATAATTTTTACAACAGTTTGGAAAGAAACATTACATTTTTATCTGACTATTTACATTTCATCCCTTTAAGAACTTCATTGTGAGAGGATATGTTTTGGTTAACCAAAAAGGAACTATAGTTTTGGGCAAAAATCCCAACAAAGTAAATATTGATGTAAGAAAATCAGAAGGTGAAAGTCAACTAATTTGGTTGGCAAGAATGTTTCTGTAAGGAAAGGACTTATAAAATACTTTAGAAAGAGGGAGATAATCCATGTAACAAGGAAGTAATCTCACTGGTTGAAGTAAACATCAAAACACATGCTGAACATCCACCTTAAAAAGTATATTCATTTAAAAGATACCTTGAAAAGTATATTCATTTAAAAGATACCTTGAATTTAGTTAATGTTGATGTAATGTCCTGAAGTGAGAAAAATGACCAAATAAAACTAGAACAAGTCCATAGAACAAGATCTATTTAATAACAATAACTAAAAAACCCAAAACACATTTGGGATTTCACTGAATTAGTTTCTCACATACCTCTGCTAAAGATAAATTACAACAAAACCAATATATTGTTCTTAACTATTAGTATTTTCATATGTGATTATCAATAGCGGTAAAAACAATAATATGAGGGCTTTTCTTATTACAGCACTTTTAAAATCCTCCATAGAGTTTAAATAATATAAGGTGGTAGAATCAATAGGGGAAATGATGTCACATGACTTTACAGGGGAAGATATTTAGGCCTCGAAGATCTGAACAATTTTTTTTTTACTTTTCCACTTCACGTATTTCACAAGAAAGATTATTAAATCTTAGTGTCACTGTGGCTGGCACTTCGTCATTCTATAATTTTTCTAATTACAGTATTTCTTCAACCTGATATATTGCCAGTTAACAGTTCATTTTCCAGCCAGCTCTTATTCCAACAAGTCATAATTGCCTGCTACACAAAACTCTTTATACAGGATCCACAATAAACCCTTTCCTTATAATTAACTACCCCACAAGGATGTCTCTGGTCAGAAATTTTTGAGAACTATTTCTTGTCTGCCTTCTGCATCTTACCACTACAATAAGGGCCCAAGAAATAGCCCATCATCTTTCTATATATGGCTATGACTTCAAAGAAAGTCTGGTTCTGGCTAAATATTTTTCCCCTTTGTCATCAAAGTTTACCTTATGTATGAAAGCCAGATGTTTTCTGCCTTTCTATAAACCAGTATAACTGGTAAAGTAATGCAAAGGGTGTCTTCTATGATCTGTTCACTGAAAGTCAAATGTTTTCAGGAAACAGGACTGAAAAATATTGTGAAAAAATTACTTGGATCTAGGTTTTTTCTGGGAAAAGAAAACAAATCTGTATTTTGAAAAGCTAGAAAGATGTTTTGAAAAATGTTTAGCACCCCAACTCATAAGCAAAATATTTGTAGTTTCAAGATATCAATGTATACATGTGATTTTGAACAGTGCTGCTCTTCACTCACATACTTTGTGACTTTTCATTCAGAGCCTGTTTGTGGGCTTTTTAAATTAAATTTCTTCTTTTTCAAAAACCTCACTTGTTCTCTTTCCAGCTATATTTCCTCTGAAACTTGCAAGATGGTCCTATGCTAAGCTGGAATGTGTATAGTTTTCCAGCCAGTTCATGATGGTATAACTTTCTACAGATATTCCTGAGAGCAAGATTTGATTGCATGAAAGCTTAAGAGGAAAAATAATTATGACTATCACAAAGAGAATTCAAAATATCAGCAAATTTACAGTTTTTGCATAGTGAAGTGATAGCCTTTTTATTTAGCAGCTAGTCATTTTCTCTACCTACTCAACACTTACTTCAATGGGTACTAAATATCTCCCATGCTTATTTTGCTATGGTTGTCTTATTTGCTTCAGTGTATTTTTGCAATGTGTGACTTACTTCTGGCTGAATCCATTCAGGGATTGAAGTATCTATGTGACAATTTTGTTATGCAAATTCACTATTTAAGTATTACAATTATTTCTGAAATGTGCAATTCTTTTCTATATACTAGTTGGCAATTCACATCTGAGCTCCTGAAGGTGGGAAGAGAACACTCCTGGAACGTGGCTCTGGGCCCCAGCACAGAACCTCTGCTTTGAGGAATCTCATGTTAGTAGCTGAAAAAGTGACAGGGCCAAGTTCAGTGAAATGAGTAGAAAGGAGAATTGATGTTGAGTTTCTTCAGTGAGCCCATACTGGCAAAAGACGTGTTCATGTGAGCTCCTGCAACTCACTAGGAAAATGTCTTGGGCTGACTAAGCAAACAGTTTCCTAAGTGCTGTTTTTGAGTTACATGGAGTGAAAATATTGGTGATAAGGGTGGGGCGAAGCCATAAATCTGAGCTTCAGGATATGGAGATAGCTCCAGGCATTCAGCCACTGGAAGTGTATCTGAGATGTGCTCCCTCTGAACCTAACAGAATTCTCTAACTGAAATAAATTAGGTTTCATTACCTAGCCTCTCTTTAATCTTTCCTACTGGTTCGATTTGGTAGCATTTCACTCCGCATCTGCTTTTTTATAGTTTTCAATAGGTTTTCTCCAGTTTTTAATTAAGTGTCTTGGAAGTATGTCAGAATCAACAAAATGGTCGAGGTTGTCAGGCACTTCTGGAGGTTGTCTGGTCGAATCTCCTGTTTCATCAGGGCCACCTAGAGCCAATTGCCCAAGACCTTGCCCAGATATCCCTTGAATATCCCCTCTGCAGTCATCCTCACTGTAAAATCTGTTTCCTGATATTTAGAGGGAAACTATTTTCAAGTTGTGCCCAATGCCTCTGGTCCTGTCAGTGGGCACCACTGAAAACTCTCTGCACCCTATATTCTATTATTTGTACACATGAATGAGAACCCCCTGAGCCTTCTTTTCTCCAGGCTGAACAGAAATAAGCCTCTCAACCTCTCCTCATATGTGAGGAGCTTTTGTCCCTTAATGATTTTGGTGGCCCTTTGCTGGACTCTTTTCAATATCTTCATGTCTCTCTTGTAATGGGAAACCCTGAACTGGACCCAGCACTCTAGTTGGGGCCTAACCACTGCTGAGTAGGGAAAAAGGATCACTGTTCTTGATCCACTGAAAATATCTTGCCTAATGCACCCCAGGATACTACTCACTCTTGTTGCAGCAGTGACACATTGCTGGCTCAGGGTCAACTTTTTATCTAACAGGATCCCCAGATCCTTTTCTGCGAAGCCGCTTTCTAGCAGGGTGTACTCAGTCTCTGCTTGTTCCTGGCTGTTCCTCCCCATGCACAGGATTTCATACTTCTCCTTGTTAAAATTCATGAGGCCCCATCAGGCCATTTCTCCGGCTGCCAAGGTCCTTCTGGAAGGTATCACAGCTGCTTGGCATATCATCCAACCCTCCCAGTTTGGTGTGATCTGCAAACTTAGTGAGGAAGACTCTGCCCCACCATTCAGAGCATTAATGAAGGTGTTGAATAGAATGGACCTACTCTTGACCCATGGGGTACACTGCGAGGTGCTGGTGCTGGACTCCAACTAGAATTTCTGCAGTTGATCACCCCCTGGGCCTGGCCATTCAGTCTGCTTTCAATCCACCTCAAGAATGAGCTGAACACCTGAGTACTTCAAAATAGCTATTATAATATCAATTATCTTTTTTAAATTTAGTGTTTTATACTAGGAAAAAAATATTAAAGTAACTCTTTGATTAGCTTTATCCCAGTCCAATACAAATATAGTTTGGTTGTAAATACTCTGAAAACTGACTTGGTTGGTTTTCAGCTAGAATATACTAAAACTTTAGTTTTCTAAAATGAGCTAAGGTCAGGAAGTCTGCAAGCTGAATATTAACTCCCAGGACACCAGGAGCTGATATTCATATAATTGAAGAACATACTTAAAAGTCAGAGTCATAGCATCACTCTAGGGAGGAGAAATGGAAAGTAGCCTTGAACAGATTGTAAATATCAGCACTTTAAATATTCTCATCCAACAAAACATTACTTAAATTCTTTACATGTAATTACTTCTTCCACAAACCCTGTTTAGAGTAAAGGAGTCCTCTGCTAAAATTAAGGTATTATTAATCTAACTACTCATACAGACATTTTTTTTTATTTTAGCTGCCAGGTTAATTTGCTGCAGTTAGGACAATATGAATGGCAAGGGACATTAACATCTACCAATAAATAAATTAACAATTAAATTTAGATCTAAACAAACACTTAGGCATCTTAATCAGCACTTGGGAAGAATTTGAATGTCTGTGTTCATAATAGGAATTTCAAATCCAAATGTTGCTTGGTTCTGGAGGAGCACCTCACCTGGGAAGGGTGGATGTGATGTGGAAGGGACTAGAGAGAAGACTTTCTTTCAGGACAGAAAGATTTGTCATTTCAATCCTAACAGTGGTAGTCATGAATTCTGACCTATATGTAAAGGACTGTCTCTGAATTTTACCTCTTCATAGGTGTATGTAAAACTTGCGTCCAGGACCTGAACTGCAGAAGTGAGTGTCCTAGCACAAAACTATAGTGCCAAGTCTCCAGTTCAGTTTTCATTTTCTGTTCTCATAAATCCTGATCTTGTGTTGATCCCATGAGACTTCCAGCAGATTGGGTTGAAATCATCTCACTGCATTGCCAAGAGCCCCACAGTGCTCTCTGGCTGGAGAATACTTGTCAATTTTTAATAAAATAAAAAACTTAAGTCTGTTCTAGAAGTCAATCCATATACAACAGGTAACTACATAACAACTGATCTTAGTAAGTTTGATTTTTATATTCCATTGTAATTGCTCTTTTTTATCAATTTTCATATATACTTTTGTAGAAGTACCCACATATTCATAATTCTAACAAAATTATAAAGCAATCCACATCTTTAACTTATTCAAAATGAGTGAAATTGTGGGAAATTATTTCTAAGTGTTTTTGTCCCTCCTCAGCAGAAAGCTGAAGTACTGTTGACCAGAGGAAACATACCCTTTTTTTTTTTTTGACATGTTTTGTGAATTTTCAAATTGGAGTAATATGAAAACATTCAAAATTTCATGGATAATGAGAAGCTTGAAAGTGTGGATTGCAGAGACTCCAGAAGCAGAAGTTAAATGTTAAAACAGTACTTAGTGTAAGAGTAAAAACTTAATGTAGAGAAAAGGATTGTCTCTTTTCTTCTGTACATAACAACAAATGAAGATAGGCAGAATGAACGGAATGTGGGAAAATTTACTTCTGTTTCTTGTATGTATTTTAGTTTCCCTAAAAAGATATCTTTTTTTTTCACCTACTAATAGTCATAATGTTTATTCTTTTTTTTTTTTTTTGCAATACAAGAGCTTCTATCTCACAGGTCTGAGACATTCCCCTAATGACAAAGAGTTAGAAAGATTTTGGGGAAGGGATCAGTATTTTTTGCTCTGCGACTTTCAATATTTAGGAAATTACATAATTGGTATTTATTTTCATCCAATAAGCCCTAACAATACATTAAGATGCTGCACATTATAGACCTAAAAATATATATGTGGCCTGCTTGGGGCTTTTCTGTTTTTCTGTATCTGTAGGAAGTTAGAAAGCAGTTTGGCTGCAGAGGTCAACCAAGGGGTAAGACAAGAGTAAAAGAGATTATGAATAAAAAAATAATCTCTTAACAAAATCTCTTCAAACCTTTTGAAGCTTCCAGTATGTCTTCAGGTAATATGCCAAGATTTGTGGCGATTTGCTGAAGAAACAGGTTAAAAATTACTTACAATATAGAAATACAACTGTGTCTATATGTATTTTAGTATAAGGGGAGTGAACTTTGTGTTGGAGCTGTACTGTGGAAAACTTTGGTTCCATTGCCTTTTCTGTCAGATACTTAAATATTTTTAAAAGTATGAGGCCTTTCAGGATTTTACAGTAGAAAAAAACCAATAGGGATTAGTTTGAGGTTTTCTTCATTTGTTGTGTTTTAAAGAATGGTATTCTGTCTAAATTTAGTTGTCTACCATGCAAATAGAAGGAAAAAAAAAGGTAAAAAAACTCCAATAAACCTTATATAATAGTGAAAAATCGCAGACCGAAAGGAAAAATGTCTCCTAGTTTGAGCTGGTTAGCTTGGTTTTGCAGCAGAGCAGGAATTGCTATACTTAGCAGATTTCAGGGCTTACTATGCCCCTGGTTCAAGTATGAGAAGTCAGCAGAGGCCAGATGAAGGGCCAGGGTCGGATCTGCAAGACTTTCTACCTAAGTGAGAGACAAACTGCTGGATCCTTCTGTGGCTGCTGTGGCAAAAGCAGCTGAACAAACGGATACATTTCTCATTAGAAGGACGAGTGTGATTTCAAAGGAATCAGTATCCTTTACCTCTGACCTCTCCTCACGCTTTTCTGAAAAAAAAAAAAAGCACATGGATATTCATTAGAATTAATACCTGTACCGAGCAAAGGGGGATTAACAGTCCACTATTAGTGGATTGCCATTGTGCTAGTTATTGTGTTAAGGCAAAGTCATACATTTAAGTCAAATAAGTAAGTGTTTTAACTCAGAAGCTTTAATTGGGTTCTAATTTAATTCATAAGGGAAAGAAAAAACAGCAATGGTGGATGATAAATGTAAGATAGAAAAGACTAAAGAAAAAATAAAGTCCAATGGTTTTACATTATACCTCATTCCAGGGTCTAAAATTAGTTGGTCCTGACTTTACTCAGTAAGATAATATCTAGCTTCAGCCTGACTTCAGGTGAACTCTATTGATGAATGGAAAAGTTGTTTGTCACTGGGAAAGTGCCTGAAAATAATCTGTTCCTGAGAGCAACTGAGATGTTAGCAGGAAAGAAGACAGTCATCTGAGATGTTCCCTCATGTGTTCTATTGCTCTGAATAATACAGAAAATTAGATACTAATTCTTAGAATGTAAGGATTCTAATAAACTACTTTTAGACAAAGGAAATTTTCTTATCTGTGATTTTTTTTCCATTATTCTCCATCTGCCTTTTCATATTGTAAGCATCAGAGTAAGATCTTTCATACATATTTGTAAAACACTTGGCACTCTCTCTGTACTTAATACAAATACTTAAATCGAGCACAGTAGAAAATATTGCCTCTTCATTTGTATAAAATCAGAATCGTTCACTTAACTCCCTTCTACTTTCTGTGAAGGATATTAATTAAAGTAGCCTGTAAAAAAGGGTAATGATGGGGGTTTGAAACCGTCTAGACTACTTTTACCCCTGTTAAACTTTTGTCTTATGGTGTTATTACGTTTGGCACTTCTTACTATAACTGAAATTAGAATCCAGG
>VXBQ01001568.1:430004-455825 GCA_013400175.1 Phainopepla nitens | reverse complement strand
AAAAAAAAAAAAAAGAACTGAGAGAGGCTAGTCAGGATGAAGGCTATTTTCTTCCTTGCTACTTCCTCACAATTTACTAGAAACAAAGAACATGTCACGGTAGTGTTCTTTCCTGGCTCTAGCAAATCTGGAAAGATATAAAGAGTAAACAGAATGGTTCCTTGTAAGGATTTTTCTTTCTGTTGTATTTTTTAATGTATTAGCCTCACTAGAAATTGTCCAAATTAATGAAATATGAAAGGGAAAAGATAAAAAGAAAACAACAAAAAAAAGCATGAGAGAGGAGTCGAGGAGTTCAACTCCCCCTTCCCTTTCTCCACAGGAGGAAAAAAATTCTTTTGGATTCCCTTCTAGGATTTCAGTGAGTCTCACAGACAAATATTCATCTGGTCTTGGCAGCTTCTCAGAGGTGTTATGTTAAGAAAATGAGTCACACCCATCTTCTGAAAAAGCAAATTATTTAAAAACACTCTTGGTTGCTGAAAATCATTATTCTTCTCGAATATCTTAAGGCTATATTAATTGCCTACAGATAAAGATGTATTAATTACCTACTGATAAACTCTTCTTTAAAAATGTTGAGTTCCGATAGCAAGGCACTTGAATATAATTAAGAACTTGGGATAATTGAGAAATGTAGGGCACATCCACATACACTTCACATAAGTTTATTCAAGTCAGTCCCAAAAGAGAGGATGTGTGTATGCCACACTGCTATGCCACACAGGTATACTAGCTCATGTATAGGAAGCTGTATAGTGATGTGAATATGGTATTTGCACTGGGACTAATTAGGTCACTTCACTTTTCACATTGTGATTGTTTCCAGTTTCGGAGCCAGCTGGGTATCTTTTCACAGTGCAATAGTGTTCACTATAGACATACTCTTAAAATTATTGTGTATACCCCCTTACCTACTTGTCATGTGTACTGAATGAATTAGGATCCCCACTGGAAAATAGAACACAATTATTCATAAGTATCACATATTTCAGGATTCTTTATTTGGGGTTTTCTAACTTTAAATGTTTGATTTTTGCCATCTGACTTTTGAAGAAAAGAGGAAACTTAAGCATATTTTTATATGTTGTGACAACCCTCCATTCTGTGCTCTAACAAGTATTTGAACCACAACCTTCACAGCTGAGACTGCTATTCCTTGTAGTAGGAGACAACTATTATCTCAGTGGGGAATAGAAAAACCACTGGTGTTTAATCATGGGGTTTGGAGGGGCCTCAGCATAGGCTGACTTCCTTTCTTCAACTTCCTACTGTGGAAGCTTTTGGCCAGATGTGAGGAAAGAATTACTTGGATTACTCTGATGCTAGGAAAAACAGAAAGAACTTTTCTTTTTCCATAACAAATTTTAGCATATATTGTTCTGAATACATATACAGTACCCAAACATCGTTACTTACAGGACCTACTAGTCATTGAATCAATATGTGACAAAAAAACCCAAAACAATTAGTAAAAACACTGCACAGGAGTAATGAGAATTGTGTTCAGATGATGGATTCAGAGATATGTGCAAGTTTTTCCCACAATGTAGTTTAGGATTTTATCCCTGAAGAAGTTTCTTAAACAAAAAAATAAAGATAAAAATATTTTTTTCATAAATATGTATTTCATTTTTACAGAGTTAGCATGAAACACTAAATTTTTGTATCTCTTATGATTGAAGTGTGAGTAATTGCACATATAATTGAACTGCCAGATATAATTTCTCTGATTAGGAATGTACAGATTTCAGTTTGGTTTTCTAGCTTGAAACTGATCTAGCATCATAGATTTGTAGGTTAACATGATCTATTGAGATAGATTTCCATTGGTCTCTTTGTGCAAAATAAAGTCAAGCCTTTCACAAACACTTAATTCTATTAAAGATTAATTCCATTACATTGTTGTAATATTTCTGAAGTGATAAGTGTGACAGCAACGAGCCAGGTTCATGCCTGGGATACACTGAATTTTAAAGGCCTCATCTTTGAGGGTAGATCTTTCAGATAGGGATTTTTTTCCTGGATGTGGGCTACAACCACACAAAAGCATATATGATTTCAGGAAACTGGAACCAAAGTATTCAGTATTAAACTGCCAGGATGTCCGACTGCCCATTAAAACTGTCAGCAAGCTATGGAAATGTTGAAAAAGACAGTAACAAAATCACTATTTACATTCTCGTGAACCTGAACCCATCTTTAGTGACTGCATCAACCTCAGCCTCTAGTTCTGGTGTAGAATTCATGACTTAAAGGCTTTTTGCTCAAAGTCATAATTTTCATCATTCACAGATGGCTTGTTTAGACCCTGTTTCATGAGACACAGCAGAGGAAAGCTCAGGATATTTGGTATAGCACTTATATCAGCCCAGACCTCTCCAGAGGCGCCAAAGGAAGATCAAAGACATTAATAAGAAAGAAACCCCAAACCCAGAAATTAGGTACTCAGTGCAAGGTAGAGCTTAGTTTTCTTTAGTTATCTTTATATCTTAAAATCCACAGGCTGAGAAGAAAACTACATTAGCAAAAATTTCCATTTTAAATCCTGCTTCTAATGGAGAAATCACAAGGCAAAAGATTGGAGGAAGAGTCATTCCAGCTTTTGAGTTAAACTGGAAAATGAAAATAACATGCTTGTCATAGCAAACAGTAGAACTTTTCAGTACAGTTCAGATCTACTTGAAAGACTGAGATGTTACTGAAAGTGGAAATACTGCTGAACTTAAATGTAATACAAGTTTTTTTTCCAGAACACATATATTCTTCTAAGTACAACCAATATAAGAAGCATATAAACTCTGAAAAGGATACTTGCAAGATAGGTTTAATTAACCTAATGTTCTTCCAATCCATCAACTAAATGGTTCAAATATTTTCGGAATGCTAAATGTAAATAAGTGAGGCAAGGTTCATAAATTCAACATATTGCTTTGTTGTCTGTGAAGTTGTACTGATTTTCCAATTGCAGTAATTATAGCAATGCCATTTCTTTAATAAATCTTTTTATTAATTTTTGATGCGTATAAATACACAAAAGTCATAAATATGAAAAAATAGCACAAAAAGAGAATAATGCTGAAGAAAATGCAAATTATATCTGCTCATAATACCAACAATAATCTGCATTTCTAGAACACTTTCCATTTTGTTGCCTCCAAACATGCCAAAGACATTAACTAGTTGCAAGGCTTCCGTGAGAAGAGGAAGACTTAACGTCTGTTTAAACTGGCTTCAATTTTTTAAGTGCCCAATAATTTAATGAGACATCTTTAGAGAAGTGGGTGACTAAAGGAGGAATGAACTACCCACACAACATTCTGATCAAAAATAAAAATGCTTCATTTTATCATTTATTTCCTTAAGTGTTGGATTGCTATGTATAAAGGCAATGGGATTGGATTTAAGGATCTAGGTCTTTGGGAACAGAGGAGAATTTCACCTAGGGTGTGTATCAGAAAAAGAATAGAGTTGAGGGCTACTAATTTTCGGTGTCATGTTCTATCCAGCAAGTCATCCTGTCCAGCTCACAGCCGGCGCTGTAGCTTGGGGACATCAACTGTATGCAGTCTCCGTGCTGATTGTAGTAGAGCTACTTGTCCAAGGAAACTCTTTTTGCGACAACTATTGAGACAGCCTCATTCTGCTACCATAAGTGAGACATATCATCCTCCTCCTGCCATTTTTAGATTCTATAGGAATATATCAAGTCTTCTTTATTTTAGTCTATAACACAGTACTAAAAGGAATATGAATAATTAAATGATGATATTCTCTATAAGTCTTGAAAGGGACATAGAGTCTGATAAAACTTCCTCACTGTGCAAAGTGTTTGTCTGGAGAACAATGGCAATTTCAATAAGTGCATAAACAGAGAGAAATTTATTTTAAGAAATAAATAATAATTTAAAAAATAAAACAGAAAAAAAAAAAGGAAAAGGAAAATAGGAGGTATATCCTACTCAGTGTGTTGAATTTTTATCTGCTAATTCTGTACTACATCAATAGACAAGATAGAAAATTTTTTCCAGCAGTTATTTCAAGACTCTGTAACCCAAATCCATATTATGATGTTGGGGAAATGTCCTGGTTTCAAGAAATTAAATGAGCCTTAATCATTTCAATTCACCAGTCTCTTATGATTTGTTCATATGATTTCACTAAGTAGTTTGATACGTTGTTTAAGAATATTCTGTTAAATAAGTAACATTTACAAGAATTTCTCTCCATCCCTGCCGGGATAATAGAATATTATAACAGTTCCCTCACCGAGAAAGCTCTCAATTTTTACCTCCTTTTTTGTTAAATCTAAAAATCAACTTCCTTTCTAGCAGCACTGACAAATCTATTCACAGTAGATCAAACAAAGGGGTGGAAAATGAAGTGGAAAATGTCAGGGAGATTGGTAATGTTAGAGAGGACAATAAAATCTCAAGAAAGAGGACCTGGATTACAAAGTCTCTGTACAAGCTGTTGTTTCACAACAACTTGCCAGGATGATGACACTTTTATAGATAATTTTGGGGTTTGTCCTGAGTTTTTGTGTATCTTCTGCAACACCCAGGGACTCTGAGAGTTCTGCAGGAAGCCAGAATATGATCTGCAGACAGGAGTTCTGGTGACTCTCCTTCACCTGCTCTCCTTTGCTTGGCCAATTCATAGTACATAATATTTCTTAAAAGTCATAACCTTTCACAAAGCTTATTTTGGAGGAAAGATAATAGATCATAGAAAGCCCCTTTCAATGCCCATACCTACATGCCCATGCATAAAAATCATCTTGGTGTTGACTGATGATTTCTTCTAAATATGACAGATCACGAATTTCTAGCTCGTTTGTTTCTTTCTCTTTCATTGAAGATCTGATTATCGGCCATGAAATTCACCTAAATAAAGATTGTGTGTGGAGCAGATTTTACGCCTTTAATTACAAGGAAGAGTTAGTTAACGTTGCTGTACCAGCCTTCCTCTCTGTTGCACGCTGATTCCACACAGCCCTTTCAGAAAAAGGAGTGCTTACAAAATGGAACTGCAACAAGGAAGGCAGAGCTGGGAGGGGATCTGTTGTAAATGCCTAGCCTAGGTGCATCCCTGGAGGTTTTCTGGTAGGAATTTGAGCTTGCAGAGTCCTCAGTTCAAGTATGCTTGTTGGGAGATCCTGATTGCAAGCTTCGGTTTTTAGAAGGTGAGCGGGTGGTTCACAATTTGGGGAGAAGAGGGTGCTGAATTGCCTTGCCGTCAAACCTTCTGACTGCAACGGTGGCAGGTCTGGCTTCAGTTCTGAGAAGAGAGAGGAGTTTTTGCCAAATTTTCTAACCCAAGTACCTGCATTGTTACATGCTTAGCTCTGACATGCAAATACTGACGCTCATACATATGTATGAATATGTCAGTGTCGGTCTTCAGCCGTGGATAGCTGTATGCTTGACTGGCATGTGTGTTGCTGATTACTTGATTCTTGGATTCCAATGATTTTTTGAGACAGCTGAAACCCCAATTTTTTGCATTTTGTTTATTTAGTGAAATAGCAAAAAAAAAAAAAAAAAAAAAAAAAAAAAAAAAGGGGAAGGTTGATTTAAGTTTGGAGGTTTGTTTTTTTTCAAGATTTTTTTTTCCTTTGGCTTTGGTGTTTTCTCTTAAGCTGTGTTTCAGCTTGCAGCAAGTGGTTGGCCACCCCTACCCTTCTGGTTCCTTGCTTTCTTTTACACTATTCCAGAACATGTTTCATGCCTTCCCTCTTTCTTGTTTAGACTAAATTAGCCAATGAACAACCTGACCCAGCTGCTTAGCTGTTCCCTGATCTGCATTTTACTTCTTAATGAGCTCAGAGTGACAAGCTATTTAGGCTGCTTGTTCCAGCATCAGCTCTGACTCCATCTGTAACTTTAGTGCCACTTCTTTGTCAGCAATGCCAATTACAAATGTGTGCCTTTCTAATTTACAGCACTCTAGTTAAAACGCCCACGCTGTGCTCCGTGTGTTCTCTCTTTGCTTCTACTGTTTGTAGTCACCTGAGCAGACCTTCAGATTGTCAGAGCAAGGGTCTGCTACATGGCTGGCATTGATCAGCTATCTATAGCACCATATACAATTTGGCACTGCATAGATCGTTTGCTCCCTTTCATCTGCCCTGAATTTGGAAAGCTCTGTCGGTTCACACGGGGTTCTACAAACCTGTCTGTGCGTTGATCCTTCTGTGAACTGGCAATCCTGGAGCAAATGTGTTCCCTTGCATATGATACCGCAATATGGGAAAAAGAATTACTTACTATGCATCTGTAGGGCTATATTATATTTTTCTTGGCCTCCTCTGAATTCATCTGCAGAAAAATCTTAACTATGTTCCTCTTTCGCCCGTGAGCAATAACTACAACTTGATCCATTTCTTTGTGTGTATTGTTAAAAACGCAGAACATCCTCAAGTCCCTGCTCAGGCAAATGCAATATCAGTAAGCAGTCTCCATTTCTACTGGTTTATAATATGGCTTACTGAGTAACTGAAAATTGATCTACTCTTTTCTGTTGCTGCTGCTGCTGGGCGTGCATTGCCTGTTGACCAGTAGGTCTTCTGAAGAGTAAGACTCATATCTAGAAAGATGTTTCAGGGAGCACTACAGGAAGGAATCTGTTTGGCTCCTTAGCTTCTCAGACAGACGGATTTAATAGCTGGTGTATTTTAAATTAATTAAAATATATAACTTCTTCTCATTATTCATAATTTAGTTTTTGGCTTTAATTTCATCATGACTCTGTTGCTGTTCCAGTTGGTGACTGGATATGAAATGACCATTATTATCTCTAGCCATGCCAGATGATATGAGAACACAATCTTAGACTGTCTGATCTCATCTGAAAGTTCACTATGAGTCTCCTTTCCACTAAATTTTTTGCTCCTTCTTTGCACTATTTCTTAGTAACTGTGGAATACCCTCAACTATTGTAAGGAGAGAGGAATGAGGGAAATCCCAAGAAAAGCATCAGGTGGGATGTGATGTATATCTGTTAAGGTAGGACAACAAGGTTCCAATAGTTACCAGGCTACATTTCTTTCATCAGATCCCATGTGGTGCTGTCAGCTGAAATGAGTGTGCATCAGCCAAGGTATTCCTGAAATGATTAAACCCTTTATCTCCCACAGACAGTGGAAGTAGAATTTGGTTTGATGTGCAGAACAAAGAAGCAGTAGTGAGCAACATTTAGCATCTATTTCTACATTTCTATTATTTTGTCTTCAGAGGGAAAAAAATGAGTCTTGAGATAAAATTGTTACTCACAGGATAAAAGTGTTAAAAGTTGTGTGTTTCACTCACATACATAACATTCAAAATCTGTAAACCAGAAAATCTGGTATTAGAAAGTTTAGATCTTGAGTCTGTAAAACTATGGATGTAGGTTGCTGAGTTCAAATGGCCCCAAAAATAAGGCTGTGTATGGATTCATTTTGAACCATTTTTGATCTGTCTCTAATAATTCTTCCTTTATTAGAAGATTTACTCAGTTTTTCAGGAAAACAAAACAGTAGCAAACAAGCCACTCAGCATTTAGATTTTCCTGAACATCTGATAACTAGACTATGCAGGTTTTTTATATTATTAAAAATGCTACCAAATTTTAAAATTGTATCAGAAATTCTACTTCAAATGTTTTTGCAAAAGGTAAATATAATTGGGAAAAATCACAAAGGCTGACAAATACAGAGAACAAGTACTTTTTTATACTAAACAAGCATAGAAAAGGTAAGTGATGGTGGTGGCCAAACCTATGACTTTTAATTTTTAATGTTGGAGGATTCAGGTGGGTTTTTTTTTTTTTTTTTAAGATTCCTCACTAAAAGACCAGAAAAGCTTTGAAAATGATGATCAAAATTCTAAATTAATACCATTTGAATTGGTGGGTTTGTCTCAGGAAATTATATTTGCTTTTATTCCTCTGTTTTGAGTAGCTTAAGTTCTTCTAAAAAGGAAGTATTACAAAGGTTTTAGTCTACTTCCCACAAGAGAGATCATTTTGATGTCTATAAGTGTCACAGTGAAATAACTTCTTTTAAATTCCACTCATTTTTAAGAAGGATTCTGTCCTGTAAGAAGGTCTTGCCTTTATCTTTTTTTTTTTTTAAGTCTGTTGCTGGTAAGAATTAAAGAATTTATTTTAGATACATTATTTTAGCTGCAATAAGGAGATGTGGTCCTGATCACAGTGACTCTTTGCTACTCCTCCTTCTACTTTTCCTCTGTGTCTCCAGGATTTTTTGGGAAACATGCTTTGAGGACTGGCAGAGGAATGAGTGTAGAGGTCTATGGATCTTGTTTTGGCTTAACTATTCATCAGCTAGCACTTCTTAGGGCAGTCCTGAGGTTGCTCAAAACAGCACTGGGGATGAACAGTCCCAAGAAGAACACAGGAACTGGGACTGTCTCTGTCACCACTTTTCCCTACTGCACTGAGGGTACTTTAGCCAAGGCAGGAAGATCTGGCAAGTGAAAAAATCCAGAGTGTTATAAAAGTGTTATTTTTAAATAATCACTTTTAAAATGCATAGGATCAAGATCTCCTTATTAATTTCCATTGATATTGCATCAACTGCAGAGCTATTTTGTTAGGATCGGTCATTCTTTCTCAACTTGTTACTTTTCATTTTTCTTTTTTTTAATACTTTTTTTCCCTTCATATGGGCTAAAACTAATAAATTAATATATTTTAAGTTCAAGCATATGCATGACAATATTTTAGTTTTACCTCCTGTATTACATAAGTCATTAAGCTTCATCTTGTAATTTCTGCATTGAACCTTATAACTTGCAGCTTAGTTAGACTGTACCTTTAAAAAAGCTATCCAGTATTGATTTAAGGACTCTCACTGAAAGGGAATCAACTATGTCCCTTAGTAATTTACTCCAGTGATTAATTACCCTCAGTATTAATATTGTGCATCTTATTTTCAATATGTCTCTTTTTTAATGCAACATTTTCAGTGGGGAAGATGGGAGACTTTTTATATTGTTCTATGGAGAACTGCTCAGCACTAATCTATATGAAACAAAAATAGTGTTATTCTGTTATTGCTCCCTTCCAGATGTAACAATTCACCAATAACCTTTGGAAGCTCATTGAGTACTACAGACATACCTTTAAATAGGGGCTCAAGTATGATATAAACCTGTGTATTACCTCTCAATGAATGCCAGAGAAATTCATTCTGCCAGATCCATGGGATCTGGAGAGTGAGCCGTTGTGTGTTATTGGTGGACTAAGACTGTGGGTACTCTTACTCTCTGGCCTGTATTAAATCACCTCAAGGAGGTAGATGTTAAGTTGTTCCCCTAAGTGCATGTCTGAAAATAATGCCATTGTACTGGTTAGTTTGTAGAGAACAGAGTTTTTCAGGTAAGGATTTTTCATATATTTTCATCGAAGTTAACACGGTGATGGAGATGACTGGAGGGTATCAGCCTCTCCCCCTAATTATGAAACATATCTGTTAAAAGGAAATGAAAACTTTTGCTTATTTACAGGCTAAATTGAAGCAGCAAGAGTAGACATTGGTTAAGAATTGGTCGCATCGCCTTCAGTGCAGGCTAAAGTCTCTTGTTCGCAAATTAAACAGTACCTTTGGTGTACATTTTTCTCTTCATTTCTTCATCTCCAAATGTGCTTTAGTCCTAACCTAGAGGGACCACCTGTGAGCGAGAGGGTAGTTTAGTCTCCATGCTTATTCACTCCTTGGTCTCTCTGCTGAGACTGTCAAGCCAAGAATGCCAATTAGTTCAGCATTAACAAGCCCCTTTATGTGTTCTATTGGGCCTAAGAATTGACAGCTTCAATTCTGAATTTCCTTGGTTATGTGGATTTATGTTAAATTCTTGTTTCTCATGAAAATGCTCTCAAGCCTCTAGTTGGGCTGTAGCTAATTGTTTCAGAATTAAAAGTGGGTGCAAATGAAAACCTGGTCAGGTTACCCTTGGACTTGGATACACTATCAAAGCTAATCTGTACATATTTTGCTTAACTGTGTTTACAGTGCTCCTCTGATTTTTTTTTTTCCTAAAACTGTGAAAGGTCTTAGTTTTATATTGATGGACATGCATGTGCCTGATCCATGAGCAAAGAGTGGGATTTGAAGCAAGCCCTGTTAAGAAACAAATTTTGAAAAAGGAAAGGGATTTTAAATCCATGCGCTATATAAACTGCCTTATACATTTGGTTCAATGTTAGCCCATGCCTGCAAAAGTACTGAAAGAGCTGGCTACTTTTGGACTGCATAAGGTAGTTGTGCTTTCTCCTGTGCTACCCCACATCCTTAGGAAATGGTATAGGTAAACTCCAGAAAACCAGGCTACCTCATTTTTACTATGCATCATGCCCTCTTAAAAGCCTTCATCATGAGAACTGCAAAGTAAAAAAAGAAAAAGAAAGAAAAATGGCAGTGATTATACTACTCTATTGCTGAGATCACAGCATGTCCCAGGATCCTGTATTTTCTCATCGCTTCCCTGTGCCAAGCCCTTCCATTGAGTTATTTTACTAGATGTAACAGGAATGAAATTTTTTTTTGCATAGGTTCTGACCCCTCCAGGGGTAAAAGTTCAGGACCTGGATCCCCATGCTTCACAGTAACACCAGTATGCGATAGTCTATTAGCCCCTGCAAAAAAAAAAAAAAAAAAAGGCAAAATCAGAGAGATTGTTTCTTACTCTGCTTTTCCATTGACTGTACAACAGCAGTCAGTATGCCTGAAAAATGTCTCCATGCATGTTGTTTATATCTCTGTTGCATTAGTCAGCTTCCTTTAATAAATCAGATACAAGTTGTGACATGTTGTTAATTCGATCACTAATAACCTGCTCAAATTGCAAATCTATGTCAGCAGGTTGGTGTTGATTAAGTCATAGTCACTACTAACATATTGTTTTAAATGACTGATAAATTTTATTTGCTGCGGCGATAGACTGCCTCCTCTGCTATACTTTGTTGTGGGCTTGCGGGGAATTTTTGTTGCGGGGGGCTTTTTGGTTGTTTTCTTTTTGGTTTTTTTTTTGTCTCCTTGTAAGCTTAGAAAAATGACACAAATGGCCCTGAGGTGGTCCTCTAAAGGCCTTTCTCTTCCCCTGTTTGCTGCAAAGAGAGCTGGTAGCCACTAGAGGGGAGGAGACTGCCGGCTTTACTGAGCGCTCCAGCTACAGCTTGAAGGTGCAGAGGCTGTCACCAGACTGGTTGCCCAACGAAATGGTTTAAAATATGTTATGAAGGTTAGTAAAAAAATAAAAATAAAATGTTTTTCCCTCATGCTCCCACTTCCCTTAATGCATTTGAAATATTGACTGCTCAGCACATGGGCTATCTTAGGAGGGTTACTATCTCAGGTGATAATTGGGGGAGGGAAAACAGCCTACGGTAACAAACATTTAAAATGTTACGTCTGAAGGTAATGTGTTAAATCTTTCAAGGCAAATGTTTAATTTTCTATGCAAGGATGCTGGAAAATTAGGGTGTTTTCTAGGAATAACAATCATTAATTTCCTACGTGAAATGAGAAGTTTTTATTTTATGTGTTTGAAGTTTCCAACCATTCTGTCCATTCCCCTCTTCCCTCCTCCCCCAAACTATTGATGCTGAAGAAATGTCTAAACTAGTAGAAAACTTAAGTCTCATTCTTACAAACTTTTTGAAACATATGGTCTGTGTTATATGTAACCAAATCTAAGGCAGAATAGCAGAAAATGTCATTTTATCATCTGTAGATGGATAAATATATGTATTTCTTTCTTTATATATATAGTTGACCTTTTTATTTTATTTTTTAAAACAGAGTAAAATTCTTGGTATTGTTAAAGAGCTATAATGTAGAACTGTAGCTTGTTACACTTACTCTCCTGAGTGTAATTGCACTAAGATCATTCAGTTTCCATTTGGAAAGCCAGTGGCAATTACTGGAATACAATGTATCATGCATTTGCTCACTGGATATAAAACGTATATACTAATTCGCAATAAAATGTAACAGCTGTCAGTGCATTTTCTGCTCTGTTACTTCAATAAATTGGAACTCTGACTAGAAAATGGGAATATTGCATTTTTACACACTCCGTAATGTGTTTGCTTTTTGCAAATACAATTTATTTTTTTCATGACAAAAATTGTGGTTTGTTATTACTGCTAGTGGATAAATATTCTTATATCAGAATGAATTACACATGGTATCTGTAAAGAAGTAGTAATATTTTCTGCTTTTTATTGTAGCCTGTCTCCAGTAAACAAAATGCACTTAACCTACTTCTGTCATGTATTGGGTATTTTTTTTTATTATTTTATTTTTTTTTTTAGCATTGCAATGGTTGAGGGATGGCAGGAGTCTATTTTACCCTACCTTTGCAGTTATTTGAGTAACTGGTTAACATTTTATAGGAGACTGTTATTTCTCTCTTGGATTTATTTTTATTTTCATAAACATATATAGAAATAAATAGTTCTGGAAGACAGTTATTAGCCATGACTCCTCACATTATGAACTAGTGCATCTGAGTTTTATTTAAGATAAAATGCCTGCACATTTGTGTAATTTTGTTACTTGAGGTCAGACTTTTCACAGATAATTAGCCTTTTACACACTGTGAAATCAACCTGCATTGGTTATTTGGCTAGACTCTTTGCTTCTGTTCTTTATTTCCCAGAAGGTTAACGTGCTGAAAATCTAGCTGCAAGCACATAGTACTGTCTCTTTGTGTTGCTAATTATCCCGTTGCATAATTATTAATATCAGGAGCAGGAAGAGGAAACAAGCACACCAAATAGTCATGAATGCTAGTGTTCTGGCAGGAAGCTAGTCCTGCATTAATAAAATGTGCCTGTGCCAATATCACAGAAGATAGGAGCGTTCCTTGTTAAGGATCATTTATTAACTGAGATCATCTTTTAGTTCGCCTTGGGGTAATGACTAATGTCAATGGCAAATTTCACAGTTGTCTAGAGAAATGAATTAAATTTGTAATAAAAAGCCCTTCGGCTTGTTGTACATGTTCATTTATTGGAGTAGTTGAACTAGGAGAACTGTAAGGCAACCAAGAACATTGGCTTAATTTTCCTTACATATAATAGTGACCTTTAGCTTCATATTGAAAAAGTTACCTATTATAGACTGGTAAATTAAATGAGAAGTTCCTCTAATGCAAAATAAACTAAGTGACTGAGCTAAGTTAAACGGCCCTTGAGCTTATGAGGTTTTTGGCAGAAACAAATTTCTTTTTTTGCTGCATCTGTTCTGCACCAGCCTTCTGAAGGTGGTTTAGTATCTAATCAGTCAGATAAAACATTACAAACTGGGATGCCAAGAAGTACTTAGAAGCCCATCCTGTAGGATACCAGTATGATTACAAACTTGGGACAGTACAGTGACATTTTACTCATTGAAACTGAGGTTTTGTTTGAAAACTTTGAAATGTTCTTTATATGCTATCTTTTATATAAAGTAAAAGCAACTTGCATCCATTAATAAAAAAGAGTGTGTTGGAGTTAACATTTGTTTAAATTTATGAGGTTTTTTTAATGAAAAATAGAGGAAAGTTTTAAATATTGTCACTTCAGAGAATAACTATGAAATTTACAGGAAAATATCAAAATGTGAAGAGAAATGGCATGCACCACAGCACAAATGGAATGAGAATTAAAAGAGTTCTCTTTTCCTAGGTCAAAGGACAAGAGAATTTTTGATTTTGGGGTATATATATTTTAGTTTTAGGAAAGATGATAAGCCCTGTCCCACCACGAATTTAATACAGACTGTATCTAATGGTTAGTGTGGTGGGTTTCTTTCTTTCAAAGAGAAACGAAGTAAGAGAAAACACAAAAAAAAGTATGGGGAAAATCCCAACTGACAGCAAGAGAAAAATACTGTAGCTGTTGAAAGAAAATGGAGGTGAGAATACATTTACTTTGCCATCAAGACCTAGTAGGGCTCAGGATGTGCTTTTATGGTGACTCCCCAAAATCATACTGCAGTGCTTGGAAAATGGTCAAAATCAATGTAAGAGTGCCGTCTTACGCTGCATGTTTTTCAAAGTTCATGACAGAATTGCAGCACCAATGTTTTCAAAATCACCTTTTTGTTTATATAAATTCTCAATTTGATTCTGCATAATAGGTGCTTTTTTTGTGATCTGGTGCTGGAATCTTGTGTTTATTTCCATCAAATTTAATATGATAATTGTTTAGCTTATTTACTCTGAAGGTTCCTGAAGTTTTAAAAGTTTTGTAGATGTGAAATTTTCTTTCTGCTCTGTTCAACAATATAAAATAAATTTTAGATATCTAGTGATTTTAATGGATACTTTCCCCATAAAATAATACTTAAATTATATTTTTCCTGTGAATTAAAGGATGTTCTTACTATAACTGATGAGATTGAGCGAAAAAAAAAAAATGGAGTGACTAATAAAATCATAAAAATACAACTCTCAGTATGAATTCTTAATGGCTCCAAGTGCATGCTGTAGGTTGTTGACAGATATGCAGACATTAAGAAGTTTTTAGAGAATTTTGGCAACTCTTGTCTACAATATTGTTGTGTGACCAAGTCAAGAGGGAATTATTTCAAATGTAAAATTGGGCTATGGAGGAAAGGTTATAGTCAAGTGTAATATCCAGAGATTGTAATATATCCACAGGGAGTCAGTGTTGCCGGGGTTCTTTTTTGCACCAGTCGGTTAATGGACCCAAACTAGGGAGGCAGAAAATAGGGAGTTAAATGCAGAGGTACAAAGCTGCTAATGGTTACTGTTTATTTTTTCTGACAGAGAAGGTCAACTTTAATTTTGTATCTGTCATATGCCTGAATTCTAATGTATCATGTTAGCAGCTTTTAAGAATATTCCGGAGATGGTTACCAGAAGATAATGCAGAAATGAAGCATGGTGGCATTCGTAGGTGGGGGAGGGAAAGTGCAGGCTTACCTTGTCCTTCGGTGTAAATCATTGTTAAGTTTAGTGGGACAGCTATCTTTCTTTTAAGTCCAGACTAATATTCATGGCACAGGCAGGATGATAACTAATTGAAGAAAAAAAGTCACCCACAGGGTTCCGAGTAAAATCTAAAAGTTTATCTTTTATTCCATTTTGAAATCCAGAAAAAACGCTTGAGAATATATTTTTCTTAAGCAGTAGAAAAGGGTTTTGTTTAGCCGTATGTAGTGAAATTGCATTTTCTCACTAGCAAGAATGTATAGTAGCAGGAGACTTTCATTTCAAAAAGGCTCCTCTCAAATCCAGCCACTGAAAGTTGTGAATATGGTAAGCAAGCCCTGTGTTTTTAAAATAAATATTCTAATGCCTGTTCAGAATGTGGGCATGGACATGTATAAAAAGTGTGGTTTACATAAAGTTTTCAATATGTTGATTTAAGTGGGTTTTTGTTTGTTTTTAAGGAAAGAAGAAAAATGTGTAATCAAAGCTAAAACTTGATCTGAGTGACAAAAACAATCTAATTTTGGAGTTGATAAAGACAGTGATCATATACAGGTACTGATGATTTTCAATATGCAGTTCTATGAAGAGAACTAAGAAATTCTTTTATGCGTAAGAAAGAGGAGAGTAACTCATACATAATTTTTTTTTCCACAACTTTTTTTCTTTGCTAGGCGGTGTGTGACCAATATTATAGAACCCTTTATAAAACTCAATGAAACCTATGTCCTTGCAGCCAGAAATATGAAAGTGTGTAATTATTGTGCAATTAAATGAAATGATTGAATATGTATTTTCTTAAAATTCAAGTGCTGTCATCAGCATTTACAAAATTAATACCTGGGGTACCTGCAGCACATGTCAAAATGTTTCAGAAATTTTAGTGTGAGTAATATCTGAAATTTGGGCTATTGTTACACACGTCAGCCAAATATGGATTTAAGTGGCTAAGTTTCAAAATGCTGGCTCACTTTTGGGCTTTTTGTATTGTTTTATTCTTTTTTTTGCAATTCTATTAGCCCTTTAAGGAAAGATCTTTCTTCTCTGCTCTGTTTACTTAAACTTAATTTTGTATTTTCTACCAAGAGGCATATTCTAGTTTGGATTTGTTTTGGTTTTAATTTTTTTACCTTTGTAAACTGCAGTATTTACTTTTCACAGCCTTAGCTGACCAAGAATTATAGCAACGTGGGAGAAATAAAGCAGATATGGGTGGGGTTCTATGAAACAAATAATTTTCCCTCTGTGCGTTTCTATGCTGTGGAATAGACTTTATGCTTATTCACACAGAGGGAGTTTAGAAATGTTTTTAGAAAATGCAGATGTGTAAAGCATTCTTAATAAGGATGGGAAAAGAGTTTGCACTCCCCTTTTAACCACTCTCTCACCTCAGCCCTTTTCAGCATGTAACCTTATTCTCTGTGGGATTACTTGGATGAAAACCAATTAGAGAACTGCTCACACAATATAAATGCATACAGATTAGTACAGATTGAACGGTACCAATGCCAACTAATCATACAGTATATAAAGTCCTAAACAATATAGATATTAAGGAATGATGGGGAAATGGACTCATATTGTTATAAAACTGAGCACAAAATGGAAGCAGCATAAAACTGTTTATTTAAATAATAAATAAAGTATAGGTTTTCTTTTGCCCCCTCCTTTTTTTTCCCCTTTGTGGCAATCTGCCCATAGACAAAACTAAGTATACCAAAGAAAAGTCAGACACATGTTTTTCAGGGTATTCCCCATGCCTTCATGGTAATGTTACTTTATTGCTGCTGTTTTTCGTCCTTTAACTGTCCGTCCGCTTGATAACCTTGAATGCAGAGTTTATTCTCCAGCTGGGATGAGAATGAGAAAATGGTCTCCTCTGAGGTGGATGCTGATGCCACTATAAAGGTGTCTGGGAGGGACAAATAGAGACTGTGAATATAACTGAGTTATTTTAATGCATGGCCCCCAAGGACTGTGTGACCTGAAAGGTTTGTTTTGCTGAGGGAAGTCTGCAAGAGGATGACTGCAGGACCATGAGATCAGGCACTGTTTCCTTTTGCGTTGGTGTTGTCAATTCCTGGCATTCCAGGGAAGATATTTTGAGGAAAATATAGTCCTTTTTTTCTGCTCACAACTGTTGCCCAGCAATGGAAAGGGAATAATGAAAAATGCAAGTCTCCTTCAGGTTTCATCCTGTCTTCATACTACAATGTCTGTTCTGATATGCCTACAGCTTTGGTCATTTGTTCTCCCTTTACTTTTTTTCATGCTTTTTCTGTTGGTATAAATAGGAAAAATGTTTCAATGATTAAACTCTAGGCTTTCTGATGAGTAGTAAGCTCTTCCTACCTCCTTCTTGTGATGTACTTTTGCTATATGTGCTCATAGTGAAACCTTCTGAGTTTTTAAGTAATATCATAGACAATTATTATTCTGTTCCTAATTAGAGCCATGTGAAGTACCTGTTATTTATTTTAATATTGAAAAAAACTTTTTAATCCTTGAAAAACATTTTGGCAACAGTGTTGAAATAATATGACAGAATTTTGAGTGTCCCGCTTCATAACGCCTCCCGGGCATTTGTCCCACTGATCTCTTAGATGCTGGACTGAATTGTCCACTTACTATTATACTGAAAGTGATAGAGTAAGAGGTCTACCTAGATACAGCTACAAATCAAAAGAAACACACATCAAAGAACTGAGTCATATTCAGTTTGGAAAAAGAAACTCTTAACATAACTAAAGGAAGTGGAATAGTTTACAGGAGGGATTGGTTTGTACATTGGTCTTCTCCAGAACAGCTGTCATTTTTAGATCAGCAGTGATTATGCATTGAGTTTTACTCTGAAAGTGTTTACTATAGCATTCAGGAAAAAAAAAGCTAATTACTGTAGTCACTCTCTGTACTGTATAGTGTCTGTTTTTCTCTTGCTTCAAAGAAGAGAAAAGAAATCCTTCCTACCATGGTTGTTACATAATTTTAGCTGGATTTTTGTGCTCAACTTTTGATAGAGATGTGCAGGAACTCAAATGCCTGCATTCATTAAGCTCTCACTGCTCAGTTCTGTAGCTGCAATCCAGAGCCAAATCCTGACTGTATGCTCAGACACTAATTATGTCCTAAAAGGAGTGTTGGATTGGCCCTTGTGAGTGTGGCACCCTCATCAGATGATGTCTAGGTGCTGTAATTTCCTTAGCTGGAGTAGTCTAATAATGATTTCCATATCATGAAGGAAAGTCATTTTAGAAGTGATGGAGAGAGCAAGAGCTAGCAGAGAACATAGTACCTAAGCAGCGTGACTTCTTAGTAGCACAGAGCAGGAGAGAGCAGCAGGGGCCTAATGTCTCATATAGGTTCATGTAATCCGCTCCTCTCTTCATGTTTGGCTCAGGTTTTGGGGACTTCACTGATTGCTGCTTTGGTAGAACTTTTAATTTTAGACCTCAGATGAAAATACACATGAGGAAATTTGGCTATGTTGGAACTTCTAGATTTTGCCTGGAGATGGGATCACTGGGGTTCTCCATGCAAAGTTTCAGTGAATTTGAAGGAATATTGACCTTTTCCAAGGAAAATTCAGACCTGATTATTTGAACTTTTAGAGGGAGTAATTTTTTATCATTAATATGAATAATTTCTCAGATTTTCTAGAAAGAGATTTCTTTTTTTCTCAAATGCATTTCATTGCCATTACCTTAATATTGCCCAGCTCCTTGGTCCAGATGCAGGAAGGAGCCAGCTGTCTCCATTGCATTGCTATGGAGTGAAAGACCCCGACCCTCCTCAAAAGACAAAAAATGTTCCTCTTCAGTTCATCTGAATCTTTAAGCCATATTAGGAAAAAAATATTACTTACTATAATAATCAACACTGAAGATGAATAGTTTTCTTTTAGAGCACTTTGCCACATTGCCTACAATCCAAGTTAGAGTAAGCATAATTTGAAAGGAATTATTAACATATAATAAGCAGACTATGTTATACCATTGGTCACTGAAGATTTAATCATAAAATTTATTCTTATCTGTCACAGATTTGTCAAGGACCAGTCAGGGAACTGAGGTATCACAAGTCTGAAGGGTTTAAAATAGAGAAAAAACTATTAGGTTATCAACTCCTCCCTTCTGCTAGGAGAGATTTGTTACTGACAGTGTAGTCTGAAGTGCTTTGTCCACTTCAATTTTTAATGGCACTAGCTGTTGTCTAGGAGTTCTGTCAGGAAAAACAACACCTTACAGAACAAAAAAACCCATCAGTGGACAAAGATTACTAATTTAGGAAATTATATGGAAGTTAGAGGTTTTATGTGAGTTTTCTGAAGTCTCAGAAGGCATCTGTCCAGAAACAGTGAAAAAAGTCTGGGCCAACAGTGGAAAGATATCCACAGCTCTTGAACATAAGCCATAAATGATAGCAGAGCATTGATTTTTTTAATAACAATTTTTATGTTGTTCTATAAAAATGTATTGTAGGAAAAAAAAAGTAAGGGATGGAGGGTTGCGTTTGAGTGGACAAAGGAGAAAATTAGCTGCCAAGGGTAATAGAATCTGTGCAGTACAACACTATTTCTGTTTCAAGCAGAGGATGGTGTAAGAAAGCAGCACTGTGCTTACTGATTCATCTCAAAAAGCATACTGAATCCTGAAAACCTGCCAGAACTAACAAGATATCATGGGTGAATTCCTGTTCCCAAACAAGTGAGCAAGGATCTTGCCGTTGACTTCCTTGGGGTTAGGATTTCACACAGTAGTTGAAATTTCTGTTGTGCGGTGTGGAGCTGAGGGGTCACTGAGACTTCAGCTCATGAATATGCACACACAGTGCTATACTGGGAAGTGAAATGTGGGCTTCAAAGAAACAGGGAGAAACCAGTCTGGGATGCTTTCTGTATCATCTCCTGACCGGGTCTCAATTCTACTAGGCTGATACTAATCCCAGACATTCCTTATGAATTTGCATTCCAGAGAACAATAACCTACCTGAAAGACAGCATTTTCTCTAATTCCCTTTTAATATCCTGTTCGTGTTCCTGAGTGTATAAGTAATTGATATGGTATTGTTATGCTTTGATTTCAGGGGTATTTTTGAATACTATCTTCAAGGAAGTGGTGTCAGGGCATCATGAGAACTGTGGAGGAAAGGAATGCCATAGCTGACTACCTCCTGTGACCAATAAACCTATGTGCCATGCTCTTTCAGATTTCACTCTGTCATTGATACTGTCAGTTCCAGGTTTCCTGCTGGTCATATTTACTATCCTAGGCTGTGGGGGAGGGGTGGGAAAACTGCCCTCCAAATAGTGGAGATCTTACTCAGTGGAAATCCTGAAGATCAGGCTAAAGACCTTGAGTGGATTAGTGGTATATGCCTTAGTAAACGTGATGCTGCATTTTGTACTTTTTGGGGCATCTGCATGTGCTGGAGCATCTCTATGTGCCTTGGACACTTTTGTGACTCTTACAGCAACAATTTTCATTGAGCTCGTTTTCATCTCTAATTTTAATACTTTAGATTTAATATGGAAAGAATTATAAATATGGCCTCCTAGTCAAATTGTGAAAGATGTTCAGCATATGTGTTCATGAAAACCCCACATTTTTATAGATTGTCCACACTCATTGCTAGAAAATCTTGACCAAAGAAAAAACCACTCTTTGGAATGGTAGAAACAGTGTATTTCTGAGTATAAAAATGTTTAGAAGAGCATCAACTCAATCTGGTTTTTCTTCATCATTTTCAAAAATGATCCTTGTTTTTCACTATTGCATTCCCCATATCAAAACTTAAAAAATACTGTCTATTTTTATATGTTTCTGGTACCCTGAGAAGAGTTGAGCAGAGCATTGCCATATTAGAAAATCCAGAAAATACATATCAGAAGACATAGTATCCATCAACAACTGGAGATAACGAATTTTTTAAAGATCAATAAATTCTCAGCCAGTATTTTTTTATTAATGCTAAAATTCTGCTCCCTTTATCTATTTTTCATTTCTATACCAGAAAAAATTTTGCAGTTTTAGTCATCAATGAACACTCCCTACCCAAAGCATAGCACCACTATAGGGAGATTTCTATACAATACACCAAAATTTCTATATAACTTATTTTCCTAATAAATTCTGCAGTGGTACAAAGGAAATTAGACCACATTTATTACTTGCCCTTCCTCAAGGCAATGCAGCTTTTTAGATTTGTGGAGTGGACACTGAGGAACAGAATGGCCCTGTGTTCACCACTTGCTCTCTCAGGAAAATTTAGGATGACTTCCTTAAGAACGTTTACAATACAGATACCATCTAGATCCCTTATGTAGTTGGGCAGATTTCTACCCTGAAGTCATTAGTAGAATCAGTAGAATAAGAGCTGAATAGGTCTTGTTCATACTGAAGTCTGCTGCTGGAGCTGATAGTCTTGTAAACATCTGAATTGCAGAAGAAATAATATGGGTGAGCCTGTATCTGAGGACAGAATGAAAATACAGATAGTATTCATCTGGCCTTAATTCAAGTCATTGCTCCCAAATGTCCAGTAATGGCCACCTACTGATCCTGGTCCAGCTGGCAGTGTGTGCATATAAAGGTCTCCGTGGAGATAGACAGCAATTAAATCACAGAGAGAGATAGAGAGAGAGACAGAAGCAATTGCTGTTGAAGAAGCTAATACTGGGAAATACTATGAAACCAAGTTTCTGCTGCATGTGTAAAATAATTTCCTGTAGGATTCAAGCTGCATGCACCCAAGTAAAAAACACTGATCGCCTAAGCATGTTGGGGGGGAATAGAGCTGGATATGATTTACACTGTTCAAGGCCACAGCGCCTGTGCTACTGTGATGGAAAGACATATGGTGCTTGCTTGAAGCAAGCCGAATACAAGCAGAGGTCAGTCTTGCACTGGTGAACAGTATCTTGCATGTGGATGTACGGTGCTACTGGAATTCAGCAGTGGTTAGCACAGCTTGCTTTTCCATTGTGGACATTGTAGAATTGGGGTTATAAAATGTAACTGTGCTCATCTCTGGAGAGGTTACCCTGAAAAATATATTTGTTTGCAGCAGTGATGGTATAATTTCTATTATAGGAGCCTTGTGCCTTTGTTAAGAATTTTTGTTTCACCAAAATATGATTATTTTAGACACTGCATTCTCATGGTATTTAAAGGAAATAGAGTGGGTTAATACCCAGGAAATTCCTTCTTAGAGAATGGAATTTACTATTTTGGATATTTACATTAATATTTTTATTTCCTATTAAAGTGTCTGTGAAGGTAAAAGCATCCTGGAGTGCAATGTTATTTACCTATACAGAGGATTTTACAGGAATTTCGTTTTCAGGTGCATTGACTCAGCCAGCCTTTCTGTTCGTTCGCATTTGGATTTTGTTAAAAAATCTGAATTTATGTCTCTCCTTCTCATGCACTCTCTAAGTTTAACTCACATAGAGCCAGTAGATGGTAATTTTGTTTCCATCCTCATACAGTAAAAAATAACCTCTTCGCATTAAGATGACTCTGCTTTTTTTGCAAAGATGTGGTACGCAGGTCAAAATCAATATGTATCCAAATCCTTTGTGGCAAGAAAAGATGGATAAAATGCTTTGAGACAAAATTTTAAAAACAAACACTGTAATTAGCTTTTATTTAGTCTTTTTTTTTTAAGACAATGATTTTCATTTCATATGGAAATGTAGATTTCTTCAGAGTAATTTCATGTTCTTTTTGGTTTAAAGCAACTTTTTTCCTTTGATTACTGAAATATGCAGTTCTCTCTATTTAACACGTAATATCAAATCAACATACTTCCCCCTTCCTTTTTTTTGCTGATGACAGTCAGCAGAAATCATGTTCCAAAGTGCCCTGAGAACAAGGACATTGATCTCAAGTGAGACTCTTGTGCCACCTTCCCCTTGTCACTTTCAGCTGTAATTTGTTAAGATACCAGCTCTAAATTATTAAACACTTTATAAGTATAAATAATTCAGCAGTCAACAAATAAAGTGACAGCCCATTAATCAGTTTCTGTTCATGTATATAGGTGGCATGCTGTGGTCTGCAGTGAGGTATGAATTCTCCTGAAGTCCGGGTGTTTTGCGGCGGGGCTGCTTCTTCTCACATCAGGAAAAGGTCTGTGTGCATCTTCTAAGTTTGTCATTTGTTTGCACAAAATCCAATGAGTTCCTGCTAAACTCTAGGGAGAGTCAGTGGTGAATTGAGGCTTTTATTGTATGAGACCACATTGATACGCACTCTTTCCATCTGGCCCAGGTTTAAATCTTTCAAGGGCCAGCTCAGCTTGGAAACGCCAGAAATCAGGCAGTGCGCCTGTAAGTGGGAATACTGCAAACTGACATGATCCAAATGACAGAAGGAACACCTCTTTGCTATTTCAGGCATCCCCTGAACAAGGGAAGCAGTGTGTGAGTCAGGCTGAGATTCTTGTATGCTGCCCATAAGGTCAGTAACCATCCCCTCCTCAGGATTTCAGTAAAGTTCTTGTCAAACACAAGCAGCATGTACCAATGAAAGGCTGTTTTCAGAACACCGTATATTCCAAATCAAAAGTATTATTAGAGCTTTTCAGTGCAAAAGTGGCCTATTCCATACTCCTGAAATTCTACCTAGAAGCCATTGATGGACACAAATGTGGCACAAATGTCCTTGGAAATTTTTATCCCAATATGTCACAAAAATCTAGGTAAACCTGTGTACGAGGATTATGCACTGTGCTTAGAAGTGATGTTATTTTGGGGAGAAAAAGAAAAGAAAAATTCTCTGGAAAGTGTTTTAAAAAACGCTGTATGAATTTTTGTGTTTTTAAATCTCTGTTTGACAAACATAAATGTAGAGTGAATGCCTTTAAGTCTTCGTTTTCAACACCGCAGGTGTTGCAAATTTGGATTGGCAGTAAAAAGTTTCCTCAGGAAGAACAAGAAAATGGTTGTTTAACAGCTTTCCATTCTCATCTTGCATAGAAAGCCTGGGAAATTCTTCTTGTAATAGAGAGACTACAAAGAGGCAACTGAAATGATCCTAAGTCAAGGATCAATCCATCACACATAGGAAAAGATTATGTATGTGTCAATCTCTCTTGCTTTTTGATGCAGAACAAATGGATGTTACCCTTTGTAAATGGTTTATATGAATGCCAGTGCAGCGTTTTAATAGAACAGGCCAAGGACAGGGAGACCTCAGACTTCAGCACAGTCAGGGTTTCTTGCTGGATAAAGCACTAGACTGGAACTCACAAGACCTAAGTTCTGCTCTCACCAAGCTGTTAGATGACCTTGAGCAAGTCACTTCACCCCTATACAGCACCCTTATAAAACTGTGATAGGGATATTGACCTCTTTTGTTCCAAAAGTGTGAGGTCTAGTGTTTAGAAGTCCTGCTTAAGAGCAAGCGGTGGAGTCACCCTGTGTGTAGTTGGAACTTGGATGAGACAATTTTTGGACCGCATACATGCAAGTGAAGAGATTCTAAATTACACTGGTGATTTAATTTGCATAAGTGCTTGTAAAGAGAAAAGTGAGCACCTGTGACGAAGCTGGTCTGAATAATATATAGTAGTAAGTAAGTGCAATGGCGGTAACGAGAAAATAATGTGGTTCAGAAACTGAATATGAGAAATGACAAGCAACTGGCAAAGGAAAGCTTTCACTAAAAGGAATGTGATTCTGTGGTGAAGCTGGTAAAATTAAACAGATTTTGTAAAAAATAAAACAATTTGGATTTTTTTTAGTGGAATCATATTAAACCTGTCAAGTTCTCGCATGTAAATAAAGATTAGGCTCATATCTTTCCTTCAGTAGAATGGATATAGAAATCTATTGTCTGATGGAGAACTTACTGGGACATAGGACTGTTTATTGCAAAGTCAGAGCATCACAGAGCTAACTGAGGGTGAGGGAAACATATATGAGATATTACTTTTCTGACTATTAAAAGATAGTCTCTGGTCAAGGGATCAGGTTTCTGGATAATGAGTGCTTTTAAGGTCTGCAAGGTTAAGATGATGTGGCATCAGCTATATATAAAATGCTAGTGCTGCCACTTGAAGCAGAGCTCAAGGTGAAAGTTAAAACTGTCATGGAACAAGGTGGCTGAAAAAAGTTGCAAGGCCAATTGACTGGATCAGCAGGATGGTGGCAGTTAGAAAGACAGGCAAACTGATGATCTGCATCAATCCAAAGGACCTCAATAGCATACTAAAGTGCTTATACTGTTCCCTGCCAACAGTCACTGAAATATTGCCAAATCAAGCGAACACAATAGTCTTTTCAGTCATGGATGCCAGAGATGGCTTCTGGCAAGCAAAACTGGATGCAGCAAACAGTTACTTGACAACTTTCTGGACCCTGTTTGGGTGCTATCAGTGGCTGACAATGCCATACAGAACAGAAATCGCTTGAGGGGGTACCAGCAGAGATTGCACACAGCCCCTGAGGGTTGTCTGCTGCAGATATCAGTGCAGATGACATTGTTTATACTCATGTGGGAGGGCAAGGATTGAGCTATGGCCAACCATGATCATAAATTTTCTCTGGTAGAGACAGGAGACAACAAGAAAGAACAGCCACGAGCAAGCATAGGAATAGCTGTACCAGCTCAAAACAAAGCTCTCTAACCCCTGTTTCCAGTGGAGGCTGGTGGAGGAAGTCAAGAAGTACAAAAACCTGTCAAGTTCCCTGTGATAATCCCACAAATTTTTTCTACAGAGAAATTTGAGGAGCGAGAGATGGCTGTAGGGCAATACACATCCTTGCACATTATCAATGCCACCTGCAGGACCATCAATAGCTTCTGAGAGGCATTATTTCCTCTCTTTTTCCCTTCCCTTCCCTTCCCTTCCCTTCCCTTCCCTCCTT
>VXBQ01001568.1:291333-427910 GCA_013400175.1 Phainopepla nitens | reverse complement strand
TATATATATATATATATATATATATATATATATATACACACATACATATAAAGGGGGGGGTGAAATCCTGCCTTTCCTAGGATCACTTCTTGAGACCTTTCTGAGATGGGAGGTGCATTGGCAATCTGTCAATCTTCTGCCACAGTAACTTTTCATAATGTAGCTTACAGATTGCCGCCATAAATCCTGTAAGTTCAGATCTAAATTGCTTCAGAGGTCTTGGGTGAAGGCCATTCAGTTTAATGTCTTGCTTCTTACATCAAATTGATCTATCTAGTTCAACTTAACGCTGTTTAAAATCTTGCATGAAAGTCCAACACTAGGAACAAAATAATCAAAGATTCACAGAATATTCTGACTTGGAAGGGACCCACAAGGATCACCAAGTCCAAATCTTAGCCCTGAACAGGACATCCAGAATATGCCTGGGAACTCTGTCAGGCTTGGTGCTGTAACCATTTCCCTGGGAAGTTTGTTCCAGTGCCCAAACATCCTCTGGGTGAAGAGCTTTTTTCTGATATCAAACCTAAACCTCTCCTGATACTGTTTCAGGCCATTCCCTTGGGTCCTGTCACTGGTCACCACAGAGAAGAGATGGGTGCCTGCCCCTCTGCTTCCCTCCGTGAAGAACCTGTAGACTGCAATGAGATCTCCCTCGCTCTCCTTCAGGCTGAGCACACCCAGTGACCTCATTTTCTCCTCATACAGCTTCTCCTTCACCGCTCTTGTGGCCCTCTTTTGGATGCTCTCCAATAACTTTTCGTGTTTTTTATATTATGGCACCCAAAACTGTTTACATGACTCAAGGTGAGGTCGCTCCAGTCCCCATCCCCTCCCTTGCCCAGCTGGCCATGCTGTGCCTGATGCCCCCAGGACAGGGTTGGCCCTCCTGGCTGCCAGAGCACTGCTGACTGACGTTCAAGTTACCATTGACCTCCGGGTCCCTTTCCATGGCACTGCTCTCTAACCTCTCATTCCCTCATTTCTCTGTACATCCAGTGTTGTCCCATCCCCTGTGCAGAATTCAGCACTTGCCCTTGTTAAACTTCATACAACTGGTGGTTGCCCACCTGTCTAATTTGTCTAAATTCTCCCATCAGGGCTTCTCTGCCTTCCAGGGAGTCAACAGCTGCTGCCAGCTTTGTATTTTCTGCAAACTTATTATCCCTTTAGTCTTCTGTCCAGGTTGTTTGCAAAGATGTTGAAGAGCAATCTCTTTGATGTGAAATCAGATCCTGATATCTATAAATGCTTTAATTCAAAATTACTTAAAAAATAAAATTACAAAGCGAACTGAATTGAAGAGAAGGTTTCAGAACATAATGGAAAAAAAGTGAGAGTGTTCATTCACCTGTAATATAAATCAATTCTTGCCTGGTAGTTGCAGGCTTCATCATTCCCATAATATTTCTAGTTGTAGCTTCTTTATGTGTTTTACTACACATATTATTTCCCTGGAATATAGAAATCTGCAATGAATTTTCAGAACTGATCCATAGTTAAAATCTATATATTTTATACCCGGTTTTTATTTGAAAACTGTTTCCTAGGAAGACATACATATATTTGTATTTGCCCTTTAGAAGATGAAGAATAACACCTGGCATGTATTTCTCTACAGAAAATGTTTAGCTTCACATCACACATCTTCCTTGTTAGGAAATGAAGAGTTAATTAATCTCTTAGCTGCTCTCCATTTATAGTTCAATCAGGGAGTACATTCTAGAAGAATCAAATCTAGTACAGTTCATAGACATTGCAGTAATTTTGTACCACTATATCATGCTACCAGAGGGGATATCAAGATTAGAGTTTTCATGCTGAATATTGAACACATCAGACTGAAGATGTGGAGTTCTTAATTGCCAGAGTGGGAGTGTCTATGCCCAAAATAAACTTGCAATGGAGAAGGTTCTCTCATCAACTTGCAAGACACAGGACTTGTTCCTTTTATCTTTCTTTTCTCTTAGACAGTAAATTCTGTGAAAAGAAAATTAAAATTCTTATGTGCTGAGAAGTCTTGGCCAGTGTCTGTGGAGAAGAGAAGGTATACATATTGGCCAGTGTCAGTGGAGAAGGGAGGGTTGTACTTCCATGCATCAACAAGAGATATTTTACCCATGTTTTATCCCACAGAGGGGTACCCTAACTGTTTTCACCTTCTCCTGGAACAGTCTCTTAATCATCAGTGTTGTTACCAGCACCATACCCTAGAAAAATTTACATCCTCCTTTGTAGACCTTCTCTTGGGAGCTGAACATTTCTGCAGCTTCAAGTAAAAGACAAAATTTAAATTTTGTTATAGTACATAGGTGTAGAATATCTAAAATACTTAGTTAATGGGGGAAATGTGTCTTCTAGCAATTTCGAAAAGAAAAGGTCCTCACTCCTTCAATTTTTATGTAGAAGTACCCAAATGAATACAGCTGATTTTGGATAAGAAAAATATAAACAAAATATTTCTGAGTTGTTTATTTCTAGTGCAACGGAAAAAAACACAATTCTGTGTTTAGTTTAGATCGTTTTCCCTTCCTATATTAGTTAATGAACTTCTCACTTCTTTCAAGTCCTCCACATCCCCCTCCCTCAAATAACCAAGATTCTGAACATAGTCACATCAATCTCAATAACAAATGAGTGTTTTGTGATTTTTGGATGAGACTAGCATTACCTCTGAGGCAAACCTATTCAGCACATAGTGTTTTATATAAAATATGGTAGTATAGCAAAAGGCAAAAAGATGAGATTTTAGATTAAAGGCTGAAAATCTCTCTTGGAAATTCTATTATGAAAACGAAGTAGAAAAAATCCTTTCTGTACTGCAGAGGAATAAAAACTAGCAAAAGCAGATTTTTTGCTCACAAAATGATGAAATTTTCCCCATAGTGCTTTGGGCCAACTTGCTTTATTCAATGCAATTTAAATATTTCATTTTGATTTCCTTATTAATGATTTTCTCTAAAAGCAATTTCACTCTGGGAAGAAATTTTGAAATAAACGTTCAATTCACAAAATGCTGAATAGGGCACTTGGGTGTTATTGAAATACCTAGCTTTATTTTCAAGCTGACACGCTTTACAAATGCTGTAGTTTTTATTAAAATTTTATGTTAAGTAGTTCAAAACTGTGTGATTATAAATTTGTGAGTCAAGTCTATTGCTGGGGAAAATATAATACTCCTTAAAGAAACAGGTGGTTGGCCATGTATTGCTTGCATTGTACTGATCAGGAACTATTTAAGTGATACATGGAACAGAGTTCAGTGTGCTGATACATTTCCAATTTACGGGCAGAATGAGTTATTGGGTTTTGTTTTTGGAGGGGGGGGCAGGGATAGAGATGGTGGTTACATTCTTCATTTCAATTATAGCAAGAATTAATATTCAGTGAGTACAACATGCATGTGTTCTACAGACTGGATCCAATGCCTGGGATCCACAAATGCTAAAGAGCTTACAGGTTTGTAATCCTGACATTTGGAGTACTGCAACTACAGGGTGCACAGTGCCATGAAGCTGCTGATGGTTTAGATCTCTCAAAACATTACGTGGTTGTTGCTGTTTATTGTTTGCATCTACATAGTGCCAAAGGAACGGGGACTCTCCAGTGCCAGGTGGTGCACAGAGATTGGACAGTCCGCCCTCGCCCCAGAGACAGGGAGCACAATAGAAATAGACTCAAATAAATAACCAAGTCCAAGGAAGCAGTCAGCTTGCTGTGATAGTTAGTAGACCCTGTGAACACATCAAGATTGTCAGATGCACTGCAGAAGGTGACTTAATGAGAAATTGAAAGTTGAATAATGAATCAGTTTAAACACTTCTTCCAGAGAAATCCTCTTTAGTCTAAATGAAATTAACGTCTTGGAAAACAACACATTGGTGCTTGCAATGAAGTTTAACAAATGAGAGAGTGGATGTTTGTATCAGTGATTTACCAACTCTTGTCTCATAGCAGTAATGAATAAAAAAGTAGCCCAATTTTGGCAGTAAGGGAATCTGAGAGTGTAAATTTACATTTAGTGCAAATGTCAATAACAAGCCCATGAAAGGATACAAAGGTGAGAGAGGATTAGCACTGATGAACCTGGCAGAAGGAATCTTACAGCAACAGTCTGGATTGATATCAGAAGAGCAATTTCTCAAGGCCACATAGAATAATGCGACTGTAATTAAAATTAATGCTAATTATACCCTACTCAAAAAGGATTATGTCCTGGCCATGTCATGCAGAAGATGGATGTGGTAACAACCTGTGGTAAATGGTCAGACTTCAAAGATCAAGAACACTGGGACATGGTAGAGGTATCTGCATCCACAATAGTACTGAGGGTTCCCTGGCCAGGAAAACATCTCATTCTTTTCTGAAGGAATGGCTGCAATAGGTTTCAGTTGAAAGTGTTAGTGTTATTTTGTTCAAAGTCAGGTCAATCACAATTTGGTTTTAAAAATGAGGTAGACCTTTGTCTCATACAATCACCACTCCACCTGTTTTAATGATTGTGGTCAGCCAAGAAAACTTCACTGTGGACTCCTCAGCATGAAGATTCATTTTCCAGCCTATTGCAGGGAAATATGTAGACACTTAAACATACTGCAGACATTGCCCAAGTAGAGCTGAATGATAAGAACTAAGCAACAGCAGTACTAGAAATATAAAATTTATTTCTGTATTAGGAAAAATATCAATCTTAGTTACTTTGAAGATAAAGATATTTTAATAGTTAAATATAGCTGCATTTGTTAAAGATTATAAATTATCATCAATTGCTGTTTTTAGCTAGTTTAAATATGACTGTTTTTCAGTCACTGTGAAATTCTGGTATAGGTTTGGAAAGGCAGTTAAAAAATACAACCTTTAGGAAGCTTTCAACTTGGTATGTATTTACAGATTTAAAATGAAACAGCATACTATTTCAGATAGGCATAAAATTAGAAGCATCAGCTAATGAGATGTTATGTGTTATGACTTTTTAATGTATTATTTATGGAAAACTTTTACCAGGTTATCTATCACTCAAAATAAGTGAAATACAACCATTTTATTAATCATATTTATCAATCACCATTGTGCTTGAGGAATAGGTCTTTCATGTCAAGAACAAGAAAGCATACATACTATTTTCATTTTATTCTGCATGGGTAGAGCTTCAGAATGGAAAATGATATCCAAGGAAATAATTTTAACTTCAGTATAATATTCTTTCATGCTAGAAATTCAGAGCAATTCAGAAACATTAAAGATATGAGACAGAAGGTGCAAAGAAAGGACAAAATTATCCAAAGAATAAGCAGTAGAATATGGAAAGAACCAAAAGATTTAATCTATCTTGGCCAGAAAGCATCTTTAACTGAAAGGTAGTGACACTTTCTGGAAAAAAAATTGAGGGATCTATAAGAAAGTGTGAGATAGAAAGTTGCAGAATCACTTTTCAACCTCAACTGTAGCTAAAGTAAAGCATAACTTTTTGCATACATGTCTTCAGAGATGTCTTCAACTTTCAGAAAGCCTGATCTCATCACTGAGGGGCTGTGAGTCTGCACTATTCACTCTCTGGGTGAATATCTTTGTGCTCCTATACACCAGCTCTACCCTAACTGCAAATATACAGTGGAGACTGCTGTAATGTTTCAAAACATAAGGAAAAAGAAGAAAAAAAGGGAAGGCTTTTGAACCATTGAGACCAGTTAAGTCTCGCTTCAGGACAAAGTTTGACTGAACATATGACTAGACACGTGGAATGGAATTAGTTATCCACACAAAACAACAACTGACTGAATTTTTATTCCTTACAGGAAAACATCTAAAAAAGACCTGTGCATCCAAATTTTGTAGCATGTCTAGTAAACATCTACATATTTTTTTCTTGCTATTTTTTCTTATTTTTTAACAGGAGATGTCTTAGTGGCTTAACGAAATTGAAAAGAGCAATTTTTGTTTGTTAAAGTACATGGAAATTACAAAAGCAAAATGCAGAAAAATATAATTACTTATGTAAAATTATTACACAGTTATTAAGATTTTGTATTCATGATTCCTATAGTAGTCATGAAAACTTAGCCTGCAAAAAGGAGAGAGAAGGGATCCTAAGCCTCAAAACAACTTCAGGAACACAAACTCTTTATTTTGCAACAAAAGGTATATTATATTAAAAGGTATATGTCGTGGATCATTGTCCATCCTGCATAGCAGCCTGGTGCCATGGAAAATAGAAGAATGCAAGCCCTGTCCTTGATGTTTACACTTACAAGGGCAAGTGGTTAGCAGAAACAAATGACTATATCCTGTAATCAATAATTACCAACTGGGGAAACTGAATGTAATCACTGAACAAAATGGTTATTTAATCAGAAGGTATTACTATGTATTATTCAATATTTAAGCTCATTGGGTATTTACTTGGTTATTTTGAACTTATAGAGTTTTAAATAGGTTTTGCTCAATAGAAACAATAGAACACTTCAATAGATGTCTGAAAATCAGTAAATTTTGAGGGCGCCTGAAACCAAGGCAGACATTTGATCTTGAAGACTCCTATAAATTGGTTTCCGCATACCACTTATGTGCCAGCAGCTTAATTTTTTTAATTGACCTTCAGATCAAGAGAAATAGATCTCTGATTCATTATGTTTCAGACTTCCTCTTCGTATATCAAAGTTAGAGGTTACTTTAACAGCAGAAATTTTAAACAATCTTTTAGTTTTTATTTCTTAGAAGTCCTTTTCAGTTCCACTGTTGTTGGAGCTTTTTTGTATGATGTGAGTTTTTTGTATGCCTATGAACCTCTCTCCCATCATGTCTTAGTTTTGACTCTTAGGCAATATTACCTCATTTAACTGCAAAACTTATACTTGTGTGGCAAAAGCAACTGTAATTTTGCCCTGGCTTTAGCAGGAAAAAGCTCTGAAAATCTAATGTGCTGAGCAGTGTGTGAAGACATATAGTGGATGAAGGACTTTAGACTTCTAAGTGATTTTTTGGGATAGTAGATTGATTGTTTCACGGGAACCTTAGGGCACTGAAGCAGTATCTCAACACTAGGTTTAATCTCTAGGTCTCTCAACTCTGTAAACACTGGAGAATATTTGGTGGTCTATCACAATATTTATTCCTGTGCAATCAAACTGAGCTTCCTTTGCTGTTCCCAATCAAGCTAAACTTTGATGGATCTACATGTAAATCCATGCTTCACTGTCTGGACTCTTCTTCCTTCAGCACAACAGAGAAATTTGGAAGATGTTAGCAAACTTGCAGATGATTGCAGTTTTCTCTTCTGACTTTATTTCAGATAAATGGATGACTGCATTTCCCAAAAAGAAAGTTTTTTAAAAATCAAATACAAAAGCAACTCCTGTGGTTGGTTCTTCACATTTGATGCTTTGAAGAACCAAATATTTTTCTGTTCACCTCTCTCACTTTATAATTTTCATTTGTACAGAATTTTTGTGTGCTTTGCTCAGAATGACAGATTCTTTGTTCTTGGAGAAAACTAAAATATTGACATACCTTCCTATAACTTCAGCTTTTATTCATGAATGAGAGGCAACTCCAAAATGTAGGAGTGGAAAAAATGTTACTCAAATTTTATTCAATTTTTTTAAAGACTTTGTATTTTAAATTCTATGTCCACTTGCATTCCTCAGTTAAGCATACATAACAGTAGAAAAAGTAGAGAATGCAAAGGATTTACTGAGCAGAATCTTTTGCAAAATTAATAAGCATTTTCTATTACAGAATCTGCTGTGTGTGGAAATAATAATGAAAATAATGTTTTTTTCATTTGTGATTGTGTGACACTAGCAATCCTTGAAAGTGTCCTACTCTGGCAGCTTGGAAATTTGGTATCTTGTGTGCATTTCTTTATGCATTAACTTGTTTTTCCTGCCTCCCTGCTCATTTGCAAGATGGATACAAGTCTAGAGATGAAAATGAAATTCCATGTTTAGAGAGTCTTTGCTTCTAGAATCAGCTAAGAAAGGAGATAATCCCTTCTGGTCCTCATGACTGCAGTCTGTCAGAAGGACCATAGGATTAGCAATGGAATATTGGATTGTTGGTTTCAATATTATAATAAGCAACATCATAATACAATCTCACTGAGATGGTTTTTAATGTTGGTTATCAATGGTTATCTCAGCCCTGAGACTACATGTGTTTATCCCTTACACTTCTTGCCCAATACTCTGCTCTGCACTGGCGTGGCCTCACCTTGAGTCATGTGTGCAGTTTTGGTCACCTCAGTATAAGAAATTAGTTTGTTAGAGAGTGTCCAAAGGAGGGCAAGGAAAATGGTAAAGAGCCTTGAGAGGAAATTGTATGAGGAGCAGCTGAGGTCACTCATTCTTTTCAGCCTGGAAAAGAGAAGACAGTGGAGGGGCCCCATCACAGCCTACAACTTCCTCGCAAGGAGAATAGAGGTGGCAGGCACTGATCTCCTCTGTGGTGACCCAAGGAAATGCCCTGAAATAGTGTCAGGGGAGGTTTAGGTTGGATATTAGGAAAAGGTTCTTCACCCAAAGCGTGTTTGGGCACTGGAACAGGTCTCCCAGGGAAGTGGTCATGGCACCAAGAGGACAGAGTTCAAGAAGCATCTGCAAAATGTTCCCTGGCACATGGTGTGACTTTTGAACATGGTCTTGTGCAGGGCCAGGACTTCGACTCAATGATCCTTGTGGATCCCTTTCAAATCAACATATTCCATGAATATGTGGAAATTTTCATTGGAAGCTGATTTCTGTAGCAAGGAGGAACATGATAGTTTCCAGATTAAATTTGCTCATCTTGGTTTTATAACTGTGTTTGCTTATTCTTATGCTTTGCCTTAAATAGATGGGATTTTTCCTCCTTCCTTTTGTTTGTTTGCTGTTAGATTTATGAACAAACCTGCAGTCCTTCTCCTATTGTTCAATCATTTCATCTTGGTGTTTTTCCTTAAACAGTGACATCTTCATTGATTTATCATTTTAATATAACTTTTTTTTTTTAATTCTAGTTAAAAATTATCTTTCGTGAACACGTCTGTAGAGACTGCTCTAAGCAAGGTCTTATGCTAGGGTCTTAACACTTGTTGATTGCTTGTTGATCTCCTTCCTCACTTCAGAGACTCCAGAATCACAAACAAGTTTCAGACACCTGCGTGAGATCAGTAGCTTGTCATCATTTTGTGACCTAATTATTTATTCGAGACTACATCAATTTATCTGCCCCTTTCCCCTTTCTAAGAAAAGTCACTGCATCTGACTGAAAAAGACATTTTCTTATTCTAGTGCAATGACTGTAAATAAATGTGGTTGTTTTGGTAAATAAATGTGTAGTTGTGCAGTTACATCCATGTTTCTAATTTTGAATTCCCATTTCTGTTTATCCTAAGTCTGTCATGTTTTGATATGGCTAACAAGCTATCAATTTACCATATTCATTAATTCTACCTCTTAAAGGTAAGTGTTCTTCTGAATCTCAACATTATCCAACAAAAATCTTTGCTACTTGTCACAAGACAATTTGGAGGAGAGTCACAGGAAGTTGGAAGGAACTTCTGGAGGTCTGTAGTGTGACCTGCTGACCAATGCAAAGCTAATCAAGTTTTTTAGGGTCTTGTCTGGTCTTTTTATAGAAACTTCCAAGGCAGGGCACAGTACTGTATGACAGAGACCACCCTGTGCTTTAGACTGAGTCCACTGTGGCTTTCCTCTATTTCAGTTATGAGTGTGGATGATGTGAAATAAGGCTTATCAATAAACAGATGTTTTTGTCCTGATATTCAGGCAAGGGCAGATGTATCTTTGCTCAAAGATAAGAGAGAAGAGAGGCACTGGCCTCTGCCTGAAGCATGCAATATGTGAGCATGCTGTCTGGACCCCAGCCCTGATGCTGACTAAAATATTTTCATATCAGTGGCTTCCCTAACATGGGACTCAGAATATTCCCCTCTCAGATTCCTTCCAGTAGAGATAGTACTACAGATTTAGAGGCAGTAATTTCTCCATCTTTGAAGATTCCCAGAAGAGTCTAAGAAACACTTGGATGGTGTCAGCATTTGTCAAGAAGATGAGGAACAAGGCAAGACTTTAGATCCTAGTGGTAGCTAACAAAGGAATGATTGTCTGGCATATCTTCTTTATTGTCATTTGCCAGATTTTCCTTTTTCTGACTGTGAAAATGGACTACTGCTCCATTATTTCTTGGTTAAAATCTCTTATCGATCAAGACTGTCTCAATCCCAGAAGGCAAGAAGATGTGAATAAGTAACTTTGGAGCTCATATTGGAGCTGAGATTACTACTTAGGGACTCTGATAAGTAAGGTGTGACCTCTATATCCCATCATTATTTTGTCTACAATAGACTGCTCTCATACTGGTGATCTAGCTAGGAATTAGTCACAGAAATTTATACACTAATTTTGAATAACAAATATGTTTGAGGAAATTAGTCTGTTCACAGATAACTCACAGTTACCACCCTGTGATGACCTCTTTTTCATTTATGGCGAGTTAAAAGGTTGGAAACAATGATTTTGTGCCTCTTTTTCTCAAAGTTTAAGGTCATTTAGGGAACATGCGCCTGTAAGACAGAATTCTTTTGTACTGTGGGCTTGGATTTTTTTATTATTGAAAAGAAGCATGCAGTTTTGTATAGCAAAAAATATAATACGCTGCATGTCAGGAAAGAAACTTTTAGCATTTCCACTCTAGGAGCTGTGACTTGTTCTTGCATGTTTGAAACTACAGTAAAAGACAGATATCCAATGCAGTTGAAACTGTGCAATGTACTGGCATGTGCAATTTGGTGCAATATATTCTTCAAATGTCTGCCTGTGCTGGAGTCTGCAGTATCCCATCATTTCTGCACATGTCAAAACCACTGAAGAGTGCTGGAAATTCCTATAAGGAAAATATATTCCAGAGGGGTTTTGGTCTTTCTCGGGAGAAATATCACTAGGTATTCCAGGAAAATGCTTATGAACAGAGAAAGGGAAACTTGAAAGACAGGAGTATTTTTTTTTTTTTGTATTTAGAGCACCACGCATATTCTTTTAAGAAAGACAAGAAGAGAGCTTCTATCTTACTTTGGCAATGTATTTTAATGTAAAGAAAATTATATTAGATTTAGAAACCATGTAAATAGTTAAATGAACAAGAGGGATTAAATTCAGGTTAAGATACATTCTCTATGCTTCATTATAATTCTCTGCAGTAGAGAGATCCTGATAACATCCTACAAGTCATATGTTATCACTTCTGCCAATTTTTATTAGAGCTACTTAAAAATTAATTTAGCATCAGCACAAGTGAAGACAACATAGCCTGATACTCAGGCTGATGTCTGGTCATCAATACAGGATATTTAATTTTGTTTTATTATTTTTTTTAAAGCATCTAACTTACCTTATCACAAATTAAAAGTCCATATAAGACACTGGTGGAACCTTGGGAGGGTCAGAGATTGTTATCTGCGTGCCTTCAGCTTTAGGCTAATCTTGTTCTAATATACAAAATCAAGTCAGAGCTGACTCAGTTTACTTTTTTTTTTCCCTTTTATTTTCTTTTTTTGAGGTGTTATAGTTCTTCTGGATCAAGTTATGGTCAAATTTTAATTTTCAGATTTATAGGTTCTTCCTTGAAACTCCTGGTTGGTCAAAGCAATTCTTTTAGTCCTCTTCCTGAGTTTACTGTTACACTAAGTCAGGCAAAAAGCTTATGCTGACATCTTCAGAAAGAATTTCTTAGAGAATTTCATAGGTTTTTTTTAAAAGCTGATTCTGCCTTTTTCCTTCAGACCTACAATATGTGCTTTCATTGTTCACACACCAACTTATGAATATGTTGATGCCGTTTTCTCTTTTTTTAAGCTCCCATCTGAGTTCTGTTCATCACAGATGTTTAGACACACAGCTGTCCATCTACAGTGGTTCTGCATGAAAGACCATGGCTGTTGTGTACAAAGAAGGGATTCAGGCAAAATGTACTATAAATAGATAGCATTGTCTGCTTCTTCATTCTCCACTGGAGTCCTAAGTTCTGGAATTGGAATATTTGCTACTTATCAAAGTAGTTTTGCCTTCTGCCTCCGCTGAACTAAAAGATGAAGTGCAACCTGAGCATTTCTTATGGCTGTTATTTGTGAAAGGTTTCCATTCTCTCTGAACCAAGGAAGCTGGCTACACTGGCAGGGTCCCAGGCTACATGTAGGGCATGGTGAACATGGGCACACAATGTGGCATCTTCACCTGTACAAGTCGGCAAATTTTACATGAGATAAACTGCTTACAAATGCCTCAGGGTCATACTATTAATGTCTTAAAGCATTTGACTTAGAGAACAGATCTGCATGCAGCATGATAAGCCCTTCTGAAAACTGTGGAGCAGCAGCATAATATCTGAGAGCATTGTGGCAAATTGGGAAGTTGAGATGGAGCTGCTAATTATTCCAAGGCATATTTCTGAAAGGACAGGAGGTGTGGGATGTTCTCTGCCAAAAGCCCCTATTTCTTGAAAGCTCTCACCATCTCCATATGCACATATGAAACTTAAGCTATGCTGTGTGTATATAAGCTGTAGATAATGTGGTCTTATCTATTGCTTGAAACCTTGAAAATCAGTAAGATATGATTCAATAATGATGAGGACAGCAGTGGAATAATTTGGGTAAGACTAGATTATCAAAAAACAAAGAAGAAACTGCAATTAGCATCTGTTACAGACCCCCAGGACTATAAGAGAGTGAGGAAAAATATTCATAGAACAACTCTGGAGTAGTTCAAAACCACACAGTACTGTCCCAGAGGGGACTGTAACTGTCCAAACATCTGTTAAATTATAAAGCTACAGTAAATATAGATCAGAGATTCCTATGCACAAATGAAAGTGTGTAGATCCTAGAAAAGATTCCTATCTTTAGTAGTGGAGTACCTTATCAAAAATATCATGCTAATAAGTGAATAAGGAGAAGCTACTCTAAAACGAGAACTATATTAAGGACGCACAAATAAAACTGGAAAATTCTAGTGAAAATGTGCAATTTCAAGTCAGGAATACATCAATAAAATAAATTATAATGTCACAAGGAAAAAGAAATCTTTTTACTTTGAGACTAATATTTACTTAATGCAGTGTTATTACAAGAACAGTATCTACATAGCTATATAGATACATAAAAGACTAGCAAGCAATTTGATGAGGAAGAGCATTAGTGGAGGTTTATAAATAAGAGTCATTCAATAACTGTCTGAGATGTTGTTCAAGGTTTCGTGATAGCTCTACACACCTTGAAATTGTTAGAAATTAAATAGGGAGGAATTCACTGAATAAGAAATTTCCTTTTTTCATACAGCATGTCCATCTAGTTGTCCTTTTTTTCCTTTGAAAAATAGGCCATTGTTTCTCTTCCATATTAGACAAGGATTGAAACATCTGCAGAAAAAGTTGTTTGAGATGCTGTCATTTAATAGTATCAACCTGCTTTCGTTGGCCAGTAAGGACGAGCAAATGCTTCACTTTGGAGAGGTGTTGAGATATTTGGAGAAGGTTGTTCATCTGCCTTTTAAACCATGTGGTTTTCACGGGATTTTAATGGCCAGGTGGAAACAACTTTTACTGATGCTCCAAGCTTTTTTTTTCCCTTTTAATGACCTCTGGCACTTTCATCGTGATGCACCAAAATTCCAGGGTTCATCTTTTCGTGCTTCATCCAGGCAAACCAAAGTGTATCTGACTGAGGTGTAACTGCTTAACCTCCATTCACTTGCTCAAAAAAGGTAAAGCAAAGAAAGCTATTTGAGTGACCAGAATTTGACTGGTCACTGAGTTACATTTAGTCTTTTATTGACTATTTTTTCTTCTTGCAGCAGCATAAAGTTAATGAGATATGAGAGGCACACATAAAAAAGCACTTGGTTCACACTGGATATATATGAGAAGTGCCCATTTTTAAATATCTGTATGTGGTTCACTAGCACAGGTAACTGAGTTCCAACATACTTCTCCTGTGACTCCTTCTAGAAGGATGGTCTATAAAGCAAGAAACAAAGAAAATTACTTTTAAGATACTGTGGTATTTTTTTAATTTGAGCCATAATGGAAACTTTTTGTCACCGTACTATTGTATTTTCTTTTAAGTGAATATTTACATACCCAAAAAGAAGCCCTCTCCATATTCTGAGATAAGTACTTTAATACAGCCACTTATGCTGTGTATTTAAGCAGGTGTTTTGCAAAAGAGCAAAATACTTGCTTGTAACAGGCTGTGATGACATGGGCATCCAGAGAATATAAATTTTTATGAAGAATAGGCCCCCTGGCAATTACAGATGTGTTAGTGACTTTCTGCTTTCAATAAGAATATCTCAAAATCTATTCACTCTCTGCATTTCTGGTTTGCAGTGGTTTTTAAATAGAAGACATTTTACTTTCCTTCTATAAATTACAGTTTATTCTCGGAAGCCATTTCATGCCCTGCTTTTATTTATTTCTAATAATGCATTTTTTTGTCAGGCTCCAAAGTGGGAAGAGATGAATTAAAATGCAGAGTTTCAGAACTTCTTTTCGTATTCTTTTCTTCCTGTGGTTGCTTACTTAGTCTTATAATTGTCAGGATATGTCAAGTAGTTGAGAATTCAGTTCTCTGAAGTCCCCGTAATCTGCCTTCTTCGTTACGGTAAAAGTGCCACAGTTAACTCCCTCTCAAAATTAAATTAAGGTGTTGTTCTCCTCAGTCATGATTTTGGACCCTGTCGATAAAAATTGTCTTCCACCATGTAACCTGCCCATATCTGGTTCACAGTCAATTTTTTCCCTTGGGATTAATTTTGATCTGTGGTTGCTGAATTAATTCCCAAGCCTTCTTTTTTTTTTTTTTTTTGAGGCCTGTCCTCAGTTCTTCTGCATATATTGATGACTTGAATATTTTGTTGCCTCCTTTAGGCACCAAATTTCCTCTTCAAGTGCCTGCGCAACCTGTAGTCCTGAACTCCTTGACAGAGACTGCCTATTTCTTGACTTACCTGTATCTTTTAGGTAATTTCTGTTTATTTCATCCAAAATGCTTTATTTTGGCCCCTAGATGGATCTGTCTCTTTCCAACATGCTTTGTTGATGAATTCAGTCACTCTTTCCATAAAGCTATGAAAGTGATGGAACAGAGTAGTGCAGTGATTTTTGGGTTTCTTTTTGGTTGTTGTTGTTTTTTTCTTTTGTGGGAGGAGAAAGAATTTATTTGCCAAAGAAATCAAATTTCTGGCAACTTAGAGCTGTTTAAATCTTTAGTTTCAAATGTGTGAACTAACTGTGCCTAAAGAAACATTTAGAAATATTCAAAAAGCACTGCCATTGGATTTTTACTAACTGATAAGGCATGTAGCCCAGATAGCTCAGCTGTCTGAGGTGACTTGGAAGTAGAAGAGAGAAAAACTCTGCCTCACTGCAAGAGCTGCTGTTAAACTTCAGTAGGTCAAGGAGGAAAAGCAGCACCAAAAGAAATACAGCAGCCTTGTGGTTGATTGGAACTGAAGCTCTTGTTATCATTGAGAACAGTTTTAACAGCAGAGCACGTTAAGAAACCCATCCTCAAACATCGCATGATGTAATGATTTTTACAGATGTGACAGAAAGAGTGTCAGTCTGCTCAGACAAATGTGCTGATCTGAACTGGGGTCTTCCTTGACCTGAGGGAATAATCTAATCACCCTGACATTGGATAAGAGGGTAGACAAAGCAAACTGGGATCTCCTTAAACACAAAGCTCTGGAGGATAAAACAAGCAGTCACAGGGTTTATTACTACTAAAGTAACATCTAGTGAAATGCATCCAAGTCATATTCGCATTCATGGTTTTTTAAGTATGATGTACATTTGTAATTTCTGTCCATGGAGAATGTACAGCTTAATTGATGGGAAAAGCAGAGGGTGAAAAGGAAAATAGACACAAAAACTGCAAATTGTGTTGCTGAAAGTAAGATAGAAACAGCACAAAGGTTTCTGTTGTTTGTCACAGCTAGCACCCATCCTTCCAGGTAGCATTTGACCACTCCTCTTATCTTCTTATATTCATAATACATCTCACATAAACTTTTCATTTACTTTTTCCTCCCACACTTCCACCTCCTTTGATTGCAAAACACACTCTTAAAATTATACAAAGGTGCATTTTTTTATATAATAGGGATTTAATTGTGATATACAAATGATGTTAAAAATGTTGTCAGGTCACTTATGGACATTAAACATATTCAAAAGTCAGTAGATCACTAAATGAGATTAATTCAATTGTGCACTTTTACAAAATATTTAAAATTGTTTGTAACCCGTGTGTAGTTTGGATATTCATAACAAGGACTAAAATCTGTGCCCCAAATGGTATATTTGCCTCTCACATAAGCTGAAGACTTTCGTGTTCCAGATGACACTCCTGATGTTCAACCTGAGCCTTGTAAAAGCTACTGCCTTTCCATTCTGGATGCCCCATTGCCTTTGCTCAGTACTGGCCACAGAAACAATGAACTCACTTTCAGTATTCACAGGCAGTGATGAAGGAACATCAGTCTTAGTCACTCAGAAAGAGAAGGTTGCATTTAAGATGTTGGTTCAAAAAAAACATAGGCTCCCTTCAGCTTCACTGATGTCATTTTGTTCTGTTTCTGCCCAACACAATGATAAAACTGTGAACAGTTCATATCTTTCTGTCAATGACACCCACAGCACTCACTATTCCCATTCCCATGAAAATACTACTAGGATCAATGAAATGCATCCATACTGCCATTAAACTGGTACACCTCAATTAAAAAAATATAAAAAAGTTGGATCTATGAGTTTCCAGGATTGCTTTTCCTTGTCCACTGGGCCAAACAACACACTGGCTGCCCTTCTCCTCCCACTGCTCCTCTTTGTCCCTCTCCCCACTGCCCCTCACACACACATCTCTTCACGCTCCTTTTGGACTTAGCAATCCTCTCAAAGGGGCTAGCTAGGGGGGTATGCCAGTTTGAGGGTAACCTTAGACAGCATTCTGCTTTAAAATACACAAAATCTATACTTATACTTTAGCATATGCTTATATCTATGCTATACTTTAGCAGACTGGAGACTATAGAATAATGTCTGGGCACTACATTGGAAAGTGACTGCAAATATTTCAACTTGTGTATTTATTAAATTTTTCCAGTGGTGTACAACCCATCTCCCTGGTTTGTTTGGATGATTGACTCTACAGTATTTTCTCTGATCACCCACTAGGTTTAAATATTATGAAAAAAGCTTTTCTGCAGCTTCTATCTGCTGTGCCTCTTCCCTCCACACCCATTAGACATTTTTCTGTGCTTGTTTCCAGAATAAAGGAGCTCCGCTGAAATTGCCACAGTGTTTGAATTTATGGACCTACTCTTTTATATTACTTGCTGCCGGTGATGTCTCATGCTTGATCAAAGGTGACAGCTGCATTCTTCAAAGGGACAATTGTGTTCAAGACATTCAATAGGTGTTAAGTGAGCAGTTGTTATCTATGATACTGTTGGTGGCCAAGACCTACCAAAACAGCAGAGGTGCTGTTACTGCTGCTCATCTTGCCTGCTGCAGCAGTTGGCAAGCACTGCCAGTCAGCAGGGAATGGTTAGGGTGAAGGAGACCCAATCAGGCATACTGTAATTTACATCTGATTGATGAATGCATGAAGAGTGTGGAAACACCAATTGGAGATAAAATTGTGGCAGCTAAGAATTTTGGATGTGCTTCTCTTACCCTCTGTTCCTGAGTATAACCTAGAAAACTTGGAAGGTCTGACAGATAAAACAAATTCAAAAGGCAAACTGTGTGCATCCACAGCTTAATTTGGATTGCATTGCAATGTTTGTAATACTTTGCAAAATTTATTGCAAAATATTTATTTTGCAAAATTTTTACTCAAGTTTGAAATGAAAATTTAATTTTCAAGTAAGGGTAGAATTATAAAAAATTTGTATTCTCATTCTAAGCATATTTCCTGATTATAATAATTATCTAAAACTAACTTTTGATATGATTTTGAAAATTTTTATTCAACCATAATAGCAACCTGAAATAGATTTAGCATTTCTTTTTTCTTATGCACTGCTTTTAAATACATCAAAATAATTTTCAGATTTTCTATGCTGAGTGAAACAGCCTTACTTTAACATTTTGTCCTTAAGCCAGTGCTATGTTTTTGATCCATGTGACCTGCTTTTCTGAATCCTTCCTCTCTTTCTGTTTTTGTGTGTGTGTTCCCAGTAGAGTGATCGATATCATTTATCTCAGTATAGAAGAATCGGAGTTGATATTGATTACGCTGTGTTAGATTTTGAAATTCCTTTGTAAATGTGTAAAATCTGTGAACATCTACCATCCATCTACCAACACCTTAAAAGAATCATCCTTCCTTTGACTACATAATTGTTAAATTGTGCATGCAAAATGGCTAGAGGATATTCTGTCCCTTTTCCAGCAGGTTATCAGGGAAAACTTGCCAGAGAACATTGTGTTGTTTATATATGCTCCAGTTTAAGAACTCAAAGGTCAATAGTTGCCAAAAGCAGTTTCACTTAGTAACTTACTGCTTTTACCAAGCTCTGTAACCTGCCTCACCAGTGATCCTTATCATTTATTAGTGAAAGTGTACATATCCAGCTCCTAGATCTCTACCCATAGGCAAGTAATCTTGGTTTTCTGAAATAATCTGGCCACCTTCTAGGATAATTATCATGATGATTAATTACTTGAATAAGCAAATATTACCTGTAAATACAATCAGCTTACCTTGTATTGTTTTTGTTTGCTAACACTTCTTACTAGCACTTCCTAACACTTCTGCAGTGGAACTTGATTGACTGAAAGTTTTCCCTGGGTTGGATTTAGCTTTATTTTTTTCCTTCCATGAAATAACTAAGAACTGTCTAAGAACTGTATCGTTTTTGTTTTGTTTGCTTGCTTGCTTGATTTTTAAATTAAAAAAAAGAAAACAGCTAATTTTTCTACAGCACAAGATAGAGTGTTACCAAATATTTAAATTGCATCTGCTTTCAACAGCTTGATTTTGTCTTCAAATGACTTATGACACCCTATTGATTTAAAGGAGTTGTTTCTGTTGAATGCTGATGGAATTCAAATGAAAATAATGGCCTTATCTTTTCTTTTCTTTTTTTTTCATCATGGAGAGATTTTTCTTTTATTTACAGATGTTCCAAACTTTTGATTTAAAAGGAATAAAAAATATATATTATTTTTCATTTTAACAGTCATTTAAAATGACACTTCCAGGCGGGAAGTTCTGTTAAATTTGATAGATTTTTGTTTAACTAAAAGGTACTACAAAGTGCTGATAATATTCCTGTCTTGGGCAAATTCTGTTCATTTCAGAGTTTTCCTTTTTACACCTGAACACTTACCTTTGGTAATTCTGGTGTTTAGCTGAAGTTATCTTTTAGTTCAAACCATCCAATAATTATTACTCAAACCAACTCTGTGCAGAGCGTACCCCAATGAAAAGATGAAGAACAAAACTTTCACTCAAAAATTTTGCAGCTTAAAAGGTAAAGGCGTTCATGCTAAGTCACTTCATAAAAAATCCAAGTAAAATTACCATGGTGCTGAATTTCACAGATTAATTGTGTACATACTTAGGGATTTTGGAATACTGCTGTATTTTAAACATGTGTGTGTCTTAAACAAACAAACAAACAAACAAACAAAAAGGCACCAACCCTCCCCCCCAAACAGAACCCAAACTCAAAAATACAGAAGCCTTCCTATTTTATCTAAGGTAGAGTGCTTACAGAGTAAATATATGATTCTGTTCCAATAAACTTGGTCTTGTTTTCTTCTAATTGTGATGGCATCATTCAATCAAATAATATAGTTAATGAGCATTGAAGCAAAAAAGAACAACAACAGCACAAAAAAAAAAAAGAAATAAGCAATGATGGGAAAGCAGTAACTGCAGTACAAGAAATTAATCCAAGAAAATAAAGCGTTCAGTTATCATGGAGCATCTGAAAGAAAAGAAATGAAAACAGATTGTCATCAGATCCTTTCTTGTCCCCAAAATTTTGATATCATTTCTTTAGGGAATAGTTTGCAAATGATATATATAATATGTGTAACACAACCATAAACAGCCATGTAATTTGCTTCGCTTACAATCTGTTCCATGATCTTTGTTCATCCCAAAGAAGAAAGAAAAGGTGCAGATCTTGAAACAGTAGGATGGGGAAATAAATCAGAGCTGCATTTAATAAAACTGGTTTGGGACATTACAACCGTAAATTTTTGCCAGTTTTTTGTACATATTCTAGAATTTACGCTAGCTCTAGCTTTTCAGAGTCTTCGTGGAATATTTCTTAACCCATTTTAGCATAGATAATGTTAAATATGGTAAACAATGAAGATAATCAGTGGAAATTTTGTTATATATATTAAAATCTAGATTTTTGTTCAAATATATACATATTGAAAGTAGTCTCCTTATGACATAGGCAGCAAAGTTTTAATCCTCTGCTTTTTCTCAGGCTTTGTTTGAGTGCCAATAAATGAGCAGGATTAACGAGAAACCTATAGTAGAGAAAATTACATATCTGAAGTATGAACTGGTATATTCAGTGATGTTTACACTTTCTTTAACCAAACATGTTATTCTCAGGTCTGTAACTCATCTGCACTTAGACTTTTATGGCTGTCTTCTTAGCCAAAAGACAGTTTACTCTGCAGTGTCTGTGAGAGGGTGAGGATGTCTCCAATCAGTTGCTGTCAAAGCGTGAGAAAACAAGATGCCATCATTTTGTTGTTCCACCCCACTCCATCCAACCCCCAGCTGTGCATGGCCACTTGCCACTGTCCCCCACCTCGACCCATTTTCATTCCCCTTCTGAGGTTACACATGACTGCACCGAGCAGCGCTGCATTTGGGAAATGATCACACGACATTGTCCAGCAGAAATCTGGGCAGAAACAGGAGCAGCTCAATGCAGACCTGGAGCCTTCAGAGCTGGTCAGCCCAGGCATGCTGCTCCTGACAAACTTTATCATGTCTGCTACAGCCTGCAGGATCACTGGAGTAGAAATGCAGGATGTGAAGCTTAGCTAGGAATGGCTGAGGAGGTGTTCTCATCGTATCACAGAGTCTGTTTAAATCCTGCTTCTTACTGGGATACTACCATGATTCTTCTCTCCTCTTGCTTTGCCCACACCCTCTCATCAAACGAAAACAGTCAGAACAATCAGAGAGTATTTTGTGCTATAAAGGCTGATCCAGTGATAACACTGATTCTTCAGATCTTTTTACTGAAAAAGTAAAATATTTTTTGCAGATAATGGTGTTCTGAGGCAAAAAATGAAAATGGAAGTAGATAGTGGAAAATGGTCGTATCTGAGTACTTAATTTAATTCCATTTGAATATATATCTGAAACAATCCCTTTTAAAAAGTCCAGTGATTGACCTCTTGCCTGCATACAAATTAAAAAACAGCACAGGGGATTGATGGCATAAATGAGAAGAAAAGCACATCCCTTGTTTACATTTATGCATTATACTTCTTACATGTATGCGTGGTGGTGACTAAACAGTCTTAAAGGATTAATACATATGCAAGTTCTTCATTTTTACCTGCAAATCATTAGCTTTCTGTCAAACAGAAGCAAAAAGAAAGCATGCAATATAGAGCTGATTAAGCAAACCCTTCACTTATTGTTTTCTATATGTATTTAAGCAGGATTTCCAGGTGTGTTCTCTAAAATAAACCTACTTCTGTCAGAGAAAATGGTAAAATCTGCACAGCCTTTTAAAAATCAGTATTTGAATTTAAAATATTGCATTTGATGTAATTTGAAGTAAAATTGTTGACCATACATCTGAATAAGATTCAGAAATTAATTTCTGCTTGGCCTCAGGAAGAGAAAATGCAAAGCATGCTTATGATGTGATAGCTGATTGAGTGCATACATGGATGCTCTGATTTTTGTGTTTTGCTCCCCCCACCAAAAAAATCATGAAAATTTCTAACAGGCTAAAATATAGCAAAAAAATCAACCAACCAACCAACCAACCAACCAAACAAACCACCAGGTTTAAGGTATTTAAAAATGTTTTTTAAGTAACGGAAAATGTTTTATGCCAACATCGTAATGTTGGACACAGCATTAATTCTCTGTGGCAAAACATGCAAAATTAATGAAAAGAAAAAATAACGCAGTTGTCTTAACATTGTTGTTTTGTGCATATGCCTTGCAATAAAGGTATTTAAATACAATCAGTTTCAAGAATATAGACTCATATATCGGCTTCTCAGCTTGCATATTTTATTGCAAACTATTACATACTTTTGCGTATTAATCCTAGGGGTAAAAATGCCATTTTTGTATGTTTGCATTAATGTTGTTATAATCACCTATCTGATCTGCCTTAATTGTCTCTGGGTAGTGACCCAAAAAAGAATTGCCTTTTTGCAGCATTTAAAGATTAATGTAAAAAGTCTTATCTTTTTTGACCTGATGCACAATTAAAACCACTGTGAGAATAAAGATCTTTGTCTATGACAGCTACCTTGTCTCTGCTTGGATTCTGAGTTTTTAAATTTGTCTTTTGCCCTGTCTTTCATATCATTTTTCCACTTTGGTCTTATGCCCTGATATCTCAAAATATTAATAAAAAATACCTTTTTTCCTTCTTTGGAAGTATTCCTAAAAAAGGCACAGTTGGGGAAGCAAGAGATACCCAGGACTTGTAAATCCTCATTAATTTTCCTTGCTATTGCTCTTTCTTTTCTGTCCCTACCTGAGTGACTTCTCAGTGTCTACTGTTGAAGTATTATTGTTGTTTATCATAGATTCATGGTAAGTAGGGCTGGAAGGGAGATAGAAAGAATGTTCAATCCCTTCTCCTACCCTGAGGCAGAGCCAGCTGTATCTAAATCTTCCCTGACAGATGTTTGTCTACCCCGTTTTTTAAAACCTCCAGTCTGGAGATTCCAAAAATTCCCTAGGCAATCTATTCATTTACTTCACTGTCCTCACAGTGAGAGAGCTTGTTTCTTCTTTTGTCTTTTCTAATGTCTAAACTCAATAATCAGCTCCATATTGCAGTTTCCATCATTATCCTCTCTTGCATCTTCAACAAACATGGTCAGCAATTTGCAGTCTTTCTCCTTGAAGCCACCCTTTCTTATATTTGAAGATTAATATTTGAATATTAATACCAGGTTTTCTCTTTTCTTAGGATTAAGAAACCTTACAATTGGTTTTCTGCCATTGTACACCTGCATTTCCTTCCTTCCTTCCTTCCTTCCTTCCTTCCTTCCTTCCTTCCTTCCATCCTTCCTTCCTCCCTTCCTTCCTGTTCTCACAACTAAGCAGTTTTTTTGCTAAATCTTAGTATTTGGATCCAATATATCTGCATGAGGCAATAATTGCATGGGACAAAAATATGTTGAAGCTTTAAGTGGTCAGTGCATGACCCATCCTACAGTGAATGCCTACATCCTTTACGCAGCCAGTGGAAAGGCCAACTAGCTTGCTTCCTGAAGGAGATCCTGAGTTTGTTCTAGTTTAGGTATCTAAACAGTGCAGTAGGTCTTTTGGAGGAGCAGTGAAAAGTGGTGACTAAAGAGGAAGAAGGAATGAGAAACAAAACAATTATGTGTAAAAATTAAGAGAACATAGCTACTGGTAACTATTTGTGTAAACAGACTACTCCATGGCCAGCGTCCTGAGAATCATTGTCTTCCTAGACATTATTGGTCCAACAAGTGGATTGAAGAGTAGAGGGGAGATGTATCTGTGGAGATATCACCCTGCTAGAAAGATTTTGCTAGCTGTAGGAAAAGGCCTGAACTTTCATTTCAACCCCCTAGACAACTGCACTGACTAGAGGGGCTGCTAAATAAAGTGATACTGTGTATAAACACAGGAGTCCTTACCTTATTTGCAGAATAACATTTAACCCATGGGACTTCTGGGCTGATTTTTGTGGTGCTGTAGTTATAAAAAAAATAAATGCCTTTTTCTTGTTTTTTTTTCCTTTCTCCTTTTTATGCAGCTCACATTATAAAACCCTCAATGGAATTCAATTTCTGAATAACCATTAATATGTTGCTCATATTTCAGACAATTCTACTTTGTTTTGGGCATATTAGACTGTGTTCTTTTGATATGTTTAATTTTTGCAATTGAAGCTTTCTTAACTCAGAGTGAGGTATTTGTAGAAAGTTAATTAGCCCATGCAAATTCACTAATATCTGTTTTCTACTTTAAAAAAATTGAAATTGTCTTTTATGATAGAGTTAAAAAAATTAAATAATTAGTAAAATTTTATGCCATACAAATGACCCAGGCTGTGTTGGAGCCTTCGGACAGGTTGGATCAACTTTCTTAGGCTGCTGATTGGAAAAAAAAAATCAATTTTACTAAATTGAGTAGCATATTAAAGACCTGATAGATACCTTGAAGGATAAAATAAAGTCACAATATGCTCCCATGCCTTTCTGAAAAGCACATTATCAGTCGTGATGAAAATAAATCTAAGATAGCTGGTATTATTAAAGTTTAACTATTGACCTTGCACAAATTAGGCCATAATCTTGTTATCAAATTGATAGAGAAGGAGGTGAACATCTTAAAGATAAGGAGACAGAAGCATTTTCAGAAGTAAACCCAGCCCTACTTATTGGACTAATCAGAAAATTTTTGGGTGGAATTCATCCCAGTAAACCGTAGACACCAAAAGGTAAAATGTACCATGACCCCATCTGCAAGCAAAATAAAAAAAAAAAAAATCAGGAGACTTTAGAACACCAAATTCCAGATATTCTAAAAATCCTTGGGTCTGAGATCATATGAGCACTCTACTAACTTCATCATATACCAGGGAAATCTGTGAAATCAGTCATATCTAACAGGTTGGGGATTGGAATCCGGGAGATATTGCAGCCTTTTCGCATTACCTGCATTTGAGTCCATGTGGTTTTTTCCATGTTAGAAAACTTTCCCATCAAACAGTATCAACAATATCAAAAGATATCAAACCTAGGCATTTAGCAATCTTCAGTAAAGGTAGCAAAATTTAGTACAGTTGTGTTTTCTTTAGCAATATGTTTTCTGTTGTCTCTTAGAATGACATCTCTTAGTAGACAAAATTTTTAACAAAACTGTACATTCATGGGAAATTCCCCTTAACCATTCCAATTTCAAAATATCTCTTTCAAAGACATTGCTGTGATATAAGATTATCTATGCATTTTAATATATCTTTTACAAGGTATCTTAGGGAATTATAAGAATCTTCTCTCACAGTCTTTGTGAATATTCAGTGTAGTGGTGGCTACCAGTGATGAGAAAAAATTCCTTAATGTTAAGAAATATTTAGATGTAGAAAACCAGCATGCTATGGCAATAAAGCCTGCTGACCCCTGAAGAGTACTTCAGAGGATGGTGTCACAAAATGAACAACTGTGTTATATAATTGCAGTAACAAAGATTATAACCACAAACAGATGGAAAACACTCCTGAGAATATCTCTTAGTGATTGTACCGGTCAATATTAAAAGTAAAAACACCTTTCAATTTTTTAATGAAAATCATCATGGATCAGTGGCAGCAGATCCAGACGGGGTGGCTATGCTTTTGTGCAGCTCTCCGTGGAGTTTGCTACTGGAGATTGCCTACCTCACTGCCACTGTCTCCCTTGGCTGAAAAGAAAAAGCTACAAGGCTGCATTTAAGTGCCCACAGTAACTTATACTACTTGGCAATCAGTTGCAGCAGGGATCCACCCAGATCGTCAAGTTATGAATGCAACATAACCCCTCTGACAAGCATGCAGCACTTAAAGTCTGTGCAGTGCCTAAAAATCCTTTAAAATCTGTCACCTGTTTGGCTAATTCCATTATTGATAGCTGTAAGCCCTCCAAGCCCTAGAAACGTTAAAAAATAAACATCTGGATTTTCTTGACAGGTGACTTTTTTCCTTACTTGCAAAACACTTGGGAATCCTTCAGTACGTGAATAACTTCAGGTGGGAAAACAGATAAATAACAAGTTGTGTTTTAAAATACTTTCTCAAGAAGTACACAAGGGCAATGACAGTCTTCCTAACTTAAGTTCATAATACTCACTAATGGGTTAAACCCTAGAGACAGACAGAGGATGCAATAAGGTCACCCTACCCCAGCCTTTCTGCTGCCATTTAGTGACTTGGCACTGGGCACCAACCATCTCAATCAGCTTCAATACAGCCAAGCAGATCAGCAGGCATTAGCTGTGGGTGGCAAAGCCCCCATTCAGGTCACACTCAGTCAGTTGTCTGAAATTAAGATTACTGGGGGCCATCAATCTCGTGGTGATGTTTCAGGGATACCACCAGGTTAGTCAGCCTCACCAAGGTTTTGGCAAGAAATCATAGACTACATACTAAAACAAATTGATGAAATTTTAACTAAAATGTGAAGAAGGAGGTAAAAATGCATCATATAGAACAATTTTATTTGTAGTCCTTGTATGTCATCTACATTTGTAGGCCTCCTATGTGAAAAAACACATCCATGAGATTTAGATTATGCTGCCACTTCCAGGTTTTGCTATGGAGGCTATTTGCTTGCACTTAACTAGCAAATCTCAGTTTTCAACTCCTTTCTATGGAAATAGCCAGGAACAAAAAGAGCATGTCCAAAGAACATTTTGCTTTTGCTGACATTCTTATGAGTACTAAAATATATGGATCTCTGAAGTATATAGAGGAAAGAATGCAACTTCACTGCTTATTGATGAAATCTGAAAAATATGTTACCGTCATAATTTGACAAAGGAGAACAAGCTTCTGATTGTCATGCACTAGTCCTGATAATCCTGACCTTTGTTCATTCTTTAATTCTTATTATTTACTACCGAGAAACCTAAATAACATGAGATTTTGGTATCAACAGATTTTGCAGTTGAAGTTTCAGAAACACAAATCACAAAGACTTTGGCTGTGACTGCCAAAATAAAGAGTTTCTTCAGGCAAGGATCTAAGAAATCTTTTGCTTCAAAGAAGAAATCTGGCACTTCTTTTTTTCACCTTTTATAGAAAAATCGACAGCAACTTCCAAATGGCATACTGAATTTCAGTACTGTTAAGACTCATGAAGTTAAACTAATTGTAATTCGCTTATCCCAATCCTTAACCACTGAAACCACCTAAAATTAGATGAAGAAGTCAGTAGGATATTGAGAAATTTAGCAAGTGATTTAGGAATAAGACTTTTCTTGAATTTGTATTGACTTGTGTTCCAGAATTATTGTTTTGTTATTAAAAATCTTCAGACCTTCCCCTCTCTTTGCATTCTTATGCCCTTAATCCTGAAAAAAACCCATATTTTAAGTCCCTGTAGTACTAGTCAAGCAGTTTGCAGAAGCAACTACAATATATCTGTTTTATCATTGAAGCTAATAGCATTCTTTATTAAAGCAAATGATTGTGCACTAATTTCTCAGTGCATGAAAAAGCTATGCAAACAAAATTGTCCTGAAACAGCATGGTATCTTAAAAAAGTACGTAATATGCTTGAATGTTTGTAAATTATTATTTTATTCACTTTGGAAGACGATCTATCTTCATCAGTGGGGATGCAAAATGTAAAATTGAGACTGTAATAGCTACTTACCCACCCTTTCACTCCTACACACACTACTTAGAAACACTAGAAGCTAAAATTTCTGCCTCTGCTATGAAATAGAGAAGCATTCTACTTCTTCTTACCTCAGATACCTGAAAAGGTGATTTATCAAACTCCTTCTTCTTCATGTGATTCTATAAAATCAGATAGCGTATTGAACTGATTGCTATAATTCTTCAAAGTTTGTTTTCCTAAGCATAGCAGATGCATATCATGAGCTGTTTTAATATCAAAAGGTGTTGTTTATGGATATGTTATTACATTCCTATACTTGTGTTTCCTTCTTAATGACAAAATAAGCATTTTCATATAATTTTTTTCTGATAAAGTACGTTAAGGTAAAGGACCTAATTGTTTTAAAAGCATTTATCAACAGATATCATTAGCAAAATATTTTAATCACTATCGTTTATGTAGACTAAATGTAAGCATTTATTAATAGAAGCTAAGCACTCATTATAAATTTGCACAGAAAATGATAAAATATTATGTATGAAATGAATCATTAGCATGGACCATTAAGTCCTCTATTTTCCTTTAATTGAATTTGTCAGTAGTACCCTCTTTAACTGAAAACCAGTCATAACCACAAAATTAAATAATAATTAAAGAAACAACTATTCAAAGAGTTGCATGGTAGCTAAGGTGCCATTTAACCAAAACAGCAATTTAATGTAAATTGCAGCCCATGTAGACGTAGTTCTGAAAATTATACATCCTGTGGTTCGTATACGTTTGAATTAGCAAAACATTTTCACAGTCTAGATGTTCTTACACTGGTTCTGCAAGCATAAAGGAAGTCTGAATAAATTGGTGAAAATAGGTATAAATAGACCTATGGCAATTAAAGCTAATTAAGACTTTATAGAAATAAGTTGCTAGCTGTTTCGTAAATTTTTAGCAGATTAGAAAATGCACCAACTTACAGTATGGGCATTCAGTCATTCAGTAAAGATGCACTGGATGTGAAACCAAAAATAGTTCTTTGCCCAGTGGTGTTTCCTTGTAACTTTACCCAATTATTAAAAGATAGGTGGAACCTTCTATTTACAGAAACTTTGTTGCACTGCCCTTTTCAGACACTAAAAGAAAAACCAAGCCAAACAACTAACCACCCCCCAAAAAAAAACCCAAACAAACAAACAAACAAAAAAACCCCAACAAAACCCAAAACCAAAAACCAAGCAACCAAATAAATTCCAAACAACAACAAAAACCCCATATGAATTAAAAGCAGGAACAAATCTATAAAACACTGCTAGCATGTTTGAGAGGAAAGTGGACCTTGCTCTCTCTGAATAAACAAAGATGCAGCTTGAAAGTGGGCCCAGATCCTCCATTGCATAAATGGAGATTTGTTGTAGTTACTTCAGAACAAAGATTGGGACTATACTTTCATACTGATTGTGTTTGTCTCACACCAATTACCTCCGGGACAGTGGTTTTTAAGTCAGAAATTCTGTTTTGCACAACCAGCAGGGGGAGGCAAGATTTAAGAAAATAAACTAGGAAAATTTCAGGGAAGCAAGTCCTTTTTAAAAGGGGAGGGCAGTTGAAAGCTTTGAATAAAAGAAAGAGGTGAGTAATACAAGACAGGAGGGTTAAGTTGGTATTTTGATTGCTATTTTCATATCTATCAAACCATAACATGCAGTTGCCACATGTGTGAAATTTGAAAGAGCTTGCATCACTTTGTCCATTTTTGCAATGCAACCCATTTTTCTTACTGTGGATATATCGCTGTAGCAAAAAATATTTTATTTCCATTTTCTAGTAATGTAAGCTAATATGAAAGAACAGAGCTGTAAGTAAACAATGTTACAAGTTTCAAAGACAATGTCTCTTGTTTAAATATTTCACATAATTGACTACTTGTGTTTAAGAACCAATGAAAGAGATGAACAGCTGGACTGAATGCCCTAAAATTATTTTCAGAAATACATATCTCATTGTACTCTTCAATTCTTACTAATACGGCTTTCATTCTTCTGAACAATTTTCAAAACAACTTGCATAGCTATTATGGTTAAATTTTGATTCTTTTAAGAGCATTTCATGATATTTTCATAGAGAGGACCTAACGTTTTTGATGTGTATTCATGTCTTCTCCCTGATTGCTATAAAGTAGGGACACAAGCTACATGATGAGGACTAATAGTCAATATGTGTGCTTGTTGCTGCACAGAATCTATTTTGCAGAGCAGGAAAGGGTGCAGACCTGCTGTGAACAAAAGGGCTGTTCAGCTGTGTGACTGCGTTCTGCACCAGCCAGGGTGAGAGGTACGACCAAACCGTAAAAGCTTCCTTGGTAAACATGCACATCCAAAGCTGCCTGCTGAATAACTGGCCCATGAATTTCATCAGGATTTCTTACAGGTTGCTGGGTGAACAGCAAAGTATACCATGTGGACCACAGATTAATACCTTGCTGGTCACCTATGTGGATTGTCAAGGAGTCTTTTCAGCTCATTGCTCCTTCTGTAATCCTCCAGAGATCCCACCTGTTATCCATCTCATAGGTCTACTTGCCTCCACACAGTCTAGACTACTCTTTACAAATATGATTAAAATGTGTGTGCATGTCTGTTTAAAACCATACAGATGAAATGCATGTTTATTTTATATATATAAACCCTTAGGAGCATATTGACTTAAAAAGGAGCTATGTGCTACCATTTTCAACCGTAAACCATCACGGCAAGAGGGCAGCAGCCTGCTACCCTATGTGCCAGAGGTACAGGATGCCATTTGCACAACAGATCTTAGGTATGGTATGGTGTGGTGTGGTGTGGTATGTTGTAGTATAGTATGCTTGCTATTGTTATTACCTTAATCCTAACTTTCTAGGCTTGCATGATACCGAGTCCCAAAGAAGCATGCAGATATAACAGTTACTTGTAATTACAGCTTTGACGAGTTATTTGAATCAATGTATTCCAGAGCACAGGAAAAGTTCCAGCCTCATGGCTTTGATACTGACAGATCTGGTGCAAAGTGGGTGTTTGGATACAATGCCAAGCATAATTGGTGCCAGCAGTGGAGATTACATGTGCTGGCTCTATGGAAGCTTTTAGACTTATACAATTGTTGGGAACAGAGCTGTGCATGGTAGCACATATGAAGTCAGAGCACAGCCTTCATGTGAAGGTGATATTATTAATTTGGTTTCAGCATTCAGTATAATTTTTGGAAATAAGAAGGAATACAGACCTTATTGGTTTGGTTCTGCACTTCTGTCAAGTTCTTCACTGAAATCAGAGGGTAGATACTGGCACCATCCTCCAGATTCAGCTGCTCTTCTTCACCAAGTTTCAAATATAGCATCTAGAAATTTTTATTTTACCTCCTCCAGTAAGGCCATCTGTTCCCATAGCTTTCCCTCAAAACACCTGGTGTTATCTTTTTTAGAATTTCTGGACTTCTGTGAGGGTTTTTTTTATCATGTTTAGGTGAAAATAAAGATTTGAAAATACACTTTTAAATAAAGGAGAACACATATCTCTTTTGTTGCTGTTCCCATTTGTCATTCAGGAAGGTAACAGGCCATTCTGGCTGAATTCAGAAGTCTGTTTCACCAATAGCCCTGCCAGCATAAGATGCCTATTGAAGATGCCTTACAAGATGGAAAGGAAATGTGTGTAAAAGCTGAGTGACAACAATACTTCAAAGCTCAAACACAGGATTATTTTATTGAAATTCTTACAGGAAATAGTTGATTTAATTCCCTTTCTCCATAGCAAGAAATTTTAGCACATTGCAAGTTTTCCATAAAACTTATGTCTTAACAAAAATATACTATTACTTAAATAACTAAAGATCTGGATTTAAAACCACTAATTCACAACCTGGAAGCACCCCACAAATCCTTTGTGATTTTGCCGTTGCATGACAAAGATATGAAGGTTTGATGGATCTAAAAAGGGATTTGTGGTCTGGAGAACTCAGTGAAATTCCTTGGCCTCTCTTATGCAGAACGTCAGACTAGACTCTGGTGATCACTTAAAATAGAATAATTTAAAACAGATTCAGTTCCAGCAGTTTCTAAAAGGTCTGGTAAGACTTAGTGAATTAGCATTTGGAAGGTTAGATCATACTCACTCTTCAAGTAGTCACAGCTTCTCCTCAGCATTTTTTCTGTGTGAATAACCAGGTATGAGTTAGATGCAGATCCTCTTGCTGGTCAAGAAATATAAGACACCTGAACCACACCTGCTCCTCTGCCATCTGTAAAATTTGAAGCAGGAAGACTTCTTGGCTGACAAGCTGAAAAGTTTTGGATGCAGTGGCTGTCCCATCATACATACCATTTTCACGTTACACTGCAAGTGAACCTGCCTAAAGTAAAGACTTATTTCAAGGATAACATTTGGGACCTGTGAGAAATGCCTGGCTGATCCAGTTGTATAACTTATGCTAAGCTACAGAGACAACCCAGACAACCCTTAAGAAATTGTTACAAGCTTGTGTTACAGCACTTCTAAAGAGGGAAGGATGCTCCAGAGCCAAACCCCATCAAGCCAATGTCTTTAATATATAATTTTAAAGATAAAGCACTGAAGTAATTTATAAATTGTCTGTCACCAATGGCTGAACAACACCTTCTTTCCAAGCAAGCCTGAGCTACACTTGAGAAAGTATGTCCTGGCTGAGCACTGAACATCATTCAACCTGCTGAAATTGGGTTTGAAAGTGATATGGGCACAGATGCAGTGTTCAAAGGCCAATCAGCTGTGTCTGACACCATATACCACCATATGCTTTTAGATAAAATAAAGTACATGAAAGAAAATCAATGCATAGTATGACTGATACAATTTCTATCTGAAAAAAGACAAATTTCTCCATGATCAGCGATGCTTTCTATGCTTAACTCTATAAGAAAAGCTAATAGCAGAGGCTACAACATGTTGTACTACATGAGAATGTGATTGAGTCTGTATTATCTGGCATCTGTGTCAACAATCAAAAGTCCATTCTCAAAGCAGAAGTAGTATTTCTGCTAGTGATATTTGTAAGTCTGACTAGATTAAGGACTTCACGTGAGTACAAACCAGATTTATGTTCATGCTCCTCAGCTTTTCACATTATACTTCCAAAACCAAATTTCAAACCTACCCAAACCAATCTGATTAAACAGTGAGTATCTTTTCTACTTTTTTTCCTTTTTTTTTCCTGAAATCACAAGTCCAGTTAATTTTGTGATTTGGAACACATATTGTTTGCCCGCTGTTGCAGTCCTGTTTATTTTAGGCATAGGTAGAAAAGAAAAAATTTAAGTTGCATGCACAGAATCGTATACTGTAGAAGCTCACAAATTCTAAATGGACATTAAGCTGAGAACATTATTGATGACTACACTTGCACTCTCCAAGGGCTTATTATGAAAACAAGAAGGGGTCGTTCATGCAGAGAAGGTAGACAGTGTTAAGAGAATGTTGCGGCTGTGTTATTTAATGCCTTTGACTGGATGAATGGAACAAACTGCCCGGGCATTTTGGGATCACCCTACTGAAAACCAAAAGCACAGTTGTGAATAAAGTGGAATCCTTCCAACAGATTGAAGATTGAGGTACTGGCTGCTGGGGCATGCTGCAGCTGTTGGCCAGCTGCTGTAAGATTTCTAGCTACAATGGAGCCATTTAATAAATCATCAAGACTTCTGCATCCCATTCAGTTTGTTTAGTGAAAAAAGGGAAAATGATCACTGACTTTTCAAATACCTGCTAGGGAGTTCAAGGATAGACTGACCAGTCTGGACATGTTTGACTTATGTTCAAAAATTGTTGAAGGCACAGAAGCTTTATATGAAAATAGTACATAGACATGCTGATGTGGAAAATCACAGATCAAAAAATATCTTAATGTACCATTGGTGGTACTTCTTCTATGGAGCAAGTCACAATATGCAAAAAATTTTGGAAAAACCACCCAGTGATCCTAGAAGGACACAGGAAAAAGCACCCTTGGTGCCCAAAAAGTTTGTTACTCAATTTCATTGTACTATTACTTTTCAGCCAGCATGCATGCTTTGTATTCCAAATAAGAAGCATAGAAAGATTTTCCAGAGAAGTTCACATAGATGAATACTAAGAAAAATAGTGCTGTCCTTTATTAGATAAACACTTTCAACAACAAGTTCAGGCTTTTTGTATGTTTATTTGTTTTTGAAATTCTGAGACATATCCATATCTCAATCAGAGGTACAAAAAATATTGTAAGGCTTTTGACTTACAGATCACACCAATTCCCTGTCTCAGGTAAACAATGTTAATTATTAATTTGATTTTCTTTTTAAAAATGAGCTGGTTGTTTTGGATAGAGTTCAGATTGCTTGGCCCCATTTATACTTTTATGTGTGTCTCTGCATCTCATGACTTTACAAATATATATCAGTTCTTATTCAAATTTAAACCTCTCAAAGAAGTTTCTGCTTCTGGCTTTGAGGGAAATTAATATTATTTTGTGGTGTTATATAATAATGCCAATTATCCAAAGATGCTTAGGAAAGAAGATTTGAAGTAAATTTTATTGGGATTACCTTGGTGAAAAAAACCCAGCAATATAAACACCCCAAGTTATTCAGTGTTATTAATTATTTGCCTGTGTTTTTGTCAAAAGAGTATTTTATCAGTATAAATTGCTGCTGATTTTATATATTTGAGCTTGAAATTTGCTAATACAAATTCTACTCAGATGTTCCTTTTATTCCATTTGTTCTTGCCTTTCCTGTCCTGAAATTACCAGCAGGATTAGATTTACAGAGAGTACTTTCAATAGTGTATGCAAAACGTTTTTATTGCAACAGTGTGAAAAAAGTCTTCTCAAGAGCAACCCACAATATTAGAAGTTTTACAAGGCCCAATTGGATGTGTTGTGCCCCTCAGAGCTTCACAAAGTGCAAAGGAACAAATAAAGGGACAAATAGTTGAGGCTTAGATCAAAGACTAAAGAAAATTCTGCAGCAAAGAGTATGAAGAAGAAGCATCATTTGTTAAAGAATATGTCAAATAGTACCAGCACTGGAAAGGAAATGAGAAGTCAGGTGAAGTTAAAGAGTCAGAGAGGCTATCGGTGTGGAAACGGAAGTAATCAAAGATGGCAATTTGGCAGCACATTGCAGAAGAAAGAAGAATGTTGAAATTACTTGTAAATTCATCAACTGAGATTTCACTTTATCAGAACAAAATCTTTTTATACACAATTATATGGAGGAAAAAAATTACCTTTAACAGCTCACGCTCCACACTTCATATTCCAGATGATTTTACGCACCTTGATAAAGCAGATCTTATATTTAAAAAACATTTTGGTTTCAGCAGTGTATTCACCATTAGTAACAGCAAAATTCCCACTCAAACTCTCACCCATTTCCCCTGCCTCAGTAGGATGAGAGGAGATAAAAAGAAAACAAGGTAGAAAAATGTTTGTGGACTGAGGTAAATATAGGGAAATTTCTTACCAATTACTACAGCTGGCAAAACAGACTTGTCTTCAGAAAAATTAATTTATTGACAAGTAAAATTGCTTTGGATAGTGAGAAAGAAGATAAAAAGATAAACATTACAGCCATAATTTTTCTGCTCCATTTCCCAGGCTCAACCTCTCTCCTCTAGTCCCATCTCATTTACTTGTGTAATGTGGTAGAATGGGAAATGGAGGATGAGGACTATGGTCCGCACATGTCAGTTTGTTTCTCCTCTTCCTCTTTATACTTTTCCTCTAAAGCAGCATGGATTCTCAATGGGGCTCCTTGCCCTTCATGAAATACCCACTGTCTCCCAACTTGAGATTCTCCTCCACCTCCTGCTCTGACCTTGGTATTCTCTCTGCTATTTGTCTTCCTTGCATTGGCTTGCATTTTTTTTTTTAATTAATTCTCTCATCTGCATGCCCATATTTTTTGTCAGTTATTTAATATGTCTTCCCATAGGTGACACCAGCTTGGCTGCTGGGTCCTGCCATGAGTCTGCTGGAGGTGCCTGGCATCATCTGTGTATAGCATAGGGCAGCCTTTGGTCTCTTCTCACCCTTGCACAGTGCCATGGCTGATGTAAGGCCTCCTGCACCCATTGTAGCTTTACACTGCAGTGTGCTGCAGTGAGGCTGCTTCCATTGGAGGCACACAGATCTGCAGGACTAAATTAGTATTTTGCAAGAGAGCTCCTGCTATGTGAGGTGTGTGTGTTTTTGCAAGGTATGGTGTCAGAGGTGAAAAGTTCACCCTTGGAGAAGAGAGTAGCAGGACAGGGAAAGGACCCAAATGTCAAAATCATCTACTTTTGCTCTCACAAATCTTCCTGTGTATCAGTGCTAGTTCTGTAAATGATGACTGACATGACCCAGTAGCAAAGTTTTACTTCTCAGGACAGGGGGAGCTGGTGAACCCTACACTGTGATCCACCTCTTAGTCACCCTACCTTCAGGTTTTCAACCCAGGTCACGGAGTATTTCCCATTCCATCTCTATTTTTACTTAGTCAGGACTCTAACTACAGGTCTGACATTGCCATAAAGATTTGTTCTAAAAGCAAGAACTTGACTGACTAGCATTTAAATGGAATATTGTTAGCAAAATCATTCATAGATCTCCGAACATATTTCGCAAATGAAAATAGCTCTTGTATTAGCTGTTAAAAGAAAATCCAGGTGAATTCAGAACAAGGTAAAAAAAATGGAATCAGTAGAGGAATTCAATGGAATTTTACAATTTCAATTATTGTTATACTTCAGTAGGAATATAAGTGAACTCTAGAAGGGAGGAATAATTTGGCAATTCTCTTGAGACTAGCCATTTTCCAGGTTTCCACAGCACTGGAGTGGGAGAGATCTTTGTGCTCCCTTGAGGAGTAGCAAGGTTGAGATCTTCCTCAGAGAGTGAAAGCAGTTGCTGTGGAAACATCTAATAACAATTGAATATAATAACAGTATACTATTTGTTATTTTGAGAAAAAAACATATTTTTCATAATAATGTGATAAAAGAAAAAAAAAAGAAGACAGCCTCCGGGCTCTTTGTGGGTAATTAGTAATGGTGAGTAAACCCAAACCTCTTATAATATAATTCCTGAATGTGTGCTCAGCTTGAATCTTTATTTTAAAAGTTCATAACACATGACATGATATGTCATGCAGTCACTTTGTAAATGTCAAGCTCTTAATGAAAAATAAGTCTTTCATTGCTTATTCAACTTATGTTGTACATCCAGCAGCAGTCAGGACTAGATTTGTCCTGCCTAGTTGCAGGTTCATCATATCTAAATGGAGAGCATTCTTGCTTTAAGTTTTGGTGTCTTTTCCTCCTTTTTTTTTCCTTTTTTTTTTGATTGGTTGGTTGGTTGGTTTTGTTTGTTTTTTTTGGCCTCAAAATCAGTAGAGAAGCTAAAAGACTGTTAACAATCAAGCAACCTGACTGAGGGCTGACTCACCTTCAGAAGAATGCTTTTCTCTCTATTTTTCATCTGTAACAAGAGCTAAGGGCTGTTTCTAACTTAATCCCATGAATAGATGGATGAATATGGGATAGTCTGCACAGCTGTGCTTATTATTTTGTCTGTCGGTTCTGTTTCCATTTGGATGGAGAGGGATGTTCTGTTTGAAGAGGAAGAAGCATCACGAGGATGCTTCTTCTCAGAACTTTCTAGGATTTTGGAATTAGGAAATTAGGAAATACTTCATTTTTTTCAGAAATTTTTGAGGAAAGAATGTCAAATAAGGGGTCATTTATTGATTTCGCCTGGCTTCTGAAAACAGATTAAAAGTGTTAGCATTCTGGACATTAGCAAGAGGGAATGTAAATTTTTGATTGGCTAAGTTCCCTAAAACTCTTAAGAGTCAGAATAGCTGAGCAGAGGCAGAGAAAAACAGCTACTGAACAGTCTGGCAAGCAGATGTGGATAGAGAGCAAAACATAACAGGGTGATGTTTGCTAGTGGCAGTTATTATGTGTAATACTCTGCTCAGAGTAAAGCATTCTTGCTCAGGGAAACCATAGTGATTCATATGTGGTTGTGAATGAGTTCCTAATAATGCTCTAAAATTCTCTGGAGTTTGTTAAGGGATTCTGGCATTGTTCATTAATAAAACCCAACACACCACCTATACTCCCTACCCAGTACAAAAAAAGATCCGATTCTGCCATTATTAATAGAACCTATGAGGAAATTACTTGTCTGGGGTGTGTAGTAGAACTAGTAACACAATAAAGCAAATATACCTGAGCATTGGGCTAGATGACTAATTTTAACTAAATACTGAGTTGCATGCCTCAAAAGAAAAGAAAAAAAGCAGCTAACTACACAATAGCAGAAACACATTAATTAGAGCTGGTCAAAACCATTAGGTCTTCTCTGCTTTGCATGATTTATGCATTAGGCTTCACCATGATGTGCGTATTTAATGTTAGACCAAACACTTTAAAACCCCAACAACTGGAAGGAAGTTTAATGTAGAAACATCAAATCTTCATGGTTTTCAATGAAACCTGCTCCAAAGGATTCATGTCTTCCTTGTGCTGAGGACCCCAGAGCTGGACACAGTACTTCAGGTGGGGTCTCACAAGGGCAGAGTGGAGGTAGAGAATCACCTCCCTTGCCCTTCCAGTCACACTTTAGATGCAGCCCAAGATATAGCTGGCTTTCCTAGTAAGTCCACATTGCTGGGTCCAATTTTTTGTCTACCAATATCTCCAACTCCTTCTTTGCAGGGCTGCTCAAAAGCTATTCATCTTTCAGTCTGTATGGATACTGGTGATTGCTCCAACTCAGGTGCAGAACTTTGCACTTAGCCTTGTTGAATTTCCTGAGGTTTATGTTGGCTCACTTCTCAAGCCTATCAAGGTTGTTCCATATGGCGTCTCTACCCCAATGCATATCACCTATATACACCTGGTTATTCACATTAAGCAAATATTTTATGTCATAGATGGTTTCAATTTATGTAGCATACATAGCTTAGAGAGTTGACCCTGGCTGGATGCCAGGCACCCACCAAAGATTCTCTACCAGTCCCCTTCACAAGTGGAGCAGGGAGAGAAAATATAACAAAGGTTGAGATACTGAGCTGAGGTGAGGGGCAGAGACCACACAGAATACTCTCATGAGCAAAACAGACTCAACTTGGGGATTTATATGGTTTTATTACTAACAAAATCAGAGCAGAGTACTGAAAAGTAAAAGAAATCTTAAAATACCTTCCCCCATCCCTCCCTCCTTTTCAAGCTGTATCTTCTCCCCCCTCAGCAGTGAAGGGAGATGGGGAGTTTTACAGACAGGTCATTACATGTTGTTCCTGCCACTACTCAAAGAGAATTCTTCCATTGCTGCAGTGTGGGGTCCCTCCAATGGGAGACATGGGAGAAGTCCTCCATGGACTTCTACAATGTGAGTCCACCTCACAGGAACTAATTCTCCACAAAATGCTACAATGTGCATCACTTTTCGACAGGTGTCCTTCAGGAACAGCCTGCTCCAGCATGGGTTCCCCACTGAGTCATGAGTCCTGCTAGGAAAACTGCCCCAGCATGAGTTCCTTTCTTCACGAATCCACAGTCTCAGCGTGGGCTTCCCATGGGTTCACATCTTCCTCTCAGGCATCCACCTGCTCCAGTGTGGGTCTTCTCCATGGAATGCAGATGGACTTCTGCATCCTGGTGGTCCTCTGTGTGCTGCAGGGGCACAACTGCCGCACCATGGTCTTCACCTCAGGGTGCAGGGAAATCTCTGCTCCAGAGTCTGGAGCACCTCCTTCCCCTCCTTCTGCACTGATCTTGCAGTCCGTTGAGTTGTTCCTCTGATATATTCTCACTTCTCTCTTTTCTGGTTCCAATTACATCTGTGCATTAGCTTTTTTTTTTTACCTTCTTAAGTATGTTATCACAGAGGTATTACCACCATTGGTGGCACATCCATTCTGGAGCTGCTAGGCATTGGCTCTGCTGAACATGGAGGAAGTTTCTAGCAGCTTCTCACACAAGTGACCTCTCTGCCACAAAAACCTGACCACGTGAACCCAATACACCAGACCCGTAAAGATTTCCACAAGAACCTTCCTTGGCCATAGTTTTGTAAAAAGTGATTATCTGTTTCCATAGATGACTTTAGAGGTTGCTGTATTCTCCTTTAGCATTTCTTCAGTGTGATAGTTTTTACCATACGACCACTTAAGAGCCCTAAGACTCTACTTGGCTTGTGATAACTCAAATCATTTGCATAATTCATTTCCTAGTACAATGTCTTTTCAAAGTCTATGTCTGAACATGGGATGACAGCCCTTAAGAAATAACTTTAAAAAACACTGATGGTCCCATATTGCTACTGTGAATTTGATTCTACAAGGTCTGCTTGGTGGTGCTTTCCTTGTCACCATGACAAAACATTTCCTAGCAGCCTGGGAAACAATGGTGGCTAATCATTGCCTACATTTTCACAAAGCATTTCAGTCATGTGAAATGAGTGTGCAGGGGCATGGTGCTTCCATATTTCCCAGACCTGTACCTTCATCTTGAAGACACTGTGTTTCTGTGCTGAAAAATTGGAATCTGACATCAAAGTGGAATAAGAAGGAACACACAAGTAAATCTACATCATCTTTCAGAGGTTTGAAGAGATGTCTGAACCTCACATATTGTCAAATATTTTGGTCTAACAACAGGCCAGTGGAAAGTACAGATAAAAAAAGCAGTAAAACTAGTAAAGCTAGTCAGAAGTTTTCCAGCAAAGCAAATGCTGATTTGTTTATCCTGAAAGGTTTTTTTTAGGCCCAGCTGGAACTAACATAAGTCAATGATATAAATTAAGGCACAGCCTCACCTTTCCTTCAGTGGCATTCTGTGCAATTTCCTGCTGATCTCAGATTAATTTGGTGTCTAATAATTTGCAAGTGACGTTTTGAGCTTCCTCTACAATGAAAATTACTGCTATGTAGAAAACCACACTAACTTGCCAAAACCCCTCAGAGTTTCACTCATTTATCCTGCAGAAACAAAAGAGATTTATTGGCATTTCTTTCTCTGCATAATGCTTGGGGCAGGAACTCTGTTATACTACTATTGACAAAAAGGTTGAAAATTATGTTAGATTTTACTTGCTTGTCTATCATGTGCTAAGGAATATGTATGTGTGTAACTGCATTAAAACTTCTCAAAATGGTGTGAGATATTTAAAAAGATGGTTATTGTCTCATCAGCTAATAATTAGGCAGTATGAACTGGTTCTGGCTAATTAGACAGGAAGTATTTTCATTTTCTAAGCCAATAGAACCTATCTATAGGATTCCATAGTAAAACAAATTAATTAATTTAATTAACAAAACATAAATTCTAAAATGAAACACGATTTTGAGTGGGTAAGTACCCATGCCAAATGGTGTCTTATAATAATAAAATCTTATTCAACTGGTTGGACAGATTATTCATATGGTTTCATGGTTTCTTACTTGCTGGCAAGCAACAGGCATGCTTGGTTACTTGAAACTTCTGCTGTGTGGAGAGATTGCCATTCAATTATAGACAAACTCTGGTGTCAGGCCTGTCCGTAGCATTTTTAAGCTTTTCATGTAAGATGAAAGTAAGTGCTTTATGTTGGTCTGTCTTTGAAGAGAAAATGCCAGAAAGGTGATGATGCTCCTGCTGTTAAAATCTAATGCAACGTCATAGGCTCTTCCTTACATGTGCTTGGTCCCAGGGGCTTACAAGCATGAACATGAATGAATTTTCTCAACCCTTGACTCATGGGGTAAATCTATCCAGAGACATTAAACCACTAAAATGAATCTGCAGGAGCAAAAGGTCTACCAGATCACTGCAGCAGTTGCAAGCATGCTGGTGCCAGTCCCAGAACACTTACACCAAAGCCAGAAATTACACAGATATAATAATCTTATTGTTTTCACTTGCAAATTCTCAGTGATTTAAATTCATTATTGAACCGACACTCTTGTAAAGCTTTTTCTTCTGATCTTGTCCCAGGTGCCTGATTGCAGTCATCAAACATACCATACTAAGTATTTATATAAATATATCATAAAATAATCAAATATGATGAGCTATTCCCTTTGTTCCTTTATGTTGATACACTTTTCACAAAATATTTAATATGCTTCTGAAAATGATGATGCCAGTGATAAAGCTAGTTTGCAGTTTCATAGATAATTTATGGAAGTTATAAAAAATGAACCAAATTGTCATAACAACATGACAATGTGAACATTCATGTTTACATAGTGTCCACATACTGTACAAATACTGAATATTAATATGAAAGGAGAATTTATAAAATTTGCAATAAACATAATGTAGGAAAAATAACAACTTGATACAATCTCTGCTTATATTGCAACCTATAAAGAGATCTTACTTTATGAATGGCTTTGACATTTCCTTTAATGTGTATTGTTTTACACCCTTAACCACAAATCCCAGTATATTTTAAATGTAAATTAGATCATATCTATCCTGTTTCTCCTTTCAGATAAACAGTCACTCTAATTTAAGAGAAGGGAAGAGAGTCCACAGACAGCATTTTAAATGTGTTTGGCACAAATGCATCCCATGGGGTACAAATAGCAAAATATGCCTGGATCAAATTCTGCTACTTCTGTTCTCATAAGGTAGCTATGTGTTTGTTCAGTGATTCTGTTGACTTGCAGTAAAGTTATGCACAGTTTTTTGCCTAAATATAAGCATTTGTTGTTGTTTTGAGATACTCTAAGACATTCTCCTGGGGCGGGCAAATGGTGCATAGGATCTGTGTGAGGCCCACATCTTCATGATTCTTTTCTGGAACAGCAGTTATGGCTAGGCAGGACACAATGTCAAATGGCACTCGATAGTTTTAGGCAACCAGATCAACCTGTATCGGTATTCAGCAACATAACTCTTCTGAGGACAGCCTTTGAACATGATCATTGCTTTACAGTCATGGCAAAGGATGAAGTATCTGAATGCTAATTGCTTGTTCTGGTGGCATCTTCTCTGTGGTTCACTGATATCTGAAGAAGCTGAATGAATCATGAGGCCTGTGCCTTTGTACTGTGTGAATACCCTGAGAGTATTACAGCTATAATTATAATTCTTGAACTGTTTTTATTTCAGTAATCTATTAATTACTCTACCTGCAACTGGGAATGAGTCCTGAGGTTTTAATTTTCCTAGTGGCTCTAAAGTCATCTTCTTCTAATACTTTTCGCCAAGGACCATCATTAGGCCTGCTAAACTGTGGGCTTAGGTAGCAAATTAGAAGTGGCACAGGCCACTGGTTGCCTGCATGGATCAGTAAATTTGAAGCTTTGGGTCAAAATGTGAACAATGTCTATCTAGTGTTAGATAACACCTCACAGTTCCTCCTCAGAGGTTGCTGAGAAACTAAATGTCATGTTCCTTCATGGCAGAATTGCTCTTGGGTATCCCAATCTCTCTCTCTTTCTCCTCACTGACTGTGTAGGGGCCCCAGACAGTTGTAAACCTGAAGTTAGACGCCCCAAAGTGGTTTTTAAATTTGAATGAGATAAAAGGGGGCTTTAATGAGTTGGTTTCCCCATTACATTGACAAAATAATGTTATATATCTGTTTTTCCGCTGTTTCATTAGGTGTTTAAAAGTAAAGTTGGGAAGTCCTGATTAACATGTTAGGCATTTTTGCTATTGATACTCAGAACGTCAATGTTGTAATTTCTGGAATACAAATATTACAGCTGGATGTTGTAGCCCACATCTTCTAAGGTGCATCCTGCACCTGTTTTTTCATCACTTGATAAATCATCCACATATTATCATATCAGCTGATATGAGGGTATCATATTCATAAGAACTTTGTGTAATTTTTAAACTTGAAATATTCTTCGAATACCGCTGACCTTCAAAAACATTGTAGAGAAATAAATGACTGAAATCACTTATATAGGAAAAAAGGACACCTGCTCCTTCATTCTGTACTAGCAAATAAGACACTACTGAAATTTGATAGCCCTTTCAGCCTCTTTCACTGCACAGTACCCAGTATGCTTATTTCCAAGGACAAATACTATGCAACTTGACTCAAAGGAAGGAAAGGTAATTTTTACTTTTGGTAATTAATTTCTATGCCTGAATTTTATCTTGTTTTTAGCCTAAGTAGTGCTGCTGTTCACAGCTTACTCTTGCTTTTACCATTTATTATGCAAAATTGTATTAGTTATTTCTATCATTTTTTTAAAAATATTGTGTGTGCTATGCACTATTCATGTCTATTTTAGAAAGTCTGGACCAAAATGCACACAAAAGACTTGCTTCTAATTTAAAGAGTCTCTCTAAAGGCTGAAAACCTTTCAGGTACAAATCAAAATAACTACAGCAGTCTTTGGCTTATTTCTGTCTTGGCAAGTATGAACAAATCCATGGTAATCAATTCAAAAGGTATTAGAGCCATTATTGGTTGTAATTATCATGACACCTGGGTCCAGACTTGTGAAATAATTATTAAAGGCATCACCAGTGTGCAAAGGTTTTGTTAATCATTGATTTTATATCAGTAAGTGCTTAACGGATTTTATGACTCTTAATATGAGGCTGAGTGTCTGTTTCACTTACAGAAGCATCAAAAATAAGGAAAATAAATAAAACACACACAAATTATCATAGAAGTGAGTCAGAAGTAAAGAATTAAGGCGAAGATACCACCATCCTTGAAAACTTTCAGGTTTCAAAATCAGAAATGACTTGCTTGAAAAATGTCAGTGTTATATATTGAAATAGCTTTGCTGCCAAATAAAATATATGCAACAGGATTTATAGCAAGAGATTAAGGAAGGGGCCTTGGAGTCTACTTTTTTTTTAATGCTGTATGTGTGCTTGATTCTTTTTCCTTATTTTTTGCAGCTGTGATGCTGAATATCTGAAACTGAGTGTGTATTAGTTGCTATTCCTTCTTGTTGCCCCCAACATGGAATTAGGGGAAGATAGTAGCAATAGGAGCTAAGAGTCATTTGCTGCATTCTCTGTAGCAGCATAAGGCTTTTCTCTGAACACCTCTGTAAGAGTTTTTGTCCAGAGTAATCTGTCTTTCTGCACTGAGGATTAGAAAAATTGGCTCCAAATCTAAACATTCAATGAGAACAAGTATAAATATCCCCTTCCTTTTCCCTTCTGCCTTCTTCATAAGCTATTTTGTTCAGTATGTTACTGCATATGCTGTTTTTGCCTAAAACTGATCTTCAGTGGTTATGGATGGAATAATGATGAATGGGCATCCTACAGAGATAGAAATCATTACACCTGTGGAAGATCAAACCTATCTACCTCAGGGAACTGAGGTCTTTTAACACCTATCTTCTACTCAGTCTTCACATGTAGTGCTACCTGCCTTGAGCAGTGGGTCAGTCTTTTATTAGTTAATACTTCTTCCACCCATTCAATCATTTTGACCTACTATAGGCCAAGTTAGAACTAATTTCCTGCAATTCCTGCAGCAGAGATCAAAAAGTGTGATCTAGGTACTTATGTGTCTAGAAGTCCTGAAGCCAAATAAGTTGATCTTCAGGACCCTATAGCTACAGTCACACATCATGCATTGTGGTAGATGGCCAGGAGATGTAGCTTTATGAGGATACTAGGTCACACTCCATATCATTTGGTGCGCATACAAGATGCAAGTTGTCGTTAATCAGGTCTTCATTTGGCCACATCTTCGAAAAGCATATATCAGCTGTTTCAATGTCACTGATTTAAGAGAGTGAATCTAAGAGTTAGGTAAAAACCTTGTGGGTAAGGGATAATGGAAAGTAATGAGTTTCTGAAAACTCCTGGCTAGCCAGCAGAGAAAGTTATATGGAACAGATTTTGCAGCAGTGACTGAAGAAACCAAGCCCTGAAGTAGAAGTTATAGTAACAACATTTCTGTGTGGCAGCTATTTTTACTTAAAGGTCTAAATAGAAATGGAGAATTAGAAAATAAAAAAGCAAAATCTGACTCCAAAATGCCCAAATAAAGTTCATCCTTGTTTTATGTGTTGTCAGAGGACGACATCTCTGAAACTGATGATGAACTGAGTGTCATAGGAGAAAAATAATCCTGCATGTTTTAGCTGCTTCAGTAACAAAACACATTAATTGTCAAAATGGAGAATAGGAGAAAGGAAGTGTGAGTCAAAGTTGCATAAAATGTGTGAATCTAAATGAACTGCATGTGTATATCAAACTGATTATACTGTATAGTTCCTTTGGGAAGCGACGGAAGTCCTAGCACAAAGAGAATTCTTGGTTCTTCCAACCATCTGTAAAATAATGTTCACCCACCCTGTCTCTGTGTATGTATATACACAAGTAAGCAATATATATATATGTGTGTGTATATACACACATGAATGCTTTTTTATATTCGTATACATATATTAAAGAGGCCCCTCAAGAGGAATACAGTGCTCTTGAACCATTTATTCTGGATTGAGCTCCAGAAAGTATTTCCTCCACACATCACTCTCATAGGTATAGAGACATCTGGTCTCCTATGTGAAACCACTTAAATAAATAACAAATCCAGGACAGTGTTAATGCGGCTTTTCCATAACCAGTGATGTCTCTGGTAAGAGACACCAAAGGCTGACAATAGGAATCTTCTTCATGGAGCAATCTTACTTTGTTCTCTGCCCATTTTGCTGAATTCAGCTGAGCTGGTGAGATGGAAAGTGTACTTCAAATTTGTCATACTAATTTTTTTTTAGCGTGCCCTTCTCTATTTATTCCACATTTACGTGAGCATTATACAAAAGAAAAAGAAAATCATGGTGTTAGAAATAAAGCGTGGCTTACTGAAACTAATCAGAAGATAGGACTAAGGACAGAGAGAATTAAATGAGATGATATCTTTATCATATCTTCTTAATAAGCAATCTGAAAATCTAAATAGCTATTCATTTGCTATTATGTACCATGCAAAATGGCAGCAGTATCTACATTGCATGGGTTGTTGGAAGTAGGTTCAGTAAAGAAGAGGGAGAAAATCCAGATGAGCTGTTTAACCTATTTGATATGATTTGCCTTGAAAAATAAAAGGTGAAACATTTCCCACTTAAAAAAAAAATTAAAAAAGAGAGAGTTTAGAAAAATATCCCACTAAATAGCTAAGAATAGGTTGACTGACTAGATTGAAATAAACCCCATATATATTAAATATGGAAATGCATAAGACTTTTACTATAGAGGATCCAAATCAAAAGTAATCGAAATAAAATTTCAAGCATTAGAAAAATAATTCAAGAGGATACTCAATTTATTTAACTTATCCAGATATCTAAATTTATATAACATTATTTAGAAATACCAGTATGTAAATGTCAGGCTGTGATAAAATACATGCTTTAACCAATAAGGAATTCATAGTGAGGAGAGGAATGCCCCTTTTTGTGCAGTATTTCTATTGAAAAGAGTGACAAAAATCCATCAATGCACATTTGCAACCACAGTAGTGGATTGCACCATGCAACGGAAAAGAAACGCCCATGCCTGAGGAAGATAATTGCACCAGACATTATGTTTGAGTACATCACATAGGCAAGCAGTGAAGCAGTGGGAGTAATACAGTTGGAGAACACCTACAAGGAGAGAGTTTTACCAACAACGATACTGTTTGGTTACAAAACAGAATAAAGAAAGGGAAAATGATGAAGCAAGCCTAAATATCTTGGTTCTAGAGCTTTTTTACAACTAATATGTTCTGGAAGAAATAATACTAACATTTATAGCTGACAATGTGACTGAATGAGTGACATCCCAGAGCAAAAACTATAGGAAATGTCTGCCGCTTTGCTCAGCAGAAATATTGTCCTCATCCTTGAGAATGGCAGGACGCAGACAGCATCTGTTATACCCAGTGCATGAATGAAATGCTAAAGGCAAAGAAAATAAAAATGATCAAAAAGTTTATTCTGTTCGCAAACCAATACTGCGACTTGATATTAGAATTACAGAAAGGCATTTTACCTTGGAGAAAGATAAGAAAGGGTCTTTTGGTTCACAAAGGAACTAGTCGTAATATCTATGAGATTGTTGCAGATTCAAGACTGCTCTCCCTATGCAAACCACTCTGTAGATGACAATGTGCTCAAAAGTTTGGAGAAAAAGAGAGCACACTATGAAACTCACAATCTTCTGGAAATCTTCAGAAATCCCCTTGAAAAATATGAAAGTCAAAGCATGAATCAATCCTTGCAAAAATAAAACAAAATAAACTCCACAACCCTGGATTCCACAAAGATCATTTATTTACAGTTTATGGTGAGACTGGAGAAAAGTTCAACATTATAGCTATTTTCAACACTCCTTTCTGAAGATGGTGTTTTGTCAGATAAAAATGTATATGAAATACAAATTTTTAAAATGCAGAAAATTCACACAAGTGTTTGAAAACCTATGGTGTCAAAAAATTATGTGAAAGGGTGAACTGTGGTCAGGGATCTCAGAGATGTCAATGCACACATAGTTGTTGTAGAATTTTTGCCATGAAACGCTACCAGTGTGAAATCCTTAGATTGCTTCCTATACTTGGAAGAAAAATCCATCAAGGACTATTAAGCCCAAAGCTGCCATCCATGGCTTAATAAGTCCCAGCACTGGGAGCTGGGAAGTGTTGCAGCTGTTTCTCTATTCTTATGTTGTTCTCTACATCTCTGCTGCTGTGCACTGTTGGAGATGGGGAATAGACCAGTGGTCTGACTAGTTTGACCAATTTTGTAGGTACACATGGAGACCATTGAGGTCAATACAGAATTATTTATTCTTAAATTAAACTAAAAAAAGTGTTCCTCATTGTCATTGAAATTTGCAAATTTAATCAAATTTCATCTGTGTAGGTGGTGGCATAGCAAGACTTGGAGAACTGTACAAAGTCCTAGAGAGCATCCAAGACAAGGCTCCAACATCTGCACCATCACAACTTCTTACATGATCATAAAACCACGGAGAGGTGCGAGTGGGAGATGAAGAGAAGCCGTAGAAGAAAACCATGGAGCATGCTTTATTTTTACCCATGTAGTTTCACAGAAAGAAAATATGTTCTTTAAAATGCCATGTATAAATTAAACTAAATCTTACCAGAAACAAGATTTCAAGCAGTTTTGTTAGAACAAGAAAATCTAAGGGTAAGTAGTAAAAGTAAAGAAGATTTCAAAACACATACTAAGGTTGGTGTGTCTATTACAAGCATAACCAGTCTGCCTTTGCTTTTGATACAAACTGTATTAAACAAAAACACAAAATTAACAGTGTAGTCCTGAACAACACAACAAAAAAAATTTAAATAATAACTACTTCCAGAGTGAATCATGGAAACTTATTAGTCTATTTTTCTCAATGTCTTGAATCGATAGTCCAAAGCAGTAAAATTGTAGAAAAATTTAAGGAGAAATTGACAAGAAAAATTAGGACAGCAAAAATACTTACTTCAGTTTTGTAAAGCATCTAATCATACCTGTGGGAACCCTTGCTCAGTTTGAATACAGAGGGAAAAGCAGAAAGGTGTCATCAGTGCTACCTGCAGAGAAGTCTCTTCCTGTGTGCGGTTGCTAAGCAGAGCAACTGCTCTGGATAAATGGAAGAAGACCAAAATAATTTTAAGTCAGTATCTACACATCACTGTAATTTTTAATGAAGATGTCTTAAATATGAAAGTGAAGTTCCAATAATTTGTGGTATAGTAGCTGAACACACAACATGAAGCATGGACAGCAAGTACACACTGCCCAGCTAGGGCCAAAGGTCCCCAAGGGATCACAGTCTGCAAGTTGCACTACCTCCAATGGAGAAGAGCATGTGAGAAAAGCAGCTGTTATGCTGAAACAAATCTCTGAAAATCAGTGTCTTTGGAAATATAATACATCTCCGCCAGGATGCAGTACAGATGTCAAAAGAACCTACTGTGCACCTACAAACATAAGGAAGGCTTGCTCAACATAAGGCAAAAAATTCAAAACCAAAAACTGGCAGTACCATAACATCTGAGATTGTTATTCAGGCATGTTGGGTTGGTGTCTCAAAGTTTGCTTTCACCACAGTGAATAGATGTGGCAATGCAAATAAATGGAAGAATCTTCTTGCAAAGAGGAATCCTGAAATTGTGCACCCTTCTTTCTCTTTCTTTTCCCCTTTTTTTTTTTTTTTTGGTTGGTTGGTTTGTGTGTAAGTAACACTCATATTGTAAATAAATATGGTGGAGAGATATGAAGTCCTGGTTTATTTACCCAGTGTAAATAAGGCCTAGGAGTAATCTAAAAAGAAGCAATCATAGCACAGATCTATGTGCTGTAAAGATGAAACTGATGAACATGTATTTGGTATTCTCACCAGAAGAACCCAGTGTCTGGAAAAGATGATCCCACAGAGGTAGAGAAGTTGGCTTGGACTAAACTAAGAAATCTGTTTAGCTAGAAGATGGGAATGTTTTCAATTTCTTGGGAACCATTAGCTGCTCGAGAATTGGACCACACAACAGCATCAAACATTCCAGGTAATAGGAATTAGGGACAAGGTTAATCCACAATGAAGTTTTTCACTTTTTTTGAGGAAATTCTGTTCTCATCTCAAGAACTATCTTTTCTTGAATACTCCAAGCCTTGTTTTTTGAGGAGTAAGTGAAAATCCCAATAAAGGTAGAAACACTATGGTCTGTAACAATGCATCTCAGAGTAGAAAAACATATGTGCAAACACATGTCCCCTTTTATGTCAGAATTTTTGGATCAGACTTTATGACAATTTTCTCCAAGGCTTTCTATTAACTTCACCACCATAAAGTGTGTCAGCCTGAGACATGCTCATTCCCTTCCCTCCCTGCTTCAGCCTGCTTTAGAATGAAACCAGAAAACAAGAATGCCTGGTTCTTGGTAGTCCAATGGTGTTTATTTAGAGCACAGTGCAATTCTAAACCAAAAATATGATTTTAAGTATTGCATAAGTTAAAATTTTAAATTTTTACCTTTGAATATGACAATATGTAAATCCGGAACTGCAGAGGACATGTTTTAGAGAGGCAAGGATTTTTTAAAGGTGAATTACAGAATTGAGGCGCAAAAGTTTCTTTAGAGAGAAGAAACAAAATTAAAAGGATTGAAGTTCTCTGGTACTGAATTTGAATTAAACAGTAATGGGCATGCATTTTCAGAATATTTCAGATTCAGAACTTTTCATATTTCACATTGCTAGATATTGTGTAAGTCCTGAAGTGTTAATAACAGACGAAGGGTTGGTAGTAATTTATTTCAGAAAGTCTTCTAGATATATCAATTCAAGATGCCATATCAAATTTGTACTATTTACAGTTTATCAATCTATCTTTAAAAGTCTGTGAAGATAACAAAGCTCTTCATATTTAAAAACCCATATAAGATTCAAAAGATTGTTAACACTTACTAGGGTTGCAAGCTAAGTTAATTGAGAAATTAATGCATTGACAGCCAGGGGGGAAAAAAAAGAAAGAAGGAAAGACACTTCAGCCGTTCTTTTTGCTTTCTTTAGCTAGAATATCATGATGTTTCTTACAGCCATTCATTAATTTTGTCATCGTGGGTGAACTTTATGGAAGGAAGAATAAAATCTTTGATGACAAATACCTAACAAGCTTCTGGAGCCAAGGAGCTGTGCCTGCCAGGGGAAGTAGAAAAGAAGGGGGGTGAAGAGAGGGAAAGGGGGAAAAGGAGGAGAAATTAAAAGCCAGGAGCAGAGTTACCCACATTGTAAAGAAAAGAGAACATGAGACTGGAAACCGGATGTGAATGGCAGTCTGCCAAGGCAACAGTTACGCCATCTGCAGCAGGGTCAGAAGTCAGAGCCATCTTTGAAAGTAAGCCCCAAAGAAGAATCTAAACAGAACCAAGGAGGGCACTCTCCCTGCTTGGTGAGGATACCCAATATGCTGCTGACAGTTTCCTGCCAGAGCTGCACACAGGCATGGTGTGCAATGGGAATGCTGCTTCAAGGTGGAGGAGCTGCCCCGAGCTCTGTCCTGGGGCACGGAGCACACACCATGCAAGGTGCTGCTGGCAGGACCCTGGGCCATGCTGAGGGTGGCTGCAGCACTTCATCTGCTCTGGGATAAACCTGCTTCACTGACAGCCTGAAAATGGCACAAAAGGGCACCAGCAAATGAAGGAGACTACTGACAAGCACAGCATAGCAGCAAAGGCAACCTGGCCACATAAGACATTGCCTGGAGGGCAAAGGAGGGCCAGAGCACCAGGGAACACCACCTTGCCCTTGGTGGCAGTTTGTCACACAAGGTTGTTTGGCTTGTGTCTTTGGGACTGTGTCAGAGACAGATTTGGGCATTCTCATCATGGATTCTTGCCAGTTTTTACTTGAATTGGGTTTTTCTCTCCCTACTCCCCCCAGAAAAAATTGAATTGGAAAAAAACATAGCATCCAGTTAACAGTGGCCTTTGGTACATGATCTGAGTCGAATGGCAGGGACAACATATGGCGTCTACTCTCACCTGCACTTCAGTTTATCATTCCTGGAAGCCAGCCCTTTGTAAATATTTTACCTTTTTTTTATTTTTATTTTTTTTCTCTATTCTTTTTTTAACCCCCATTTTTCTCTATTTTTTTGATTATTTAATGTTGTGACTTAAGGTGCATAGGTATTCCATCTTGTTCCAGGACAGCATTTTATGAGGTAGGGTCTTGAAATGGTTCTGTTCTAATAATCCTCTTCCAGAGGGAGAGAACAGGGCAAAAGGCTAGTGAGAAATTTATTGTCTAGCAGGCAGTGTGTAATTACCATAACTTACAAAAAAAAATAGAAAAAAATCCACATGTTGGTGTGTTTGATTTAATGCCATCAGAAGTGTAAGGTTACATGAAATAAATGGCTAATTGGGTTAATTTAATAGCAGGTTAAATCTTTCTTTTATTTTGTGCTAAAGGAACATTAAAATGGTGCAGTTTTGAAGTGGTCTTAGAAAAGTAAAGTAGAATTTCTTGATAAAAAAATATATATAGTGTTCCTACTGCTAGGTTTATGGTGGGAGCTACTGGCATTCTTCCAGTTCACCACATGAAAATCTAAGCTGCCTGTATAAGTACAGAATTTAGCATTGGGTCTTAAGGTTTAGGTTGGCATGTTGCCAGAGATGTTATGTATTTAGTTGGGAAAATTGCCTAGAAGTTAATTGAGAGGAAAACACTAATATACATCCTCCACCACCTTAAAAAATGCTATGGTGTACATATGTTGCTGATCCTTGATAAGAGATGAGTGTTTGCAGTAAAGAATTAGCTTAAAATTGGTCCAAAATTGTCTAGACTGAATTTTTCAAGCCTCTCCCTTCACTACATTCACAGGAAATATTATTGTTTCTCCTCTCTTTTTAATCTCCCTGCTTGCACCATCCTCAGACAGGCCAGCAGCTAGCCATGACACGGTCACAGCCTTCTTTGGAGTGGGCAGAGCTGGAGTGCAACAGCTTTGTGCTACCTCCAAGTATCAGGTAAGAGCAAATCTCCCCTTTCCTCTGCTCCAATTCCTTTTATTGTGACAGCCCCAAAGCTTATGATGTTGTTGTCTTATTATTACTACCATCCAGTTATATCTGGAAGCTCACTTACAGAGTGGGCATTGACACTTAAACCACTTCAGAGCGGCAGATGGCTTTTCTTTCTACACAACCTGCCATGCCACACACCATCACCTAGCAGAGCTTCTTGGGAGCACCAAAGGCCTGGAAAAGCCCCATTACACTGGGCAGTGAAACCTCAACAATTCAGCAATTTTTCATTTTGTCAGAAAAATTAGGTTTTTTTCATCTCAATAAGTGAAAGATTGTCTTTAAACTGTAGTGAGCCAATCTGCAGCAGCAGACCTTAAGTGGTTAACGACCACATCTGCAAGTAGGCTCTAGATCTGACAATAGGCTACCTTTTTGAGCAAGGAGGCTGGGAGGCAAGAGGCACAGGAAAATAATATTAAGAGCTATACTGTAAGCAAATGAGCAAAAGGCTTTCTTCCAATTGTGACCAGCTGTCTTCTTTTGTACACCCAGTGGATGCTCCTGATGCACTGATCTAGAAGAGACATGAGCAAAGTAGAAACAATGACATTTCGCTACTGTATGAATTCCCTCTCCCTTCACTTAATCCTGTTCTTACTGGGGCCTTGTGCTGAAAGCTGATAATTTTGATGGTCCCTGAATAAAGCCGGTAGCTTGAATTCCTGCCACCAGCCCCGGTATAATGAACTGGGCTAATGAATGCTAGTAAGTGGTAGGAATCTGTGACCAGCTGCATCAAGGCAGGTAATACAGCTCAGATTTAATTGGGAGCAGGTATTGGAAGGCTGTATTACTTTAATTGGTGAGGGGGTTTTATAAATGGAAGGGACAAAGTATAATGGACAAATTGTGCTGTACAATAGCACTTAAGCCGGGATTGTATGCATTCGTTAATCTGTTGAGGAATGAGGCAATTCTAAACAATTTTCTCAGTGAAACCAACTCCAGAAAGCTTGTCCCTTTTGTTCTCCCTTGGGAAAATGCAAGATTGAAACAGAAAATACCTTTACCGAGGCAATCATTTGCCACGTGTGGAAAGCGGATACAGCTGTAAACTATGAAAGAGGGATCTTTGTAGTACAATAAAGGATGGAAAAAGAGATAAAGCTGGGGATAAGAGTGGGCCTGTCACTGCATCCAAAGAAGGAATAAAGTGATGACATTTACAGTGACAGATGAGACTGTAAAGAGAACTCAGGACAATTTAGAGAGGGAAATTTGATATTTAAAAGAAAGGGCTCTGATAATTAAAAGTAGCATTACATTAAACTGTTACGCATGTCATTAGTGACAGAAGGGAGCTGGTGCCTTTTGAAAAGTTAATGATTCGCACAGACCTGCTCTTGAAACTTTGTATGTAGTAAAGTTCACTTGAACACAGCATACTGTATGCAACACGTCATAAATTTTCTCTGTGTTTCATAGTGGGAAATAAGAAAGTTATATGATAATATGGAAGGTGTACTGTAAATACCATATGCCAATGTGTGTACAGTGTGGGTGTGTATGTGTAGAATCGTTGTACACTGGAGGTCCAAGGTAGAGTTGAAAACCCAGCATATATAAATATTGTCAAAAATGCTCATTCTGTGGAATCCTTGGAAAAGGCAGGGTGTCTTTTTCTCAAGGCACAGGTTCACACATTTTATTTTTGTCTTGTTTGTGTTTAACTAGATCTGTTCAACCTAGTGTGCCTATGGCAACAGAAGATAGCTTAAAGAATAACCTCTAAAGGTAGAGTGTATTTAAAGTGAAAGAACACAACACATGCAGCCAATTTATATGGCTGGTGCAGCTGTAATGGGTTAAGAGACCATTTATAATCTAGTTCTTCTAGCGGGGTCTTTGCCCATGTACTTTGTTACAGGTGGGAAAACAAGACAGATTGTATGTCCTTCAGTGTTCATGTAGGCTGGGAAGTGGGAGGAGAAAAACAAAACAAAGCTGAAAATGAGTGTTGAATGGACTTTCCCAGGATCCCCAGGTGGGTTTCATGTATTGCCTAATGCTGAAAATGAGACAGATTCAGCTTTCTGTACTGGTTGCAAGGGCTGAATTATCTTACTCTCACTATTGTTCATGACTTAAAGTCACTACACAAAGCTAAAGCTTATTTCAGAAATTCTTTGTCAGTAAGAACTATTTTGTGTTCTTTTACATTATTTCATTTTTATGGATAAGGATAGAATTGGTCTTAAGCCCACAAAATATTTTTATATATATGCATAAGATAAATTCTAAATTGAAAATTATATACAAGACCAATGTTATTAAATTCTAAAAAGGAGCATGAAATTAGTACTTATTCATTAGTGTGAAAGGATCATAATTTTCTTTGCAGAAATTTGTGGTTATCTCTGTGTGAACTGTAGCAAAGTTTTCCAGAAAGCAGGTGAGTTACACAATAAAATAATCTATGACAGGAAAACAAAATATACACAGAACTATCTATGTGGTGAGGTATCATTCTTTAGCTCTCTAAATAAGATGCTTAAACAGTGACAGACACATAAGAATGCAGCTGGAAAATAACTTAGATTTAAAAGTAAAACACTATTCATATGATCTGAGCCAACTCCATCAAAATCCTAAAAAAAGAGTACTGGTCAATCACTGAAAGTGTCCTAAGATCAGTTTTATATTATAATCATGTTTATTTGATATGGAGAAAATAAGGCAGTTTAAGGTTACCCTCTCCTCTGTCATATAAGGTGTTATTATCCCTGTAGTGCATCTCTCTACCTAATCATATGACATTAAAAGACACCCAGAGAAACTCACTTCACAGAGGAAAAAGGACTTTCTTTCAAAAAAGCCTGTATTCCTGATCTTAATAAATTAAAAACAGTCTCAGAAAGTGCAATGACTTTAGTGGGCTGATTACATGTTTCTAAGGAAGTTGGGACCACACACTCTACGAAACTCTGGATTATCCTCTCTTTCTCTCTGAGGCTGAGATGAATACCTAAACACAAAGAAAAAAAAATCTTTTTCTTCTTTAGCCTGAAGAGAAATAGCCAAATTTCATTAAAGTTTGGATAGCTTGCTGTCTCCGTCTGTGCATGTGTGTATATATATTTAAATATGTGTTTGAAATTAAAAAAATGTTTTCAGAAGACAGTTCTGAAAATAGTAGCCCTGTCACAGAGTTTCATTATCTACATCTACTTGTGACTGCCATTAAATTCTTATTCTCCAGACCCGAAGGAACATCAAGGAAAACAAAAACCCACAGTTAATTTACAATTTGAGAAAGGTCAGAGATTACTGTGCCTTGGCACTGAAGTCCTTTAGAATAGGAGCATGTGCTGTGTCCTTCTTTTCCTAGTTAATGTGCATGAATCATGACTTTGAAAAGCCAGTTCTGTGGTCGTTGGAGTTAGAGTTCTCCCTGAAACCCTGCTGAAGTGCAGAGCTGAGCAGCATCTCTGGCATTCAACAAAGCCACCACATTGTTTCAAGCAGCTGCTTTGTACTATCTCCATGGCACCAGTAATAGCTGGCTGTTACTCATCTGTGTAGGTGAGGTTGGAGTAGAGGAACTAGCTCTGATTGGTTGTCTGTCCTCTCACAAGATCCCCAAATAGGTCTCACCACACTGCTCTGTGGCCCATTGATGGAGCACTTCTGGAGCATCTATGGTTTTCTGTGCAAAATGGTTTATAGGGTTTGTAACTTATGCTTGCCTCTCCCAGGAACAGGACATTAGTTCATAAAATAAGTTTATTAACTATCTTCCATAAATAGTATTCTTCATGAAAAGTACTAGTGTAGTTTTGGGATTCTCTGAAGGTGAGACTGAGAGGAGATTTCTGCTAGTGGTAACAACATGTGGTCTGTGTGTTGGAAGAAGTTAAGGATACAGTCCACTCTACAGTCCAGCTGAAGACCTTTTCTGCACTACTGCCACCGTTTCTGGAAATGGATGGTTTTAACAGCTTCTCCTCAAAGGTCAGATTATTGTCTGACCCTTCAACTTGTCAGCATGACTAAGAGATTGAGTGTGTCACTCGTGAATGCTTTTTTAGCTCCAATGTGTGCAGCTGGGGCAGCAGCCTCCATGCAATTCTCATCATGTCTGGGCTCTGCAGGGGAAAAGCCACAGGAAAACAGTCTGTGCCCTCATCAGGGTGTCAGCATCTCTGCTGACTGAGCCCAGCACAGAGATAGAAGTAAGTTCCCAAGCTGATCCTTGGTGTGACTCCCAGAGCCTGGGTCCTCTCAGTGGTCTTCCCAGGGAAATATTGCACTGCACTACCCCCGGCTAGGAGTGTTTGATAATGGCCTGGTTTACCTCAAGAGACTCAATTTATAAAGAAATTAAAGAAAGCTCCAGGAAGTGAAAGTCACAGAAAGGAGGATAAATGAAATCTGAGAAGCAAATGGTAAAGGGGTCTATTTAATGTAAATCAGTCTTTGGAATTTACATCCCAGATTTTTCTCATTGCTACATGTATTTGAGATTTTGCTATATTCATTTTGCATCAGGAAATTCTTAAGATAAATAGATACTGCTTTTACCTCTACATACATAAAATAAAATAGTGAGGTTGTCTTGAGGTAATGTACATTAGTTTATTCCTCTCTTTTTTTTTGAGGAGTGATTTCTGCAGCTTATTTGGATTGCTTCCCTCCTGACTTCATAATTTCAAAACAAAGGTAAAGCACATTCAACATCCTAGGAGAAAGAAAGAAAGAGCAAGCTTTGCTTTCAGAAATTAGTTTTCTCTGCCTATGCAGATATGTTGAGACCATTCTACTAGATCCAGCGAAAGAATGTAAGCTCTTCAGAAGATATTATATCTGTGCAACTGAAAAATAGAAAGAAATACGAAGGAGAATTCTTCTTTGGGAAGTACTCTTTCGTCAAACTATGCAATGAACTATAAATTACTGGAGAGAGGGGAAAAAAAAAAAAGAAAATCTTTGCTTCTGTTTCAGCAAGGGTAAAACTGAAGAAACTCTGGAGAGGTCAAAGGATTTGTGCATAATATGCTTGGATTTCACAAGGACCCAGTCAAAAATTCTACAATGACAAATTTTGCTCAACTTCAGTGTCTTTACTGGAGTTTGTAATTGTGGTTTCACCACGAATATACACATTGGGCTCCCACTCACTGTGTTGGAGCTACAAAAGGAGCAATGAATGTGGAAAGAAGGATGAAATATGCCTGAGTATGCCTGTGTACTTTTCAATATAAACTGGGGAAGGCTCTGTTTACATTAATTAAAGCCTACAAGTATCTTGGCAAACCTATTGAGAACAGTTTACCTGTCAGTACTACAAGAAAGGGTCTTAAAAATTTACTTTCTTAAGAGATTTCTAGGTCTCTGTTATTTTCATTTTAGTATTTATCTTACAATTTTTTCTTCCACTTTGGCTTAAAAATAACTTTAGATTGCAAAAGTACACCTGATAATATTGATAAAATACAAAAGAACTTAAAATTCCTAAGCAGTTTAGATGAGGTTTGGATCACGAAATTATGTTCCTTTTTTTATTATCACTATAAATTAGTTCAGTCTCTCTTTTCTCTCACTCATTAACCTTCTTCCCAGAAAGAGAGGCATTCCAGACATAATACCCCACAAAGAAACAATGTAGACTTGTCCTGCCCACTTGTATCTTTGACCTGACAAGAGGAAAGGCAAAACTACTTGAGAACCAAGTCAGTGAGTTTTGGAAACCTCCAGACCCAAAAAGTGTTGTGGGTGTTTTGATTGTGCAATGCATCTTTGAAAGAGCCATTGCCATGTGAAAGTTAATAAATCATGAAAATGTTGTCAACTCTGCTTCCAAAAATGTAGGTGACATTTTCTTTAAACCACTCTAAAAGTTTTTTTCTCCTATATATGTTGGTCTAAATTCCCTCCCCTCTTAGAAGAAAATTGTTATTGTGATTTTAGATTCAGTATCCAGTTACAGTAGGAGCGTGTTTTTTCACTTTTTGGCAAGAATAATTTAAGTCAGTTCCTGGCTGAGCTTTCTCAGCCATTGTTGGTTTTTTTCTTTAGAAAAATATTAGGTTTGCTCACTGCTTATGATTAATTTTGAAGCTAAGAGAATGATGCCTGACTGGAAAAATAAAAAAAACCAAAATACAAAAAAACCCAAATACATGCCATCCATGTCAGCCATCTCCAATTTTCAAACAAGTTTTTTGTAAAATAATTGTGAGTGGATCCCTCTTGACATGATACGCAGGACCTGAAAGTCCTGAGCATGATCTATCTTTGCTGTCTGAGCATTTAGATAAGCTCAATCACAGATTTAACTATAACACTTTCATCGTTTTTCTTCCGGTTCTTTCTTTCAGTTTCTTGTAGTTTTGGGTAAAAAGTTATGTCTCTTCATAGAGTCATATTAGTAGCAGATAATCCCTCTTATTGACTTAGGCAGACAGAGAAGACTAGTATTAAAGTATTCAATAGCGGTTACTTAAATTTTAGTAGGCATGGAGATGATTTAGGGTTTTTGCTGTGCTTTGGCATCCTGGAAACATAACTCACTGAGGGTATTCAACAATAACAAATATGCTTCTTCATAAAAAGGCATTAATCAACAGCAGTCTTGCATCAGGACCCTCCAGTCTTTTATGTGGCCAGCAAACACTCCTATCAGGGGGAACACTCACCTCTCCTCTTGGTGCTGAACCACATCAGAAAAGGGTGTCTACTCGGGCTGAGAGACGGGCTCATACTTGCTTCCATTTTTCTCATTTTCTTTTTGGTTTGTTTCTTGCTCTCTCCCCCGGTTCCATTTAGATGTATTTTAAATGTGAAAGTTTTCCAGTTCAGAACCTTTCATGCTGGCTGAGCACGTACAGCTGGTTGTATTGGAGCTTGCCTTACAGTCAGTGGGCAGCTGCCGATGTTTAGCACCAAACACCAGCTTGTTTCATCCAGCCTTGTATACCTAATGCTTCACTCTGCTGGAAAGCACAGTGCTCTATACTCCAGTGCTCTATAGTTACATATTTATCTTCCACATTTCTTAAGGCAAAAGTCACTGATGTGTTTCTCTGATGTGCTCATAATTCAAATACCATGTTTGCTGTCAACAAGTCATCTGATTCAAGAACCTTTGACTTTTTTTTTCTTTTTTTTTAAGAGGAAGATGAGGAGTAGCAACCTTCACATCTTAAAAATATTATGCCTCTAGGGGACCGGTCATTATCCTGCAGTAGGTATTTCAAGCTGGCAAATCAATGGAGAAGATCAGGGATGAAGATGAAAGACCCAGCTAGTCTTGACCCTTGTCACTTCTATTTTTTTAAGTCTCCTTCAGTGTTGATCATGCAAAGAGTTGAGCTTGGGCTTATTTTACCACCAGCCAAGGTGGAGAAAACTCATCCTTCTTTTGAACTTATCCTTCTTTTCTCCAAAGGCTTTTTGAAACAGCCTCAGGTTTAGGGTTAATGTTTTGTCTTCCTCAAGACTTTATTCTTTGCCTAAGGAATTTGTAAGAATATTCCTTTCTTCTCATGTTGTAATGACCATCATGTCATGACAATAATGATGACAATCATGACAGACAATCTGGTTTTACAACCCTAGAACTAGGAATGTGAGTGCAGGTATGTCATCATAAAAGCTTTTGTTCTGAAACAGGGCTATGTATGATAAATGAATAATTTACTTTGTGGATTGCTGGAGATTGTTCCTTTAATGCAGAAACATATTCTGCTTTAAAGTGAACCCTGGAGTGTGAAAGTGTGTCAGATATTAGGAAGAGGAAGGCTTCTCCATATGGACATGGACAAAGTTATTATCTCGGTTGCTCTGCAGAGCAAATTTTAAAAGTTACAAGTTATTTTGTAAAGGATGAACGCTACCTGCAATTTTGCTTCTATTAGTCAATCTTATTTCTATTGTCTATATGCACCAGCAAATCAGCAGCATTTTGAGTTGGCTAAGAACCAACTAAAGTGTGATCTCTATCTTTTAAAGAGTTTATAATACCTGGTTGTGAAACTCTGGAAATAAAAGGTTTTAATGACATCAAGATCCAAAAATAAGGTTTATGAAAATTTCAGAAAGAGAAAAGTTTGGACAACAGTCTGTTAAAAAGAGAGATTCTAGTACCTCACTTGAAACTGCTTACATTTGCATGATTTTAAAGGCATCCAACACTTCCTTGAAAATTACAGGTCTTTCAAAGTGAAACTTTGAAGTTGTAGGTTAAAGAGGTTCTAGGGTTTTATGTTGTAAGGTTTCATGTTCTTTTAGGCATCAAAAAATGCAGAATCCTCATGTGAGTAACACGGGTAAAGAGGTACCCATGCTTTCCAAGCTTAGTCCTCATGCTGTGGTTGAACATGAAACTCCCTTTTGATACTATGAAGGAAAACATTTAAATTTTACCACAATTAATTCCACTGAAGAAGGAAGCTTTTTCCACATTATTATTTCATTCCCTCTACATGTTTTCTCAGCAGTGACCAACTCCTATTAGTGCAGTATTGAGACATATTTTTGATCACATAAATTTTAGCATATGCTTTAACATAACTAATGGAACATTAAGTCCCCAAAGTGCATTAGTCACAGTTTTAGATTAATCCTTAGATTAAAACTCAAATGAGGTCTTAGTAATCTCTTAGATTCTAGCTTCTTTATAGTCTGTAAAGATCTTAATTTATGAAATGTTCACCACTGTCTAGCTTGTTCCTCAACAGATGTGTCTTGATCCCTCTTTGTGCAAAACTGTGCCTTGATGCATCTGTTTTTAGTGTGAAAGGATGGGAGTACCATGGGGGGAAGGTCACTGAAGACTTGTGAGTTTCCAATCCAGGTGCATTTTCTCTGTCACAGAAATGCTGCCTTATATTCTTCAAAAATGATCAGAAAAGATTTTCCCTGTAAAATCAAAATCATACCCCATATTGTTGCATTGCACACAAATATATTCCTTCAGTGTCATAGAAGCTGCAGAATTTAAATTCTGAAGTGAAGAAATAGCTTATTTTAATTAGAAATTAATTGGCATTAGTTTTACCTCAAACCTAATAGTCCTGAAAAATGACATTTTAACTGCTTCAGTTTTAGAGAAAACCACAGCACCTAACCTATTCCCAGGTTGTGTGAGCTCTGTCTGGGAGTCCGTTCTGCTGGAGTTGCTTGCTTTAGGAGATGTCTGAGCAACATATTAATGGCCCCTGTTTGACAGAACCATATTCCCGACATGTTTGATCTTGTGTTAGCATGTGAGGACTGATTATAGACCTTTAAAGATTCAACTAACTCCTTATGCTATTATCAAGATTGGGGTTTTTAAACTGAAGTTACTGAAATGTGAGTCAATGGCCTATATTGTTGACACTGGAATACTATATCTGACAAATACTGTAAAAACAAATCAAAGCAGCATTTGGTCTGCTCTGGGTATTCTGAAAGGCCATTTCTTTACATCTGTTTCTGTCTTTTCGTGTACTTCCTAACAGAGATCAGCACAGCTATTTATGTTCATACTTCTGTAGTTTTTATCAGTTAACCCAAGGTTTATGTGTTGTATTCATTCAACTTGGTAATCTTTGGTTCTTAGTGATATCGCATGAAAAAAACATACAAACAACCCTTTCTCACGTTTGAGCACTGTTAGTAACAACTTGCAGTTGGTACTGGGAAGACAGAAGATCTCCTGATGAGAGTATCTCATTGTCATCTCTGAAATGTAGTAACAGCACCAGAGAATGTGGAGGCAGCATTGTCTCATTGCAAAATAAAACCCGCTAGATCACTGCTTTTGTTCATGGTTTTATACCTAAATACTAGCCCTTACTACTACTTTCACACCTTTGTTCCTTCACACCCGAGGCTGAAATAGGCCGTGTTTGTTTCGGTGGGGTTTTTTTTGTGGTTTTTTTTTNTTTTTTTTTTTTTTTTACTTTTCTAGGGTTTCTTTCTTTAGTGCTCAAGCTCAGCACACATAATCTTTTACAATGGGAAGTTTGCTGATTCCTCTTTGTAACTTCCTGTTGGTTCCCATGAGCTTCATGGACAAAGACGTTCACTAATACTGTCATAGAAACTTCGTCTTCAGCTGACAGGAGGATTTTAAAAATTAGGAGCAGAAACAATTATGTTAATAAAGCATATTTACTTTTAGGCATGATAAGTTCTTTATGATCTGGGAACAGTCAGATTTTATCATTGAGGATGAATTGTTGAGCACAGCAGTATTACTAGTTAGGAGGTAAAATTGATCTGTAAAAAAATAGTTTGCGTTATCAGTTACATCTCTGTCAACCTTCTATCTCTCTTGATCAAGAAATGAAGTCCTTGGAAAATGAATGTACAAAACAAATGTCTGTTGTACAGCAAGATGTTCTTTAATTTACTTCCTTTTGTTTAAAAGTGATGTCTGTTTAGCACATTGGTTTAGATATGATTTAAAGCAGTTGACATGACAGATTGAAAACTTAAAATGTAGCATGAATAATACACAGTAAATTTATGTTGGGATGTTTTTATTCACTAGGGAGCCCTGAATAAGTTAGCAGCACTTGCAGCCACAACTTGTATACAGGGGAATAATTTGTATTTATTCCTTTCTTCCGTGGAGCTAACTTATGTATACATGTGTGTGTATATATATACACACACACATATATGTATGTACATGTTTGCATGTGTGTATACATGCATAATATATGAGTATATGTATATGCCTATAGTCAGCTGAGATTCACACACACATACAATCCATGGGGTTTATTAACAGTTAGCATATCATCTCTAAATGGAGCTTACTGCAATTTGAGATGTGCCCTGCTAGGAGCTAATGAGCAAACTCCTGCCTAATATTGACAATTAATCAGGCATAAAAGCATCTAGGATCAGGACCCATTGCCAAGCATAGAAGACTCATACAGACTTCAATGAAACATGATATGTGAACAAATTTGTCTAATTGTATATCAGTCCTACGAACAAATTCCCACCAAAACACTTAATTATTCACAGTACAGAAGCAATGCATCTATCTCAGAATGTTACTGGCTTTTTGGTTTGTTGTAAGCTATTTACCGTAACTAATAAATTGAAGGAAGTATCATTATGTTTTCTTGCCAGTGTTCCTATTTTAATTGGCCTTGTGTACTTGAGCCAATATCTTTGCATTGACTGGAGTAACTGAGTAATGATTGCAAAATAAAAAGTGATCACCATTGGCTGAATACTTCTCTTCTGTTGATGTGGGAACATTTGCTCTCAAACTGAAAAAAATAATCTCAAAAGCCAAGAAAAATCCCCAAAACTAACAAAGAATGCTGTAACCTTACAGTTTGTAATAAAAGAATAAAAATGCTATTGCTAATATGGAAAATGTGTATTTGTTCAGGTTCTGCGAGCTTAATATTGCTAAGATATCTGCTATACAACATTTTCTTCTAGAATAAAGACTGTGTACCATTTTCTAGTTTAAAATCATGGTACAGGCTTTTTTTTTTTAGCAACATCAATAGAAAGCCTGTTATGACACACAACAGAAAACCACTTGAAGTATTGCTGTTACTCACTACAGAAGAATGATTTGTGCAAAGATAAGATGCTTTGGCCTTGAGACACACACGAGTAAATTGGGTAGTTTTCCTAAGAAGCATTCTTGTTGAACTGTTTTCCTTTTCCATTTCAGTTGACAATATGGATCTGTAGTATATTGTTGGATCTGCTGTGTGATAACACAACAAAGCCTGTGTTCTGCTCTCAGCAGTGCTATTTATACCTTGTAACATTTTTCAAAGTACTGCTTTAGTGTTCTTCCACTGTTCAAAAAAAAAAAAAAAAAGCTCAATCAAAACAACACAAGACAACCTGCCTCCAAAACAGATAAATAAATAAATAAAAACAGCCATAAGTCAGATTCAAGCCTGGATATTTCCCTGACAGTGAAGCTCCTTTTTCAGTTGATTTACAGAGGAAGAACTGCATCTTGCAAATGATGTAATATGAGCCAGAGTCCACCCCTTACAACTGGAGGAGGCAAGAGCTACTCAGATCTTTTCCTTAAGCCTATTATTTTGAATGGCGAGCAAGGACTGTCCCTGGAATTGGGCTGAGGGCTGATGAGTAGCTGTCATCCAAAAATCTCCTCACCAGCAAGGGCACAAGCTGCAGTGTCAAGTGGAAGGCAAGAGCAGTGAAGGAAGCAGGCCAAACATCTACTAATTCTTATTTGAAGATGGCTGATAGTAAGAAAGCTCAGTATGACTGCGGAGCTTTCATACTGAAGTGTATCTTCATGTGGTTTCTGGGATAGACCCTTCTGTCCCGGATGCCAATCGGTTGTGATCAGCCAGAAGCTGAAGTGATACTTGCTCATTGCTGGAAATCAGGGAAAAGACCAGGGAGAGATTTATGCTAGGCAACAGCTCAAGGCTTAAGTCATCCTTAGGCAGCAAAGAAAAGGGGAAAAAAAAAAGCTGCTTAAAAATTTATTACTGGTATATTTTGGAATATATGGGTCACCAAAACCAAAACAATACTAAGCATGACTTTCCGTTATACTGAGAATTTACATTTTCCTGGTCATCACTGAACTGTTTGGCACTGGCTGGCTTTTAATATTGACCATTTGTGTGAGTGTAGGATGTGTTTGTGCATGTCCATGCAGCTCCTAAAAATCAAAAACGAAAGTGATGACCACTTGTAAAATGATGAATTTCTCTTAAAGTTACAGTATATAGTGAGATTACAAATCAGGAAAAGATATATCAAATAACTAAGATTCAGGAGTGAGTGTGTGGGTGTGTTTTTATTATTATCATTATTGTTTCCAGTTTTTCTAATAAGCAAGGGCAAGAAGAGAAAGAAAAAAAATTATGAAGAAAGAAAATACAACACTTCATTAATTGACTGCTGCTTCCTTTAGCATCCCAATATTCTGATAAAATGGCTGGATAGCCTCTGTGGCTTCAATATAGATAACATGGTTTTTTGCAGCACAGAATGATTATTTTTTTTTTTTTAATGAGTGCAGGAAAAAAATTCATATGAAGGACATTGTATTCCTGGGTACAGACTTCGGAAGATTGGTTATCTTTCTATTAAGGACATCTCTCATTTTCTATAGATAGATAATTTCCTCTCTTTTTGAAACATTATTTGTCTTGGCTAATCACAATAAAAGGGAAATATATTAACAGCTGTAGTGTCATAGATCTGCTTTTCTCTTGATTCATAGTAAATCAGCAGTTTCATGGATAATTTGCTGCACTCAAAGCATGCAGACATGGAAATATAGCCATTGCAGAAAATTTTCTGCTGTAAGGAATAGGAGGACAAACTCTGCTAAAATCAGATGTAGCACCTTTAAGATTCTCTTTTTTTCTTGCTGTCTTTCCTAAATAGAGTCTTTAGAACTCATAGTATCTCTCAAAACAGTAAATATTATTTCTTTCTCACTGTTAAAATCTTCCCTCCCCAAACTCACAGTCTTAAAATTAAGAGTCAAGACAAAACTATGCTAGGTTTAGCACTCTAGGGCAGCACTCTAAGGGACGAGGTTGCTCAAACTTTGATCTCTCCTTTATTCCCCCTGCAGCTCATGTTACTTGCTGTAATTTTTTTGGTGTGGTCACAGGACCACACTAACTTGAAAAAGAACAACTGCCGTTGCCCAGCTCTAGGTTGTTCAATTTTTTCACTCTTTTACCCATTTGAAGTATCTGAATGAAAAACATTGAAAGTAGTTTTATAACACATATATTGTAATTGAAAAAGATAATACCTGCGACAGTATATGTGCATATATACATATAGGTACATATACATATATAAATATAAATGTAGGTACAAATATAAATTTGTACAAATAATTTATTTATATATATATATATATAAAATACATATAAATGCATATATCAACTTGAAATTTCAAGACAGCATAAAATGACTCTGTTAATTTTTGGCTGGTTATTTTTCATATGCTAGTAAATAAACATTTTGAAATGTTTTATAAAATTCTTTGACTATTGACTCTTCACCCTGGTTGCTGATCCAGGCTCACTGGGACAGAGCAATCACTGCAGACTGTGAAGAAGCAGGCGACATCAAGATGAGGAGCAGATCGTCTTCCTCAGTGTTTGGGAGCTGTCTAATGTGCCTGGGAGAAGAGTTCTCAATGCAAGTATTGCTTGAAGAGCTAAAAAATATTTAGCAATTGAAAGCAAACTTTTGAAAACCATTTTGGGATTTGGCGTTTTTTACTTTTCTGTTGGAAAATTAATAGAAAAAAAAAATCAGGGAAGGAATTCCTATGTCAGAAATGTTTATGTTTCAAAATGCACTTGCCAGCTGGTGTGAGTCTGAGCTGGTTTTGAGCCTTTTCTCCAGGCTCTATCAATTGTCTTGAAGACTGATGTAGGGCTACACGTGAGGCCTGGAGACAGAGAATTGCAGTGCCTACCTACACCAGCCAACAGGTTTTGGATGTCTATAAACAGGGCAACTGTTGCATCACCTAGTGCATTATGCTTTTTTTTTGCCTATATGTGCTGGTGACACTCAGTTTAATTTTCTTTTTATTTCCCGATTCGCCTTTTTATTTCTGTCTCAAATCATTAGCATTTAGAGGTGAAAGTATGCATGTGTTGCTTTTACCATCTAATAATGGTTAATCAATATAAGGTACAACTGCTCCTAATTTTCCCTTGAAAAACAACAGAAGCAGGGTCCGCTGGGGACACCCACTGACTCATCCAGCCTCTTTTCAAGACAACATAAAAATAAGCCATGAAGGTAATGCATAGGTGAAGTGACAAAGTTTTGAGATAACTAAAGTTTGATATATACAAAAGTTCTTGAACTCTGAAAGGAAAAATAATTTCCCTCCAGACAGGTGAACTTCTTTGGAGAAGCCACTGTAGTACAATACTTTTATCCAAGCAATGCAATGTGTCTCTTTTTCCAGAAAGCCTTGAAGTAGAGTCCTAACTGAGAGGTTGTAATAAAAATGTAAGTAGTCGTGGGATTAGAGGTGAAGTTCTTTCCTGAGTTTCAATCTCATTAAAAGGAAGAAAAAAATAAAGCCTAGGAAAGATTGAATAACTTTCAAGGTGGAATGGGGATTCAGAACTGAACCTTGTTCCTGCATACTCTTTTCCTTTGAGCTTGGTCTGTAGTACATGGTCTTCAATTGCACTATGTGTGGTTACAGTATTATGTATATATTGTGTGCTGTTTTATTATTTCTAATTTTTTTATCTATTGCACCTTTATTACATGATACTGTTACCAGCCATAGAGGAAGAAATTAGTTAAATTGTTGACATAGTTAAAAAGCACTGAAACTTTTTCAGAAGCATTTATGAAGTTCCTACATTACAGAAGTTCTGAAGACTTCTAAAAAGAAGGTGGTACTGATTGTACAAATATTCAAAATTTTAATAGTCAAAAGTACAGAATAGGAAGGGAGAGGTAGGCTGTGCAGAAGGCAGTATAGAACTGGGTTTTATTTCCTGAGAGAGGCTATGAAATACAAATGATGAAAACTTTGTAAAGGGGCAGTATCACTTTTCAAAATAAATCTTCATAGTAACACACAGTTAAATTAAAATGTAAATTTCATGTTTATGTACCTTAGAGGAAGATACTAAGATAGAAGTTAATCAGAAAAACAATTTGTGGTAGCATTCGTTGCAGTGAAATACTACTTTTTGTTCCTAACTTAGAATTATCAAGGAATGTATTATAAGTCTGAGGAATATCATTTTTTGTTACATATCTGCCTTTTCATATGATAAATAACTTTTTAAAAATTTATATAAGTTGTGCTTGTAAATATCCTCTAAATAACCTTCAAGCATCTCTTCCATAGATTGAAGATAAAGGAGAAACTTGATTCTGATATTTTCCTGATTTTAAATGACATACAGAAAAATGTGTATATATTTCATGGTTTAAACATGTATAAGCTTTACATTTTCTTTTAATGAGGATATTAGAAGCAAAAATGACGTGTTGTGCAAAGTTGCTGCCACAGAAGTAGAAAAGAGAAAGAGCACAAAATTTAACATTCCTGTCAGTGATAACTTGATTATTTTGGTGTTTTGGATATGAACATTACTAATCTTCAGTGTAGCAGAGCGGCAGCTAAAGGTAGGAGGATGCTGCCTTGGCCCTGAGCAGGCTACCAGAGCCACTGCTCCAGGCTGACTTTCAGTGGGTGTCCCCTTTGTGTGCAAGAAAAGCCAGGTGAACTTCAGCTCCCTGCCCACCTGAACATTTGCACCACCAGAAATGGGTGACTAACAGAAAAAAATTTCAGCAAGGAGTAGGACAAAGAGGGGAAAGAGCTCGAATAAGAAAAGAGTCCACCAAAAGAGCTGTTCAGCAAGATGTTCCTTACACACCAAACCCAATTGCATGTAATGCAACAACATAAACATGAATCCAAAATTTTGGAATATTTATTAGAAAGGCTATTCAATGTTGTTTTTTTTTTTTAACTTTCTTTAGAAAGTTGTAGTTGACTAGAGCTAATTTCACTCAAAATTATATGAGTTCAAATTTAATTGAAGAAGTGACTCAAAGTTATTTAATAATAGAAGAAGATTCAATAGATATATTTGCAGCTCACCCCACCGTAACAGAATGAATATTTAAATCATTCTTTATGAAAATACGGGCAAAGCAAACAGAATTTTTAAATAAAATTTCTTTAAGTCAAAATAGAAGCTCCCTCAACTTATCAGTTCATGAAACAGCAGTCCATGTCCTTATTTTGTTTTTGTTAATGTAGATTATTAATTTAAAATTTCTGGGTTCAATCATTCAACAAGTTCTAGAGAACAACTTAGAGGAGATTGGAGAGAATATATTTTCTCTCCCTAAAATTATCCAGTCAAAGGTGGCTGCAACAAGCTTCCTTGCCCCTCTTTAGAAACAAAAATCACCTGTGGGCCAAGAAAAAGAATCTAGAATTCGAGACCCTAAGGAACTGATTGAGAAAACTCATAACAAGTGTAATAGGTGAAAAAACCAACATTTCCCAAGTCTTCCTGAACTACTGAAAAAAAAAATTCTGTGTGTATATAAAAAATCTTGCAAAAACATATCCAAATAATCATGTCAAATATAATTTCTCATTAGCTTTATATAGGTAAAAATGTTTAGCAACACTAAACAATAAGGTATTCAAAATATAGAACATCTAGTTTAATGCAGATTAATTTTTAACAAGAATTCCTATGCAGTAGGCAGATAGTTCCCACATTCCATTGTGATTGACAAGCCTGACATATGGAATAGTTCACAAATTCCCAGGTGACTGACAGATGGAGAATAGAAAGGCGGATAAAGTTGCCTAGAGAGCTGAGGACGATTTCATATTCAGCGGTTTTGATCAAAAGGATTCCAGATCTCACACTAAATTTAGCACCGCTGGCAATTAGTGCATGATTTATTCAGTCCTTTCATTTGCTGGTTGACAAATGGAAAACAAGCACAAAATTAAAAATAAGTTTATTTCCAGCATTTCGGATATTTAAAATGTGTGTGTCTTTGTTTGCACATAAATTAACATGAGATGAATTTATAGTGAGATTAAATCTGAAATGGAGATGCAAGCAATAAATAAGAGCTTTTTTATGTATCTTTCAGGCAGAACAGGTGTTTGAATTAAGAAATACTAATATGTTTAGCAGCATGACTCCACCTTTAGCATTAGGGAGTTGATGTTTCCCTAAATTTAGAATAATCTTTCCACAATTTAAGATTCTTTCATAAGCTTCCAGCATAGGTGACCATCTGTAAGTCAATACTAATTCTTTTTAGACCAATAATAATAAGGAAAAGCTATCCCCATGGTTTTTGAACACAACTGAAGAACTGCATTTTTCCTTCTGATTTGTCTGCATAATTCTCACAAGTGGCGGTTAAACACAAGCACAGAGCAAGAGAATCTTCCCAATAGAGGAAAACATCATTATTTATGAAAAATAGAAAGGAAACTCTTCAGATCTGCTACTAAAACTTGTTGAAACTAGAATCCAATTTCTCATCTATTCTACTCACTTTGTAGTGAAGAGTCATTTCCTCCAAAACAATGAATTCATAGGAGCCTTTTGAAGAGAATATGGCACTACCTCATCCAAAAATGGGGAGCACAGTGGGGTATTCCATTTCTGGGGGAACCTACAATCTGGAAAGTTTCAGGTCTGTGCTTTCAATGGAGAAAACAATATATAAAGAATGATAAGAAATGTTCATTTTTAAATCTAACCCTGGATTTAGTGAGCTTGTGCTTATCTTCTGAGGGATAATGCAGGCAACGTAAAATTCTGTGTATATCTTTAAAAACCCCAAGTACAGTTCTAAATGGCTTGTGGAAAATACCGTAACTTGCAGCCTGTAAGGCTGCAAGGCTGTAAGTCTACAAAAGGTTCTTTTTTGCAAGAAATAGAGGGATGTTAAGCTAATCTGAATGCAAAAAAATAGCCCAAACAAAAAGTTGCTGCTCTTAGTGACATTTACTGATGGTAAATGTTTTAAATCCTGAGACATATATATCTGAGAATAAAACCTGCATAGCATCATTTAAAATTATTTTCTAACAACTTGCACTATTAATTTACTTTTTTTTTTTTCCCCTGGCTTCAGAAACTCGGAAATAGCAACAGATAGTGGTGCAGTGTAACTCTGTAGCTACATCTATCTCCTAAGACAGAAACTTGTTTCCCAAGTCTCTGTGAAAACTCAACTCATTGCTTTAGGAAGTCATTGAGCTTGCACGACGCTGGCATAGCCCAGCCTGAGGAGCACAGTGCACATTGTGCTTCCCTGGGCTCCGTTTTCCATCTTCACAAGAACCTGCAGTTTATTATTACCATTTTCTCCTCCTCTGGATATCTCTTCCTCACACCCAGCAGCAACCCAAAGTAATTTCCAAGCAAGCAGGCTCAGAGAAGACTTTTTTTCTTTTAAAGAATTCCCTCTGCACTCCCCTCAAGCACTAGAGCAAAATAAAAGCATTGTCTCTCCATAAACGTGATTCCCCTCAGACTTTTTTGCACCTCTGAAACACAATAACTGTCTCCCAGCTCCTCCCCTTCCTCTATACTTATTGTCGCATTTAAGAAGAAAAGGAAAAACAAAACCAAAAACCTCAAAACAAAAACAAAAAAAATAAATAAAACAAATCAAACAAACAAAAGAACAAACCAGTAACTGTTGCATTCACAGTACCTACAGCTGTGTGGTCTAGATAGCAACATTTGAGTGAATGCTTAGAACACCCATATTTCTTGGAATGAAGGAGAACATCTCACAGAGAAAATACATAATAAATTGTCCCTAGCAAATTTAGGAAGACAGATTTTTTGTCTGCTCATTTAAGCTACGGTATTTCCTCTATCTACTCTGGATCCTAAAAGATGAACATTTGATTCACAGAATTGCTGGGATTTACACATATCTAAAACTCACTTGGTCCAAAATAGTTTTCTTCTCCTTTAGGGACAGGAGAAGAGGCAGCAGGAATGAAAGGGGAAGTACCATGCACCCACTAAACCCTTCTAATAGGCTAAGAGTCTGGAATATCTTTTCCACTTGGGAAAGGTAGAGAGCAGAGCTGCATCGTTATTCTTTCCTCTATCACATCTAAGCAGCAAATGTCGCCATCTTTCAAAAAAAAGGGCAGTCTGCTTTCATGGGCACAACCATGAAGCTACCATTGGGCAGGAGACTCTAACTGAATGGTAACTCTATCACTATTTTCCAAGACATGCCTGTTTTGCTCCTTTCAGTTTCTCTTCATGTCCCTCTTAGTTTTTTTCTCTTTCTGACAGACAGGAAGGCAGTGCTTACTGGTTTCTGCTAAGGCAACGTCTGCATTTACTACACAGCTACACAGACTAAAGACATGCATTTAAAATGTAATGTGAAATTCTGTAAATTCAAATTATTCCAGGCAGGTTGGATCCAATCCAGACACTGGATTTTTTATGCTTCTGTCCTGTGGTTACCAGCGCTCCAACATTCTTCATTATTCTGTGATGAGTGTTGTTGCTAGCTTTGTACTAGTGTGCTAGGAATAGAGTTTTGCTGAACTGGAAGTGGAGGTGATCGAGCTTTCATGCCTTCTTTCTTGCCACCGTCACACAAGTCATCTCAGAGACATTAAGGAGTTCCCAATATACACATTATGGCAAATTTTTTTTGTATGTGTTCTTCATCAACCAGATTTTAAATCCTTGAGTAAAAGATATGTCTTATTCATCTTTTGTTGGTGAGACCCTGTGCCTAATGAGGGCATGATCACACCAGAGCTGGCCGTGAAACCAAAGAGGAATCAGAGAAGCAAAGAATTCGTCTCCTTGTGAGTTCCTTTCCCTGCACTTGAGTGAATACAGATAACCAATACTTCATTTTTTTTCCTGTGCAGTTCAGTGATAGTGAAATGGTGAATTGTTTACTACATTGTCAGTTTTCACATGGTATTGTTTCCCTTCTATGACTACATGACTAAACTTTTAAATAAGATACTAGGAGAGTAATGAAGACAGTGAATTCACTGGTAGCACAAAAATCAGATTTGAGTCACATCTTCATGAATCTGTCTTTCATTACTTAACCAGCTGGAGTTTATATCCATCACTATTTTAGCCTCTGCTGATTTTTCACTTCATCATAATGTTTTGGTTAAATTCAATAATCCTTTTTCTGGGCCAGATTCTGCTTTCAATTATGTTAGTGTAAATCTAGAAGAACCCCACTGAAGGACAGTATAGTTATTTATATTTATTCCAGGGTAACACAAAATGGAGATTGTCTGCTCTACATGTGCTGCTAGGTCCCTATATTAATCTTTAAAATCTCTTTATTTGTTTACAGACACAGCATTTTTTCCCAAAAGCCTTTATCACTTGCCCTGCGTGTGTTGTAAGGAATGAGAGAAGTGTTCTTCCCTGATATTTTTTTTCTTAGCCCTTTTATTTTTCTCTCCAGACACTATATTATGTGTTTAACTACTTAATATTATTTCCTCCCTGTCCACCCATCTGTTTATTTTAGTTGCTTCTTCCTCTTGGCTGGCTTCTGTATAGACTCTCCCCATATGCCTGCTAGGAATGTGAATGAATATGATTAACGAGCCCTGAAATGCACAAATAAGATCTTACTTGAAACTCTGTTTCAGGATCTGCGTATGGTGGATGTTTCAGACCGTGTCTGCTTCTCAGCGCATTAAACATCCTGAACATAGGTATGCAGACAAGAGCGATTCCACACGACGAAACATGGTGTTTCCTTGCAACTGACGAGTAAGTCTTGTGAAGTGATCCTTTCTGCCTAATAACCCTCTTTGTGCACTGTGGCAACAGTGGCTAACAGCTCTACAGAGAAGCATGTGCTGTGCATTTGCGTCTGTGTAGCAGATACGCAGAGCGGAGTCCTGCCAAAGCCTCTGGAAGTGTCACATCTTACATGGGTGTTGCAACTTCCTCTGCCTCTGCACAAGCCCTACCGCTGTTGAATCCTTCCAGAGTTCTGCTAGCTTTTACACATATAATTTAATCCAGTGTTACTTCTCTGCATGAAAGTACCCAGTAGAGTTCTGCTTACTGAGGGCTTCCTGTGGTATCAGAGCTGCAGCAACATGAAGGAGACCTTAGAGTCTTTGTGATGAAGCAACAGGTTGAGACAGCTGAGAAGTTAAGCCTGTGGGAAAAACGATGGCAAAGATGAAAACTACCAAATATTAGCATAATGAGTTCTGTGACAGGGAATAGCTATCAGCTCAGCAAGTTGTGCAAAATAAATCCTGAACCTGTGTACCTTGCTTTCTGAATGCCCTATCTGAATAATCCTAAGGCTGATTTTCTGGATTATTTAGATGTATTTAGTAGATCTTTCTCAGCTGTGGACAGTCACAAAAAAACCCACACAATCTATCCCAAAAATAAAGTTTTCTCCCAGGTAAGGCGAGCTTCAGATACTAAGCCAGCTACCTTGTTTTGGCATTAGTGCTCAGTCAGCAGATAGCTGTTACTTGTGATCTTTCTGTCCCAGGAAATGGCAGTACCTGTCTTTCATACACTTTGAACTTATAGCTGGCCAAATGTGTATAGACCAAAAAGAAACAATATGTATTTATTTTTCAGTTTGGCGAGGAGTTGGAAAATAATTCATTTTCAATTGACCAGAAAAATCTGTTTGTAGAAGTGCTGCCATAAGTGGTGAATCCCTTGATTGCTCTGGATAATACTGAAAAACCCTTGCTACAAATAATTTTCAGTAATTATTGATTTACATTTTCATAGTAAATATATTTGGCTGTGATTGCATCCTCTTTGTGCTTGAACTCCATAAGTCTGGTTTAGTCTTACTGGCACCACTGCTTGTTGAAAAAGACCTTTAAAAGCAGCTGCTGCAGAGTGCTAATGCTAGGAAGCCCAATCACAAGGGCCACAGCCATCCAACAGCAACAGAGAAATGGTGCCAGCAGGCTCATGACTGCTCACTGTTTGACTCCACAACTTAAACAGCAATCCAAAAACATAAAATGTTTGGCTGTGTTTGAGGGGAAAGTGCATGTATTTCATAGATGTAAAAGGAGGTAACTATTAAAAAATACCATTTTCCTGAATAGAATAGGAAATTGAATCAATTAAACATACTATTCACCTATGAATAAGTCCTATGTATTGATCAAATTCCAAATTTTATCAAATTGAGAATATGCCCAGTGAAAATTTGGCAAAAATCCAGAATTCAGTAGGACCTCGGTTCTCCAAATGTGTGTGAGTCTGAGTAGGTGTAGAGCTCCATTGACAAGGCTCCCAGCCTGCTGCACTGTATGGACCTTTGGAAATAAAACTTGTGTGCATTTGAGTATGTGTAACTGGTTACATATTTGGAACCCAGATTTTATCATTAATAGTAAAGTCAGAGCTAAATGGTTGGTGATAAGTTGCTGAAATTCAAGGGAAGAAATTTGAAAACATATGGTAAGATTTGGTTGAGATCCAATGGAATAAAGTAATTGAATTTTGTACAAAGGCCACAGAAGGGAAATAGAAAATGTGCAATGATAAATTAATGTGTGGCCAAGGGTTACGTATCCTATCCAGCAATATATACATTAGAAAGTAAAAAGGGTCAATGTGGGTAAATAAAGATGTGAAAAAGTAATTAAGGGTTGAACACAGGCATATGTGAGGTATAAAACACCCAGGTATGAGAGAGATATGGGAGTATTAGAGAATGAATTTCACAAAAAATTATGAGGAAAGCAAAGGTGGAAAATGAAATAAGGATCACAGAAAAGTTTAGATAAATATTAAGGCATTTTTCAAGTGTCTAAGGAATGGGAGGTCAGTGAAAGAGGCAGAAGTGCCTCAAAGAGAATAGAAGGATAATTTATTGAGAGGTAGATGCTTCAGAAGAATTAAATGTTTTCTGTGGTTTATTGTTCATAAAAGGAATGGGGGACATATGCCAGGAATAGACAAATACCAAAGGAAAACAGGTTCATGCCAGAATTAAAAAAATTAGAAGTCTTTGGCATAGGCTCTCAGCTGGTGAAAATCTGCCAGGTTCCCTTGCCCTCAACAGAGCCAGTTAACCCATTAAGGTGGTTAGGAGACATTTATCTCATATTTCCCAGTTCTACTTAGAATATCTTAGTGAAGTATAAAGATGGTTTTATATTTTTTTTTTCCTTTCTTTTCACTGATTTGGCTGGCAGCTTGTTGTATGGGCTTCAGAGTAGACTCTCCATTCCATAATTTATTCACTGGATAAACTTATGTTGGACTTGAGGATGCTAGCTATACGTTTGATGAATATTGCTTTGTATTATTGTTCTGATGATAAGAGAAGTAACATATAACTAGAGAAAAACAGCCATACTGGTTTCAGAGTGGGAATGATAAAAATGAAGAGACTATTTTGGCCAATGCTAGGGTATATGATTTATTGGGTACAGAATATGTTTTCCTTCTGGCATTTTCAGTTCAGGGACTGACTCTGTAAGCCTGCAAGTTTGATAGTGTAACACTTCATCTGTGAGCAGTGAGACGTGTGACGGTGGAGGAGCAAGTTAGAAGTTCTGTAAAAGAAGATTCCTGTGTGAATTTAACAATTTTTGGTAGCACATTTAATGAGTCATCATACTGACTCGTAGGACTTCAGGATTCCATAGCCTGTCAGGATCAGACATACTTCAGTATCCCCTGGGAATCGAATGGCAGAGCAGTTCTAACACAACGCTTAGAGTTGTGCCATGTGTGCAGCAAAAAGTGTCTTGTCTTCTTTTTTCCATCAGTCCTGCTGCTAATGTTGGATGGAGATGAATCTTTTTCTTGTGACCAAAATCCTGGGGATTTTTCTGGTTTCCTTCAGCAAATTCGTTTTCACAAAGCTCTAAACTTAGCCTCCTATTAAAAATCATAGTGCTTTTTTCTACATTTCCTTGTTATCATTTTGGTAGATTTCCTTAAGCCAAATATTTTCATTTAGTAGTAATGATTAAAATTCTGATGCCAGCGACATGTTATTGCCATACAGGAACCTGTGGAGAGGCACTTTGTGTTGACATCAAGTCAGGATTTTGCTGTTGCATTCACTGGGTTCGTGAGGAGCAACTTGAGTGGGGAGAAGGAGGGTAGTCCTAGAAACCTAACACAGTTACTTCCAGCTTTGGTTTTTTTCCTTTTAGGTACTCAGCAGGAAAGCAATGACAGAGGTACCTTGCTTGCTTCCATTTAATAATGCAAAAAATTTTGTGAACCAGTAAATAGAGCAAGAAGAAAAAAGTGTTCTGAGATGAGGCATTGCCAGTAACAAAATGGAAATGTACAAGCCAAATTTTTTGTGAAAACATTTTAATCGTTTTCATACAGCTCTAAAATTAGCCCCAGTGACTGAAAACGAAACTTAGTTAATGTATTTGTAGCTCTAAGGTGTGCTGATTTATTTATGAAGAGTGAATATTTTATGAAGTTGAATGAGTATTGCAAAAAAGAAGATGAATATTCACTTCAGTTTTGGAAATGGGTTGTTGTGTTTATGCCTTTTCTATGATCACTTTCTATGAACCTTCTAGTGATTGAAATGCAATTCCATTGAACTGGTGTCAAACTGTACTGTCTGAGGGCACTCAAGGATAGTGGATATAAAACTCAACCTGAATGAATCACACAAGTAACTGACCCCATCCATCTCTGTTAGGAAAAGGCCACATGCAAATGTATTATGACTAGATTTGGAAACTTATTTTCTAGAAGAATGCTTGTTTGATTATTTTCTATTGAAAAATCCTATTTAATCAGCATAAAACATTTTGAGTAAGGCAAGTTTATTTCTTTAAATATTTAATTTCAAGAAAAAATATTTCAGTAAGGTTGAAATATTCTGGTTTAGCACTTTCATAATGCAAAGTTTCATTTTTTGAAACTTTTCAATTGCTTCTCATGTAAAAAAATGTTCATCATATATTACCCAAATCAGTCACATATAAGAAAAAAAAAAAGGTAATCAACAACCTTTTTTCTACAAAATATATTTGACTTAATTAAAAAACTACGAACCTCTCCTGGCAGTTTTAGATCTTTCAAGTCCTTATTAATCACATCCTGTCACCATTTGTACAGTTTCGGGAAAAAAAAATAAAGAGAGTTTTTGTTTGTTTGTTTATTTGTTTGTGGGTTTTTTTAAATTTTTTAGATACAACATTGGTATTCAAGTTGATGAATATATTCTCCATATATATGGACATCTGTGTGTGTTTCTGAAAAATCTCCCAGGCAAATTTTTGTGACAGGATGTCAGCCAGAGCATAGTGGTTTTTTCTTACTAGGTCAAATATTTAAAGACTTTTCAGATCAATAAAGTAGAGGCAAACTCTATTGAAAGTGCTTATACGAGAGAGTGATGTGAAGAATTGTTATGGATGCTTTTTCAATTAATTAGGATGTCCAAGAAAAGGGCTACCAGCAAAAGAAACTTTTGGGAACAAGTAAATTTTTTCTTAAACAGAGTGCTCACAAACAGTGATATAATTCGTCTGACTCCAAAGTCTTTCTCCAAGTGCACCAATTTTGTGCACTATATCAAAAGACTACCAACAGTAAAATCACAGACAACAAATATGCTCATTTGCCCATACCACGCTAAAATCATGGTCAAATATCAGTCACCCTGGCGTCAGTGTGAAGAGCTCAGGCAGTACTGTCCAAATAATTTTTGCTGAAGTGCTTGTCGTTTGGGGCTTGTTTCTTGACTACTTAAGGCAAATAAAGTCTTTGCACAGTCCCTCAGTGCTTTTTACTAGGAGAATTTCTAAAATTACTTGATGAAACCACGATATAGGAGAAAGTTAAAAGTAGGAAGCACACAGGGTTTGATGTCAAGAACCATGTGCACCTAAAACATATACAAAAAAGAAAAATATTAAGGACCACAGCCTGTGCTTAAAATTAAAAATTAAATTGAAGATCCTTGTCTTAAGCAGTGGAAGCAGGGAATGATTCTGTATGACAAGGTTATGCAGTTTGTCCCTCCAAGCCCCAGAGGAGCAAGATCAGCAGTGACAAGCAGGCTTTGCTTCTTATCTCACCAACAGAGTTTTTCTGTAGCTCTGGAACATGCTGGCCTTCAGTAAGGTGATAACTAATCTGAGATTTCAAGATTAATTTTTCTCAGCACCATTTTTTTCAAAGTTGTCTACACCATAATTTTCTGTGATGTCCCTGATAAGGACACATCACTACAAAGGGAGTAGGCTGGGCTTCCTCAGCCTCGACCTTCAATTGAATATCTATTTATGATAACAATAGAAAGGGTGCACCATGTCAACCTTGGCCACCAGCCTGTTAGTCAGTATAATCCTGGCAGAGGCACCTTACTAGATATGATCATCAAAAAGTGGATTATGCAGCTGAACTCTGCTGCAATACTGAAGCATTCAAAATCTATTTGGAGAAGTGTCAGCAATATAGCATTTGTATCCACAAGAAGCCCCTGGAAGGAGATTCTTCACAGGTTATTATGCTACCACCAGAAACCAATTGCCTGAAACAAACTCCAATAAGTTCTTCTTTAAAACATCCTACTCTGAATTCTCATTAGGTATTGGGACTAGTTTAGCAGTTTTGTTCAGACTACCTTACAGAAACAGAAAGACAACTTTTATTTCTGGGCAGAGGACTGCATGAGATTTTGGGTTAATTGCAGTTTTGGTGGGTTTTTTTAGCTGTTCTTTAGTAATGAATGCTTTTAAGTTTCTTTAGATATGACTGATAAAATCCTATGCATTGCTGTATTTATTTAATTTCTGTAATATATCCATTTATAGGACAAAAGATAAAGTTTTAATATAATGATGCATAGCTGTGGTCAAGGTTCTTCATTAATTAGAAATAGAAAGGAAGCTAATGGCATGTTCACAACATGCAGCGAAATATGTTTAATTAACATGGAGAGGCCTCCAAAAATAGTATCTAACTGAGCTAGCTCCAAAAGCAGTAATATTGCACTTACTTGGCAAACCACTTAAACTAATTAGCCTTGCAACGAGAGGGGGCTTAGTAGCTCAGTTATATTGTCTTTCCTCTTCAAACATATTGCTTTTGGGGCCCAGCAAGGGACATCACCTGGCGCTGCTTTTCACCCTGCAGCCTCGCTCCCACACTCCCGCCTGCCTCCCGGGTTGTGCTGCATTCTCTGCTATGTGTGCTGTGCATGCACCTGCCCTCTCTTCTTTTTTGGATGCAGGGTTAAAAACAAACCTGTCCCCTATCCTTCCCAAAAATAATCCAAATCCGAGATCAAAAGATGAACTTGCCACATGATCTTTTAAAATAAACAGACCAAAGTTAATGTTGTCTCAGAGGCTGACCATGCTGATATTGTCAAATTCAATGTGTGCTTGAATATTTAATGTATTATGGGAATAAAAAAGCTATTTGATCCCACTTAAAAAGAAAAAACAAACCAAAAAAAAGTACTGATAAAGGCTGGGGGGAAAAAAAGAAATTAGAAAAATACCTATAAGAAGAATAAATGATAGTCTAATATTATGCAGTTTGCATAGGAAAGGCCAAATATTTTGTGCAAAGTTTGGGGAGGGAAGAAGAGTTGCTTGTTCAAGTGTCCCACGCTCAAATGGCAATGTGCATTTCAGATAAGAAGCACTTGCAGAGTTACAGAGTTGTTGAGGCACTTAGCTGGCAAATAGAAGAGTTTCTCAAATACATCACTGTAGAAAAACTGAAGCAAAATTCTTAGAAGGAACATGTAGAATTGTGCAGAGAATTTCAGTGGTTTTTTTCTGATACCCTTAATGTCCAGGCTTTCTTCAGAGAGACCATAAAGATATTCCTAGAGCTATGACATGGGGGAATGCAGAAAACTTTAAACCTCTGGGTCATCAAATACAGATTTTTAGAAATGCAGGTCAAGGCTCTTAAGAGTACCATATTAAAATATACTGTTCATGATACCTAAAATACAGGGATCTTGGCTTGTCATAACAATTCTGGAACAATATTCATGAAAGGACATATAATAGCAGCTGCATAACTTACGGGTCAATACAGTTAAAGCCTATACTTCACAGGCAATACCTGTCCATTGAAGTTGTGGTTTGGTTTGCTTTCCTTTGCTTTGTAGTGAATGTGCTGCCTGCTTTGTGTGGAAGCAGTGGCAAAGAGTGTTCATTTATAGCAGCATTTGCTTTGGAAAAGTGAAAGTGCTACATTTTTACAGTGATCTCAAATTTGAATAACTAGCACATAAAATGTCCTTGTTTACTATCTAATCTCTTTGCAAAAAAAAAAAAAAAAATAATAGTGGGTGTGGATTAAGATCCTACTTAATTTAATGTTTTGCCAGAAAGACATGGAGCTGTCATCACACATATAGTATGTTACAAAAGAGAAATTGTATAGAAAGACTTTTGAATCCCCCAAAGCTTTTTCAGTTGTTCTGTTTCAAAAACTGAGAGAGCAAAATAATACTAATACCAATACTAATACTAATACTAATACTAATACTAATACTAATACTAATACTAATACTAACACTAATGCTAATGCTAATACTAATAAGTATTCTGGTGCTTACTTAAAGTAAAGAATTTGTTTTCTTGAAGATACCATGTTTGCCAGATTCCATCCTTCAGTGGATTCTAAAAGCCTAGTTATTTGTTTGTCATAGAAATGATGGCTGAATCAGAACCATTGCAACTCTGGGAGACAACGCTATAATAAAGTGAGTGAAATACCTCTAAATATAAGGAGAAGTTATTATTGTATTTATTGCCTTGAGACTAAACCAGAAGTGAAAGTGAATAATTTCTGCTACAAAAAAAAAAAATGTAGTGACAATCTGAGAATCCCTTGGGCATGAGAACTATGACTCAGCTGGCTTCTGATTTGATGCTGATATTCAGAAAATTACAGACAAAGCACCAGAGCCCTATCAAAAGTGTTCATATCCTCAGCACCAGGAGAAAAGAATGAAAATTTTTACAGTGTTTCACAATAGGATGACAGCTGCCATCACTACTTTGTGGAGGTCTGTCTTACCGGCACTTGTGAATGACTTACTGGTTAATACTTCTGATTTACAGGTAGAGAAATAAAATTAATGTAAGAATTATGAAAACAGCACCCTTACACTGACAGAAAGATAATTTGAGTAAGAAGACAGGCCATTGGGTATATGAATGACATTTTTGAAGGTATTTTTGGCATATTTGTCCCAACTGTAAGCTAATTTTTAGTTTGAATAAGGACATAATCATGGGTTAATTATAATTAGCATACTTCTCTTTTGTAAATAATGTCTCCTGCATGCATAATCTGCACTACAGTTCAAAAAGTTTGCTTTAGCAAATGAATTAATAAGTAGGGGCAACATAACTCAAGACTTCTAAAATGCAAAAAGACACTTTCACCAAGATGAGCACAGGCTAACAGATTATTTTACCCAGCTTCTATCTCAAGTTTTGCAGTACATGCTGACTTTATTATTAACTCAGATGGGCTGCTGCTGCTGTCCAATGAGCTATTTTATAGATAGCTGGCTGTGTTGGGGAAACCACCAAGCTGAAGGCCAGGGAAGCAGAGATGCTGTGATAGACACTCTGATAACGTGTGGGATTTTACAGAATAAGTTTTGATGACAAGTGTGGCAGAAATGAAAATTCCAGGTAACACTATTATTCTTGTGAGGAACAAAATTGCACAAAGTGAACTGCCTCTCAAGCTCAGGAAGGATATGAGGATAGCACTGCTAAGTTGCAGTTTACTGCAGAAAAAATACTTGAGAATGCGTTAGAGAAGAAAGTGGTGGCTCTTGGTTTCCCATTCCAACTCTAGACTGCAAATCAGAAATATCTCAATATAGTAATAATTAAGAAGAACCTAAACATTTTCAAAATTCATTGTAAGATATAAGAGTAATACTTAAGTAGAGCTTAAGATGTTCAAAATGCATTTTAAGATATTGTTTACAACTTTCAGGTCCTGGAAGTTTTAGACAAGTGAAACAAAGGGTTTGGCTTTCCAGCTGACTATCCCCACAGCACACTCGGGTTGTATTTTTCTCTGAAAACAGCATGATGAAACAAAGGATTTGGAGAATGCTGAAATCCTGGCTATATCTTAAAGAGAGAGTTCATTGTTTATCTTGTAACACTCTGTTTCAGTATTTAAAAGAAAGAACATAACATTACATTTTCAGGTTTTTTCTGGGTTCATAATAAAATTTAAAGCTATCAAAGAGAGAAGTGAATTATATCTGACAAAGAAGTAAAGAAACTACTGTACATAGATAATCACATATCAGCTTGATAAATTTTACTTTAAATTCTCAAGCCCAGATTTTTCTTTATAAGCCTAATTAGAAAGCCAAACATCCAGAAGACTTTAAAGACTCACAAGTTAGGGTTTGCCTGTGTTCTTTCTGAACTCCCACATATTTTAAAGTATGGTTTTTTGTCCAACATTGAAACATTTTTTTATCATCATGGTTCTGTGTGTGTTTTGAGTATCATATAGACTAGTGGCCTTTTCAGAGCTGTCTTTCCACGTGTACTTCAACTCCCTTTGAAACGAACAGGATTGTACTCTGAGCTTCAAGCATACAGAAAAGGGATAGCATGGAATACAAAAGATTAATTTTTTTAGCCAGTGATTACTGCCCTTTTAACACTGCCTTTTTTAAAAAATCTGATATTAATTTCATCCTTAATCTTGCTCCTGAGATCTCTTATTTCTAGTGTAAAACAAGAATCCCTCTTTGTCATCTGCACTGTGATCTTTGAGTTAAACTACTTGGATAGAGTATGCACAAGATACGCGTTTATTAAAGGAAATTGTTTTAGCAAATATGTTTGTTTCATTTGATTCTGAGGAATAATTGGTTAATGAGGGAATGATTACTTTGTTCAGACATGATTACTAAAGAAATGTTTGGTCCATATGTTGCTGAATAATGTGAAATTCTCCAGTGAAAGGGGACAATGATTAGAAGAAATAAGATAGCTGGACAATATATTCCCCAAAGTGTTACTCTAGTATTTGTTAACAAGCCAACTCTAAGGATAGTATTTCCCTCAATAGGCATGGAAGTTCAAAACACCTAATCTGTTTAAACTGTTTGTTGAAAAAACAGTAGGTGATTTCCTTTGTTTTTCTTGCATCAAAGAACTGTATCTTCCTCTAATAAACAATGTGACTATCACAGCTGTTTCTTCCCTTAAACGTCATGTTAGTTTGTTATTGTTGTCTTGGTATGCTGTATCAATACAACTATATCCTAAAAATAATCTCATTCTTCTCTGCTGCTTATTAGTTGATTTTACCATAGGAATGGAGTGTATTGACGCTCTGACATACATGCAGTGTGCATGCATGTGTGCATGCACACACACAGGCACACAATAGCTGGTGTGCATTCTAATCCTTATCGTTAATTAAGAATATTCAAGTGTTTTCATTATTCAGAGCAATTTTCACTTGCTTAGAAATTTCTCTAAAGTCTTACTTTACCGAAACTTGGTGTGCTTGCATGAAATCAAAAAGTACCTTTTGCCTGAATAAAAAAATGGCTGCGTATCCCAAGAGAATAATGAAAGGTCAGTGGGTAGGTAGGTAGATAGGTGGGTAGATATGATACCATTTGCAGACTAACAGAAGATACTGGAAATTTCAAAGCTGCTAAATTCTAAGGATCTAATTCAGGAATATGTTCAAATGGATATCTGACTTGAAGCCTGTGGACAGTCCTGCAGAAGTTTATGACAGGGAAGGCAGGCAAGCAATAGCAGATCGGATGAGGGACCCATAGATACAGATCTCTGAACTTTCAAAAACGCTGGCGAGCTTAACTGCTGCTGATTTAAACTGGAATTAAACAGCTCAGTTCTGTTGAAGCTGCCTCTGGCATCTAGCTTTCAGCTCCTGCCAATTACCCTGAAAAGTCACTTTGGACCAAAGTGACTTGCCCAAGGTCATACACAAATATGTGGTCTCTTTTCTAAAGTAGAAGGAATTTTCAGTAGTTATTTCATTTTAAGAAGTTATAAATTTAAACAGTTTTTTCTGTCTATTTCCTTTTCATCTGGTTAAGTCTTTTACCAGGTCTGACTACAAACAAGGAATATTCTAAATTCCACTTCATGATGTCTGCTGGAAAATTTCTTGGTTTATTTTCTGTAAGCAAAGCAGTTACTATTTGCCAGTTCAATCCCCAGGTAGATAGCTTTCATAGAGTTAAAAATAAATGTTGTAAATGAAACATCTGTCAACACTATTATTTTCTAATAACATTAATCATCAGATGCTTTGAGATGACAAAGCAAAGTGTATCAGTTCCGACTTGTTCTTTGGTCCTGAGCTAAACTTGTGGTCATTGAAAAGTACTTTAAGAAGTGTCTCAGGATGAGCAATAATTCAGTGAGTTCAGTAATATGAGATTTTTTCATGTAGAAAAGTATCATAAAGGCCAACTGCTCAGAGAAAAAAATGTTAGTGCCTTGTCCAAAAATATACTTGTGTGGAGGAAGATACCCTCTCCATTGGCAGGAATTGTAGTTCAATCTACATATAGTTTGCACAGAAGTACTGTGCCAATTCAATTACCGTCTGATTAATGAAGTGTAGCAGGTTTATTTCAGGGGTCTAGCTAGCTATTAATTAGCATATTGGGGCCTATACTCTACTGTTTTGCCCTGATATGCTTTGAAAAATCCCAATGCAATTAAATAAACTCTAATATGCTTTAAATAGTTACTTGAGAAAACACATTCTGATTTTTTTAAAACCCTTATGGGATTTTTAAGCACATCCAGATTTATTGTAAAGCATCTGAAGTTCTTTGTAAACACTATTGTTGTGTTGGTTTGTGCTGTTCAGCAAAATAACATTCCCTTTGCTTTATTGGAAGACTTCCTCTAACACAGGAAGCTGGTGTTATTTCCTTACAGTGCCCTGGAGCAAATTATGAGGATGCTGGTACCCCCAAATCCCACTAAATTTGCTTGCACTTTTCATGATCTGCCTAGTTTTTGTTGGATTTCTTCACTTCTACAGTCTTTTAATTTTTTTTTTTCCCCAAGAAGATCACTGCTAACAGTGGAAAACCTAAAAGCTTGTTAGCATAGGGTTTGAGGTCAGGCAGTGGAGAGTAGGGAAGAACCACATTGCTTAAACTAGAAGGACCTGAACCCTTTCTACCCTGCACAGTAGCACAGAGTGCTAATAAATGCACTATATGTTCCTCAGGTCAAAGGGATTGTCTGAGCAGGAACATTTCAGTGCATACTGATCACAAGTGGGCTGGAGAGATGTTTTATTCAGAGCATTAACTATTTAGTATCCTTGCAGCCTGTGAGATACAAGAGTGTGAGACCAGTTAACAGAGATATGGAAATATAGGTTAGATGTGTTCCTTATTTATAAATTTTAGCACTCCTCTGATTTTAAATAGTTTTATGACTTCCAGTGTGTCACAAGTGACTTATTCAGTTCTGTATCCCATGCACTACATGCACCAGTTTGTTTATGCTCTTGTCTTCACCAATCCCTTCTCTTTCACTCCCCCCAGACTCTTTCTCCCACTTCATCCGCACCTCAAAATGCTCTCAAATTTTAGTCTGCTATTCTCCTTTATCCTCTGCTTTAACACATATAAACCAGTTAAATCCGTTATCCCCCTTTTTCCTACAAATATCAAATTAAAACACATTTTGCTCTGGAGGCCTTCTTTTGTTTGCCTACTCACCAGTGATGCCTGCATGCTCCATTGCCTTGTGTTTGCTCATGGCTGGGTTAAATCCTGTGCTCTTAAAGGCGCCTTTTTGCTTCTTAAAAAGTTCGTGGGAGCTGGGCCATCTTCTTTAGACACAAGTTTTGGCTTTTAGTGTTCAGACTTGTCTCTTGTGTACCAAAGATTCTGGTATTTACAGTTTTGTCTGAATACATTTAAAGAAACTCCTCATCTTTCCTCAGCTGCAGTAAAAAGTAGTAAAATTTCTTTTCTTAAACTTTTGGGTTGCATGAATAGGCTCTGTATTACATTTGCCAATATTCTCCCCTCTTGTCTAAAACATATATTAAGGAATGATTTTGCATTTTCATTTCAATGTGCTGTTTTGCACTCAGCAGGCAGCAGTGAGTTTACAACAAGTTGCACAATTGTCCACTCACACTGTTCTCCTACCCTAGGGAGCGTGGCTATCACTGCCTTTTTTACCACAGCCAAGCAAGCTTGGAGAAAGAAGCTACCAAAAGTAAGGTACCACTGCAGATCCAATACACAGCACAGTGCATTTGAGAGGAAGCCAAAAGGCAAGGTTAGGAAAGGCTACTGATACCCAGGTCCCAGGGCAGGACTGTAAACCTTCCCAAAGGGCTCACATCACAGCAAGACAGAGACAACATGCCACATTCCTTTTGGTATCTTCCTTTTCTTGACCCATCTCCTTTTTAAAAAAATATTATTTTATTTTTTATTTTGTCATTTTCACTCCTGTTGTCCTTTTAAGCATAAAGTCCTGAAATGCACCTGACAAACGTCTTTCTGTGCATTTTTGTAAGTGATGGAGGCCTTGCTCCATCAGACAGCTCAAGTGCACACTGAACTCTAGGCACCTGCAGAGTGCTTTTGTATCAACCGAGTGATTCATGTGCTTAAATTCAGGCACATGTTTCATTACCTGGCTGAACCATGGCAGAAAAGCCATTCACTTAACATTAGGGCTGTTTTGTTTTAGAAATAGCATGATTAACTTCCTGCCTTTGCTATTCGTATGCAAAATATAGTATACATATTTTGCATAACTGAAGCTAACTACAAGGTCATAACTGTGCTTTAAATGGGCATATAGTGCTAAATAACCTGGGTTTAGGCATGATTTCTATGCGTGATTATTAAACGAATGATTGATTGACAGCTTGGTCTAACAGGGTGGCAGTGAGATGATTGGATAGCCCTGTTCCATTACAAATATCACTCTCAGCCTCCTCTAGCCCTGTCTTTACCACACTCAAGCACACCCTTTTTTATGAGGTGGACTTTGAACAATCTTTCCGTAGTGTCTCCAAAAGGTACAATGAACGTATTATGTGACTATTCATTGCAGCAAAGTTACCACATAATAATTTACAATTTTATGGAACTGCTAGGATTAGCTATGTATCATCTATTTTTAATACACATCATTGTGGTATTGGAGCAATAATGAATGTATTTAAATAAATCAAAAAACCCAAATGAATGCTGAGTTGTTGTCAATCACTTGCAAATGAACCTACTCTGGTGAGAAGATATAATGGAGAATTTTCAGAGAATGATTTATAGAGTCAACCAGCATCACTCTGGAACAACTGATACTTTTCCAGCATAGGGCTATACAGAGAAGTAAAGTTTAGTGAGAATACCTATGTGACAAATCTGAGGTAAATTTTTGTTAAAAAGTTTTATCTAGACTTTTTGAATTACAGAGCAGAATGAAAAAAAAAAAACAACCAACCAAAACTGGACAGAAAAAAACCAAAACCAAAAGCAGAGTCAAAAGGGAGCATATTCATGTCTAATTTGTAATTTACAAGCAATGGAGATCCCTGTACCTCTTATGCAATAATGTGTTGACTTTTTGAGATGAAGGAAGCCACTTCTTTGCCCTTTTAAGGAATTACACACTTCCGTAGGAAAGAATACTAAATTTAGGCTTGCTGCAGTCTCTTTATGAACTGCTTTTTTGCCTTTTATTTGGAAAGAGTTACCATCTGAAGTTGTATCATAATCAGCTACTTCAGGTAAAAAGACATAAAATAATTCTAAGTAATTAGGTACAAGAAACACAAAATATTTTAAGCAATGTTTTGTAGTCCTGCAGAGTAAAATGCAGTGTTGTTCAAGAGGGCTGGAAGAAGCATGTCTATTTTCTGGGACTGATAATAGAGAGAACATTTCTATCTCTTGTGCCTCTGACTTCCTACTACCTATTCCATATGTTCTGAACTCAAATCTAAGCAGGATTAGACTGGGTCAGTTCATGGATCAGAGCTCCAGGGGAAACTTAAATGCTATATACAGGAAACAATATTGATGATCTAACTTTTTATTTGGCATTATTTCAGTGAAGCAGCATGACAGATTTGTGTCATGGGGCCATTCTGCTGCCAGAGGTGCTGTTATACAATGGTATGTAAAGATTTTATGATCACTTAGGAAAAAGTGTCAGGCAGAAATAGGTATAGATATAGATACAGATATAGATAATGTAGATATTTTACCTCCAAGATTATAATTTGTCTTTTAGTTTCAACTGGAAAAACATTTATTATTTCAAAACTATCCCATAATCATGATGACCACTTTTAAAAGCAGGCTATATTTCACATCAGAAATACATTTAATTGGTGCTGTTTTTATTTCTTTACACAGTTTTTCAAAGACCCTGGTCTTAGAAACTGATGCTATTGAATGAACATTTGAGGTTAGAATGCAAAATTGCACTAAAATTAACAGCTCTCTGCACTAGCCTCATCTTTTACACATGTATGTCAGACTTCAGTTCTGGAATGTTCATTTTTAAAGAGCTTGGAATTAAAAAACGCTTTTACTGAAACTGCAGTACTGTCACTGAGCAGTGATGGTCAGCACAGGAATGCCTGAAGGTACAGTGCCAGCTCTCTTCTGAAATTGTGCATTTTTGGAATCTTTCTTCTGTGGGAGTAACTAATACCTTTTGCACAGAAGGACTTGCACTGGCAACCATGAAGTGAGGAGAGAAGAAGAATGTGATATAACTCATATCCTGAGAAGTTGCCCACTCTTTTCACCAGTAAAGTTAAAGCTGTTCTACCTCTTGGAATGAATGAGTTTGCTTCCTTCCCAGGGACTACCTTCCTGTATGCATAGCATGACAATCCAATCTCTCAGAGCAAAAATGAACATGAAGTAAAAATTAGTGTTAATAATGAAGGCGTATTTTTACAGTTTCACTTTCATTGACTAGAGCAGCAGAGTGCAACTGGAGATATTGAAAGAAAAACTCTTCACCTGTCCTCTGCTTAATTAAAATACATTAGGTACATAGATTTATTTGAGTGTTTGATGTTAAATGAAGATGAATGAAATGTTTTATGGAAGTCGATGAAATGTTATCTACTTAAATAAGCAATTCTGTTCTACCCATACTTGGGCTCACATAGAAGAGCATGACTTATTCCTACTTAGTTATGAGCAGTATATTTCTGAGGCTCCCTACAGTCCACTATAACATTAATTTTGCCAGTAGCTGGGAGCAGGCAAAACAGAAAAGAGCACCTATTTATGAAGGGTCTGGGGCGTGCCACAGCAGCCAGAAGATGGCATGGCCTGTGATCTTCAGTGGTCTTCACTACTTAATAAGAATTCCATGCATTCTGGTCTTGTCCAGTCAATGCAGGCTGCCAGCAGATCTTGCCCTGTGGAAATTGAGTCTCCAGCTTAATCAGTTCATGTGGGGTAGCTCTAGATATTGCTGCCTACAGGTGTCTCTTCTCATGCTATCAGCCTCTAAGCCTAAACAAGTCTCTACCAGTTTTGCCTTCAGTTAGTCACACAGAGGGCTCTAAACTGATGCTAAAAAGGCCCCAGTACAATTTCAACCAGTGAAAGCTGTTGAGGTCTATCCCATAGTTATCTCAAATCCTTTTGGACAATCAAATAATTTTCACTAGCTTCTTATGAAGGGAAGCCTTCTGTACTTAGACATTTCTGGAGCTACAATTTATCCCATAACATGCACATATAATTTTATTTGCTATCTTGGATTGAAGTGCAGTAGTTGCAGAAAGACGGCTTGCCGAAGCTCTACCTAAGGGTGACACATTTTGGCACATGGTGATCCTGTGAGACACAAAATTCCTACTTAATCCTTCATGAAGTTTTTTTCACTCTTCAGAATAAATTTGAATGTTGTACTTTATGATGATGACCAACTTTTCATGCAACATCCCATTTTAACTAACGAAGCTCTGGTGGCAGAACTGCTTATATAAATTTTGTTGACTGTTGCACTTTGAGTAGATATATTAAAGGACAAATCCTACCTCTTTGCCACAGTGCTAGGGTTTATAAATAACACACATACAGGATGCAAGAGGAGAAGTGGGCCCACTTGCAGGATACACTGAAGAACTACTGCTTGTATTTTGCCCTATATCTTTCTGCCTGCCACAGTTTATATAAAGTTCCTCTAAAATCAACTCCAGCTGATAGCTGAGGAGAGGTTGTTATCCCATCAGATCTGTCAGCATTCAGTCTTTGCTGCTTCTGTGTCATCAGCCAGGGCTTACAATGAAATACCAGGCTGTTCTTACCAGTTTCTGAATCAGTTCTGCCATTTTCCACTAAAATTTGGAATAGAATCGTTATTAATCATGAAAATTTATGGATGACTGGTAGATGGTTTAAGGAAATTTTGTCTTCTCTTAAGTTGCTAGAAACAAAGAGACTCTTAAGTTGCTGAAAACGGAGAATGCAAAGCACACTAGTGGCTAAGGGGGTGCAGAATTTCACTCCCACAGCAAAACAAGCCAAGTCCATAGTAGTGAAAATTTGTTCTCTTGGCTCTGGTTGAGTTACTGACTTGCATTCTGGATCAGTCTGTGCATCCTATTGACACTATGAAGAAGAAGGGATTATTGTCTTGACATTTCCTTCTAATTTTTCTAAAAAGAAAATAATAATTTGTAGCTTGTCAGTCTTTGCCAAGATTCGGCTTAGAGAGAATATTTTATAGCTGAGATATAAACCTCTGAAGTAAAAATGCAGACACAACTTTAAGTACAGTGTTGCAAATGCAGAGTTAAGTAATGTTAATCTATCAATACACAGTATGTGCAAACATATGTTTATAGACAGAGAGACAAGCATGTATAAATGAGAGGATAAAATCCCTATTTCTCATTTGGTGCTATGCAATTTCTATCAATTTAGAAGTGTGTTATGATTTTATTTTAAGCTGACATACTGTAAATTGTGCTTATTTGAGAATACTTATTTAACTCTTAGAGTTTATAAGACAGAAAAAGAAGATGTCTTTGGAAGTCCTCCAGTGACCTAAAATGAACTAATAAATAATAGAAAAATGTTGTCCCTTCTTTGGAAACTTTGGAATGGTTGTCATCTTTAAATCTACACATAGCATAAAAATAGGCTTTCAGTGATTGGGATTTACTATAAAATCTGCTAAATATAGCAGAGGTTGCTTCCTTAGGGGCAGGCTGTATATTATGCTCATGTTAAAAGAGAAATTACCAGATCTCTAGGTGAGGTATTTTAGAAATTTGGCAGATGGCTTTACTTTGTATTTGTGGCACAGAATCCTGTTCTAATTTTGTGTTTGATTGGAATATTCAACAGCTTCTGGTGCTACTAGGAGTTGCTATCTGAAAGACAGAGTTTGCAAACTATAAATATGAACTTTGAAAATATATATCTTAGAGTTAGTCCAGTAGATTGTGTTTATAACGCTCACTTATTGGCTGACTGATGTATTTTGGCCCCAGACCAAAAACAAATGCTGCCTGGTTGAGCAGCGCCTCCTGCCAGCTGGGAAGGCAGAGGGATATTGGGGCAGTGGTTAATATTGGGAAGGTATTTAGTGTTCGGTTCTGACAGCTACCAGTCTTCCCCACTCATGGTCCCTCCAGCCTCACCTTCACTCCCCTTGGCCATATCTCCTCAGCTGTCCTCTTTATCTACAGCTGCTAATTTGTTCTGCTGGGAAAAATTCCATTGGAAGACGAGAAAATTGATTGAAAATTCTGTCTATTACTAGCAAGGGATTTCAGCCTCAAGTTTATTCACAGCCTGACTGGAAACCCACCAAATACGGCTGCTGATCTGAGCCATTGTTGTCACCACTGTAGCACCAAGGAGAGACCTGTTCCTGTGGGGATGCATGGGAGGCATTTCCCATCTGTCTCCTCAGCTGACCCCACCGTGGATTTTGATGGAGGTGGAGCTCAGCCGATGGAGGTGTGGGAAGGTGGCAGGTCTGGCATTGCCTGCAACATTGGCCAAAGTGAGGGGTGGAACTTGTCCTTGTCCTCTTTCAGCTGTTTGCTACCAACTTTCTTCAGAGGTGGCTGCACCAGGAGCCTTGCCCAGACCTGTGACCTGCTCTGCAGTGCCCATTGTCCCAGCTCATAGCCAAAACATCAGAACCTTTCCCAATAATTTTGGCTTAAGTAAAGAAGACTTGGACCTTAATTTGTAGACTCATGACTGATTTTTTTATGTGAATGTGTCCATATAAACTAAATAAAATTTTCTCTGACACATCCCACATCATGGCCTGCTTGTTCATACCCCTCCCCTGGCCTGAAGCCTATGGGCAGATATATAACAGAGGGATTTCCTACTACTTCCTACAACTGGATGTGTCATGGACCAGCAGGCTTGTTTAATGCATTGAAACAGATGGTATTTATTTACTATTACTTATCATTTTAACTTTAGTTGAATGCGATTTTCAAGTAGTCATTCTGAAATGGTTATATGAGAGGAGTAAGGCAGCCTTTGCTGGCATTGCTATTTTTCACACAGGAATGGTCAAAGCTTTCTTCAAACTCTTCCCAATCATTACACACTCTGTGTGTCTTCCCTGAGTTTTCTCTGATGGAGTACATATTCTCTGTGGAAATGACAGAGGATTTCAGAGGAAAAATTTAAAAAGATGCCCTGAAGCATACTTGACACGATAAGAGTGGAGTCCCATCATAGACCTGTATATAGGTGGATGACACTGTAGAGAATTTTCTGTTTTCTGCGTCAAGTAAAGAGCTTCCAAGTGTTAAGAAAAGACCAGAGTGTTGTGAGTGGCATCAGTTTTGAATTCAGGCTTTGTGAGTCAGAGGGGACAAGAGTAGATAGCAGCCATTCAGCTGGCTTTGTCAGAGTGGATTTGCTACAAAAAGAAGGATTTAGCAGTTCTGTTATCCACTGTAATTATACAGTGTATAGAATGTCCAGTCCATCTGTAAAGAAGTGTTTTTCCTAGAAATAGTGTTGGGAAGCTCTGATGTGGGGCAATTGTACTTTTTGGCAAGGAATGATAATTTTTAAAAAACTGGCAAAGACTGTCCTTTTGTACCATAAATTCTGGCAATATCCAACCTTTTCTCCTTAAACTGCCAGCTTATGTTGGCTCCATTTGTTTTAAATCCCTTGTTCTCAACAGGCCGTGTAATCAGAATGACAGGCTGCTCACAGCTTCCCTGGTGCTCAGCTGCATGCAGGTCATGCCCAAGCCTCCTTTCTGGAAAGAGGCTGTGCACTGAGTCCTGGCTACCTGTGAGTCTGAGCATATGTACCTGCTCAGGGGCGAGGAAAGCACAGCAGCTTAGTGTTTAACACCAATAAGTGTCGAAGGAGTGGAATTCTTATTCTCTCCACTACTGTTTTTAAATTAGAGTCTCCCTGCTTTTTTACAGCAGCCCAGCTGAGTCTCCTTGACCAGGATCATCATTACACTGTCAATAAAAACTTTAAAGTTAAGGTCAGGTATTCACTAAGCAGTAACTGCTCTGATAAAGAAAACTGAAGCACTTGTTAGCACCTGTCTTTTTGGCAGACTATGTGATTGCTTTGGCTGCTGTACCAAGCAAACACAGTATTATTCTATTAGTATTACAGTTCAAGAGCTTAGTAAGAGATGCCGGCAAACACCAAACTGTGGTATTTTGAAGAGATGCCTTTTTAGGAAAGCTAGTTTGCCTATTTGCATTTCTGTCTTGAAAGTTTCAGTATCATTTGTGTGTCACTAGCCTTGATGATATAAATGAATTATCAGAACATCATCATTAGCATGTCAGGAAAAGTTAGCAATTGGGTATTTATGATCAATTTGAGGAGAATATATAATTACCATCCATTATATTAATAAAATAACTAATATAAAATGCCAGATAAACAAAAGGCAATCCTCAAAACCACATAAAATCAAAATATTTTTATTCCAAGTACTTTGGTATTTATTTATCACTGTGTACAGACAGTTTGCTTCAGTATACTGAAGACAATAATTGAGTAGTATACTCAGACATCTTAAAAGACACTGCAAACAACACGTTTAAGTGGAAACTTTCTTTTTCTTCCTATTTAGATCTTTATCTTGTAAAGGTCCTCTTAGCTGTTAGGATTTTGTTTAGCTTTACTAAGTCTACTGAACACACTTTCTGATAATAGTTTTTTTTCATTTCCATGCATTTTAACTGATACTGTAAATGACTTTGTCCTTTTTGACCCCAAGATGAATGGGTGTCTTGAAATCCCCCCCCACTTCCCAGCAATCTATTTGAATAATATTAAGCTAGGCTTAAGTCAGAAAAGATCCTTAAAATAAACACACACATTTTATTCCTTCTTCTTGATTCTCTGGAAAACTGATGAAGGTGAGGGAAAGGCTGAGACCACTGGAATTATTCAGCCTGGAGAAGAGAAGGCTCCAGGGAGATCTTACTATGGCCTTCCATTACTTAAAGTGGCTTACAGGAAATATGGGGCAAACTTTTCAGCAGGCCTGCAGTGATAGGACAAGGAATAACTGTTTTAAACTAAAAGAGGATGAACTCAATTTAAGAAAGAAAATTTTACAATGAAGGCTATGAAACACTGGAACAGCTCACACAGAGCAGTGATAGGTGTCCCAAATCCTGGAAACATTCATAGTCAGGTTGGAAGGGGCTCTGAGAAACCTGATCTTGTTGAAAATGTCCCTTCTTATTTCAGGGGAATTTGAGCTAGACGACTTTTAAAGATCCCTCCCAATCACAACTGTTCTAGGAGTCTATGTTTAACTTAGCAGCACAGAGACAGTGCTGGTGCTTTCTAACATACATAGTTCCTAAAGGGGCTCATAAAGGAACTAACATAGAATAAGAGAGTCCAAAGTCTTGTTTCCAGTTCCTTTTTCTCTCCCTGTAGAATTTCTGAAAAATTGATTTACTGAATAAATTAGTATAAATTTGGGCATATTACTGTTTTCTTAGTCAAAAAAAAATTAAAAATACTGTCCTGAAGAGGCAAGATGAGAATTTTACACTACAGAAAATCGAGAATCACATATGTGAATGTTTGTCACAGACCTGGCTTTCAACATTGAAAATGCTGTAAATGTTTTCTATTTGATGGGATAATATTTCTGCATACTGAAAATTTATTTTACCTCATGGCTAGTGGTGTTAGTGGCTGTCTCTGAGCACTGATATGACTTTGTTCTCAATTAATGTGCAGATGGATAGAGTGATTAAAATAGACCTGGAAGGAGGGAGAAAGCAGGGGAGAAGTGCACTAACAAAAATAGTATTATTTAAACATTTCCAAAGTAATTTTCTCTGAGATACATATCAAAATGCCTGAGATGTTTTGTGATATGAGAAATTTTTAATTTTGCTTCTTTTGGCCAACCTGCATTTCCTGCCTGTATATACGCTCAGTTTATGTAACTATATTCTACCTCCCTACATTCCCATCTGCACTATTCTTTAAAAATTCTTCCCCTAAACTATTGTGTAGGATTTATGTGTTCTGTTAAACAGCTGCCAAGTTTTACTCCATAAGCGGCTGCACTTCAGTGGTGGATGAAATTCTTCTTGTAAAGTTTATAAAGCATTTTGGGCTCTTTGCAGATGGAAGAACTGACTAAATCAGTGATACTCAACTTGTGCTGCACGTGGCTTTTTTTGGAAGGCACATTTCTGATAGGAGCTGTTTTGACTTCTTCCTGTGAGGGAACAGGCACGGTGTTTAGCTGTTCCCTTTCATCTCTCCAAGCAACCAGGAAAGTTGGCTTATGCAGTTATTTCTCTGTACTTGCACGCTTGGTAGGAATGCTCTGTAGGATTCCGTATATAGCATTTGATAAAATATGTTTTAGAGCCATGTGTAATCAAGAAAAGATATATGTGAGATACAATGGTGTAACAGATGTTAACAAACGTGTATCCTATTGTATCCGATTTGTATTTTCTATTGAAATTATGTTGTCCTGTATTTCTTGATCCTGGGCTGAAGTAATAATGCAGACTATGAAACTTTAGGAGACTATGATGTCATAAAAGCAATATTATGATTTCACTAGAAAGCTGGTGGAAATCAAAACTGAGCTGTCTCCTCAAACACTGCTATTACAGATAACCAGAACACAGCGGGTGTGCATGATGAATGAGCAATGCAACTAACACTTTTAACAGGGAAGCTATCTTTCTTATGCAGTTGACCTATTCAGTGAGCAGCTGGCAAATGGCTCTAGTAAAGTCCTCCCGTTCTTTTTTTCCAACCAAAAAAATCTATTGTGTATGCAGTCTTTCTAATAGATAGCAGAGATATGTCATTCATATCAATTGGTCTTCCGTATCTCCATGTTTTATTCAGTTCCTGAGTATTATGCTAAAATGCAGTCTGATATTCATCAAGTTTTCAAACACTCCATAACAGCAACTGAAAGTGAAAAATAGCCCCGGAGTCATTACTGCTTTCCTCAATGACCTGGGAGGGGCTGGTTGGCTTAGTGTGACTGTGGAACTAGGAGGGAATTAGGAGGCAAGCTTGGGAGTGGGAAGAAACCTGCAGCGTCAGCCTGAAGGTGGCTTACACTGTTCATAGCAAAGGTGTGCAAATGTTAGTGTGTCCGTGCCATCTTTTACATATTTCTTTTCTAATTGGCAGAAATACCCAGAAGTGAGTATGGTGAGAATGTTGCCTTCCATTATAATTCTTAAGCTCTTCCTTCCATCACTGCATAAGCAAATTTAATAGCTCGTTATCATCATCAAGACTACAACTTCAGCTAAGCATAGTGCTGCACTGTCTTTCAAGTGACAGAATGATTGATGTATCATACATTTAAAGTTATAGAAAATAATCTTTTAAGTGATAATTTTATTTAAAATAACTAGTATAGCTGGACAGAAAAACTGAAAAATAAATATAGAACAGCAGCATATCAAACAAACAAACAAAATTGAAGTCTGAAAGGACAGGAGTATAAAATTGCCAAACTCTCACTGAAACGCAATGGCAGCCCTGAAGATTGCAGCCTGTATGGTTAGGCATTTCAGGGAGATATCCCTTCTGTTTTTATTCATTGATACTGTAACAATGCCTAAAGAAAAACTAGGAATTTACACTATTTTTGCCAATACTCACAGAGATCTCTATAAAAAGTCACTGCTCTGAAGAGCCTATGATCCAACAAGACAAGATTTAAAATGAAAGACAAAAGAGATATAATACACAGTAAGACTGAACGTACCAATTTCTGATTCTATTTTTTCCCCATGAAGTAGTTGCATACAGGTTTCTTTTTTTTTCATTTGTTTTCATCTTATTCAGTCAATGAGTGGTGGGCTCAGCACATAATTTCACTAAAATGTCCTTCCAGGCAGAAAATCATACCTTAACAATATTTTGACTATGGAGGAAAAAGAAGTATTTGATCTTCTCATCAACATAATGATAATACGTCTCGTTTGCAGAGTGTAACTGTATATTATTTCCAGAAAGATTGTAGGCTGCTCTGCAAATGAGTATTTCTGTTCTACAAGCAGTATCTTACTTTTGGAAAAGCTTAATTTCACTCTTCTTCACTAAGCTTCTGAAAAGTCTGTTCATTACTAAGCCTGAAAATAGGTTTATGTAAGGCTTACAAAGTGAGTAAGCTTTGTGTGGAACTCCCTGTACAAGGGGAAACATTTCATCCAAAAAAGCAGATAGAAAAGGGGTAAAAGGGGGTAAAAACTGGCTTATTCTTGATGACCATCTCCTAAGGATGTCATCAAAAGAGTAACTTAACTGGTCTCTTTTCATGTTTAAGGTAGCTATTTAAAAATGAGGTAGCTCCTAATAGATTTTTGCCAATACACTTGCAGAATATTTTCAGATGTGGCCTTAATGACTAAAAGAAACATGTGAGAAGAGTTTCTGCTCTGTGTGAGGGTGTGTGTCTGCATGTGTGTGCATATCTGGGTGCACCTGCATTGCATATAGAGCCACATTAAAGCCAATTCAGAATTTTTCTATCAGAATTTTTGCTAATGAAAAATACTACTTTTATGCAGACATAAAAAAATGTGTATTCTCTTTGAAAGTTGTACTTTTTTACTGCACAGGGGGAAAAAAAGTGATATTGATTACACCATGCAAAAAGAAAGCATGTACATAACTTCTTTCAAAATGAAATCTGGGGAGAAAATTCTTTCAGAATGTCTTGTGATTTTTTATTTTTATTTTTATTCTGATTTGAATTTTTTAATGTTCTTTCTTGCTGTAATAAGCATTCATTGACTGTCATATTGCTTGTAAGTATACCATCTTGATAGTAAATCTCCAAACTTGTATAAATATATAAACTTTGTGCACTTCAGCTGGTTTCTTCCCTTTTTTTACCTTTTTTTTGTATTGTTTTGGGTTTTGAATTATTCCATTGTAACTTGCTCAGAAGAATAACTGTACTGGGTCATGCCAAAGGTCTTACCTAGCTCAGTATTCTGTCTCCAGCAGTGGTGATAAGTGGTGCACCATTAGTGTACCAGTAGAAAAATTTCTGTTAAGATTGTTTGCTCAGGGTGAGAAGGGTCATGGAAGACCACATTTTTTACTATGTAAGTACTTTTCACTTTTTTTTCTTTCCTCTAAGAAAAATATGTGTTGTAAAACCAGCTGCATGTTTCTATTGTAGGAAAGGCTGTATTCTATGAGTTGTCATGGCTAATGACTGTAGAGTTGGGCTGTAAATATTATTTTAATTCTTCTTTCGTATAAAATCATTATTAAAAATTGTAAGAAATAAATATTTGCATCCATCCAGGAGTGGTTAGTTGGGAGAGAGATTACATGAAAATTCCTGAAGTAATACTGTGACAGCATTTCTGGATGATAATATTATTTCCTTTCTTTATTCATTTATTTGTATCTGTCTTTTAGGTTCAGCCATCAAGATTTTTTTTTTTCCTTGTGAAATTATATTTTTTAGGAATAAAAATATCAGAACCGTTAACTTTTCTAATGGACAGCCAAGCAAGAGGAATCATGACATTTTTTGAAGTTACTATTTTTACAATTATGACTAAAGATATCATCAAATGTCATGGTGAGAAGTTTCTTACATACATTTAAAATACATTAATAAAATATCATTCATAGGTATTCCTGAGAGATTCTGTAAGGAAAACTGAGATGGATGTTTATTTTTATCTATGGTAAATTACAGAACAGCATAAATATGTGTTAGATGTCATTTTGTGTGTTAAATTTCTGCATTTAGAGCAAGCTGACCAATATGGGTATCAGAATCATAATTAGTATTGATTAATGACTGTATTTATCTTTTTGATACAAATGTTATTCTTAAATTAAATGTTTTGTTTACAGTAACTACCGCTTTATTTTAAAATATGAGATATGAAGGATGCTCTATTGTGAACTAGGAAACTTCATTCTACCGTCTGTGAGTTATGACTGCATATCAAATTTTAATGAAAAAGGATAAATAAATTGTCTCACAGTTCACCATCATCCACTATATCACTCAGTTCATCCCATATAATATGTAATAAACTGAATGCTTCAATTTTTGGTTTATGTGACCATTTACAACCAGTACTATTGCCTGAGAAATTGTCATCCTACAGTAGTTCACATAACCAAGGAGCAGACTAAAGTTCTATGCTGTACATCTTGACTGGAAAACACATGATTTTTAAAAATCTTTAGTAAAAATAAGACTGGTAAAAAGCTGAGATACATCAAGTAAAGAATATTACCAGTAAAGTAGGATCTTGTTCCTCAGCTCTGTTTTTGACATCAATAAATTTCAAATAGGGAAAAGAAACCCAAATCAACAAAAGAGGACTCAGTAATATAGTTTATTAAATGATTGCTCTAATCAGTTGCTGTGCTGTCTGATTAATTCTTCTATTCACTATTAATGTTATCCTTCTAAGAAAAGAGAGCAAACACTAAAAAACTGTAGAGATAGTTGGAGCATCTATTTCTCCAAGAAATCTCTTGGATGTTTCTCGGTGAATTGCAAAGGAATTAGAGAAAGAAAATTGACAAAGCAGTTGGGAGGTTAAGGTACCTTTGAAAGTTCTGATTGTAGCAGGAAAAATTTTTTAAGGAAATCTTTATTTTGCACCTTCTGTATATTCATCATGCCATTGTGCATTCTTCCTCTGTGTGAGGAGACAAAAAGAAATGTCACAGTACGGTTAACAGTGATTGAAAAACTGGGGTAAATGTACTTCTCTGATATGAACAGTCCAGATAATGAAAGTGAGATGCACCAGAAGTCCCACTGAAGTTTACTGGATTTGAGCTTATTGATTAAATATTCTTTTCCCTAAGGAAGGTTTTCCAGTGGTTTGCTTAATGATTTCATATCTAATGCTATAAAAGAGTTCTACTACAATTCTTATTTAATAATGACATAAAAATTATTACTCACAGGAAGAAACATGTATTAAACAGAACTGCTTCACAGAGATTTTTTTCCATATTCTTCCACTAACAAGAGTGGAAGGCAAGAATGAACAAGGTCCTTTCACTTTGGACCATCTGTGCAGGAGTAGGCAGAAGAAGCGTTCCAGAAGGAAACTTTGATGAGATGGCAAAACAGGCCTTGATATTTTTGATTTTCGGGAGAGTAGATGTTTGCCACACATCTCTCACTATTTTATATGAATAAAGTTTGAAGATACCTAGAGTAAGTCAAAAACCCATGTACAATATGGAATCCTGAGCTATTATCACTTTTTTAAAAAAAACATGAGCACCTGCTTCTTTAGAATTATTCCTGAGAAGAGCAAAATTCATCATAGTTAGATTCTAAGATATTTTTACATTATAGTTGTTGATGAGTAATGGAAAGGTACAGAATAGAATGGATTAAAGATCTTTCCTTAATATGAGATGACTGATGGACTGTAAATGAAAGTTAAGTGTTTTTTAGCATTCTTTTGTGAGTACCAGATTCCCCACACTAAGTATGAAGATAATTTTGTAGTAGTTCCAGAGATCTAAAAGTTTGGAGGTTTTTTTGCATTTATTTCAAAGAACAGGTACTAGTTTAATTTTTAAAATTAATTAATTCTTAGGATCAGATAACCACTTCTACCCTGGCTCATAAAGGAGTGAGAATTACGTAGTATTGCTTAAACCTCCTTCTGCATGTATGCATCTATCTCACTACTTTCTGTACCTGCTGGCCAATTTTTAACCAAATATAATGGCTGGGGAGAAGTGAATTCCCTTTCTTTAATACCCTCACTGAAAAAGATTCTGAATTTCAAGATAAATCTTAATTAGGTACCAGAGAGATCATGTCAGCATGTACTACCACAGTAGGGAAAATGCAGTGAAATTTTCACATAATAAAAGCATGAGAGTCCAAAGCTGGAGGTGTGGAGACTGGCATTTATGAGTTTTACTGTTTATGTTGCTATACATATATAGCACATTATTTTATTATTAATTTCTTTATTTTTTATTATTTATTATTAATTTCCATAATTTTGATTACTTCTTAATGTTTCAAAGTATTTTTTCAGAACTATATCTCTAAATACTAAGACCCAAGTGAACACAATGCTTAACCAGGATAATGGGAGATAAATATTGTCTGGGCCTCTTAATGTAGAATTGTTTCTTCCTTTTTATTAGTATTGTTTATTATGGAAATAAATTTTACCTAAATGAGAGAAAAAAATCCATTGTGATGGATCATGTTTCTACACTCATGAACTGCTTCTCAACAGTTCATGATTTCCTTAAATGTATTCATTATTCTGAACCCCACATTAGATCAATTTGCTGAACAATACTTGCTGCCTAGGTTGAGAAGAGTAACTTCTAAAAGGTTTGTGTGCAGAATTGGAACTGTGTTGGGTGAAGTTCAATCCGTGGTCTTAATGCAAACACTGAAAGATTGCCCTTCCTAGACTGTTTTTCCATGCTATCGTAAACAATAGTGCTTCAAATATACTCTGAACAAAGAGTTCATTTATTAGTGTATTAGAAAAATGTGATTGGAAAGAGTTGTGAGCTCCATCTGGCTGTTCCATAGTCCCATTAACTATATTGGACTTTATCCTGAGGTTTTCTTCTGCTCCAGCACTAGCTTTTAAAATTCCAGCATCTCAGGTGGCTAACCATATGTGTTCTTAATGAGACAGGGAGTTAATTACCCATCTAATTTCATTTAAAAATTCCCTTGCTTTCACTGAAGAAGCCTCACAATTCTACCTCCTTGCATGTCCTATGGCTCTTTATTAGTGATGGATATTGGGTGCTCTACATTTCTGAAACTGACAAGTGGGAATTGAGAGGAATGTATTTGTGCATTATCCTGCAGAAGCTTCAAAGGCTTGCACGGAACATGACCATATAGCAGCAGAAAATGTTACCTGGAGAAACTGATTATCCAAAGAAAAACTGCAGAGTAAACCAGGGAGAAGCGAGGAAACATAGTTTTCAGTAGATATTTAGCTTCACTTAAAAGATTTTGAAAGTATTTTCTTCTAGAGAAGACTTTTACTACTTCATGAAAGCAGTCTAAAAGTTGGCTTTAAAAGATTTTCTTTGACCATGACAGCTCAAAGCTTCATAGAGTCTCTTGGGGCAGATTTCAAATGTTTGAATGAAGACAGATAAATTTGAGCATCCCATTATGGGCCACTATCATCAATAGAATAAACTGATTGCTTTCAGGAAAAAAATTTTCTGATGTGTCTTAGACTTTATTTCCTGATATCTGAGTTACTTTTCAGAAGTACATCTTTCCCACTACTGGCTATAAAGGATATTTTACGTGTAATCTTCCATGTCTAACTTCTGGACAGTCGAAGTTTAATAAAAGAAATGCTACTACTCACATACATTTATTTTCAAGATGTTGGAATTATTTCTCTTCTACGTCAGATCTCTGTAACTAACAGGGAAGAAAGAGATAACAGATTATAATACATATTATTTTTATTTTAATAATAATAATGTTAACAATAATAGTCCTAATAATAATGATATATGCAACCTTTAGAAAAATTAATTTGTGTTCCTAGTATTAGACACAATGTCTATTAAGGGTCATATTGCAGAACTTAGTAAGACAATAAGCCAGTAGCCAATGTTCTGCATAAATAATGAGCCAAATCAAAATCAGTCATGCATCTAATTGGGACATTTGTACTACACTGCTTGAGGCATAGAATACTTTTTTTATGTTCTATATGTGCTTGGCAAAATTAATCAGATAATCAACTCTCTGCCTCATTTCTATTTTCTGAAACTCTTTGTGATAGTACATAAGGATAAGATAGCATTTCTGCTGACGGTGGTCTTCAACAGGTTTTTAGAAAAGGAGATAGCTGTGTCATTCAAGACAATAAATAACCACAAAGGAGATTTTGTGAATATTATGACTCTTTAAAAAGTATCTATGTCTAGAGGGAAAGAACCAGACTGGTGATCCAGGCCCTCTTTCTAGCTTTTCTGACGGTTGACCATATTTCTGCCTCTTTTTGTGCCTTAGTCTCCTGGTTTATAAAAGAAATGATAAAATATTCATCTTTGTATAACTTTGATGTCTGCTGACAGAAATATTTCATAAGCCCAAGAGACTGTTTTCAAAATGTAGCTTTCATTGAGGACTCAGTAAAATATGAGAAAAGCCTAGGAGAGGGACTAAAATCCTTTCAGGCTCAAGGTGCAGAGCTGTTTAGGGAAAATACTGTAAACAGCACCAAAAAAGTAAAGAGTGTTTTAGGAAGGCAAAATAGCAATTATAATTCTTAAACAATACACTGTCAGGAAAAAAACTATTCCCACATCTCATGCCTGAGAAGACCAGGGCCCAACAGAGTCCCTGGCTCAATTCATCCAACACACCTGTGGTCATTCACACCTGTGAATCATTTGTCTGCTCCCTTTCATGCTACCTTCCCCCCTACGGGCTACATCATCAGAAAGATGAGGAGACATCACGTAGCAGAACGACACCCTGAAGCTTTTTGAACGTTGTTGCAGCTCATGTAAAAAGGACATATTTGATGACTTTCAGGGGACCCTTTCTTTGTGTTCAGAGGACAGTATGACCTGGTCATATGACAGGATATGGACAGGAGATATGTGATGGGAAAAAATCTTGTTGACAATAAAACAGGCGAATGGACAAACATGGGAGAGGAGGAACCATGATGAGCAGTCCTTGAGATATCTCCTGGCAAGGTCTATGCATCTATATGAGTTGTACTGCCCTAAACTACCAAAACCATGGTAGTACAGATGACCCTTGTACCCTCTTCATTGTAGTATTCTTATCTACATTTTGTCATAGAAACACAATGAATTCTTTTTTAACTCAGGAAAGAAAAAGTACTGTGTCCAGAAGAGTTTATTTGGGGAACTGGATTTCAAGACTCATTAAGGAAGAAAAGATACTGAAGGAAATATTTCTGATTACTAGCATGTATTGTCTATATCTAAGGCAGGCATTAGTTATTTGAGCCTAGTCTGATATTGATAGTGCAATAACAAAGGACCCTGCATAAATATCAGTTTGCTGAAGTGTTAAGCAGAATGCTTTGGGGGAAACTTTTCAACCACTCACTCTCGACCCAACTGAAATGAAAAAGTACAGTCTTTCAAAGTCACTGTTTTGGTGCTTGATTATGTTGGAGAATATAGCAGATCTCTCTCCAAATTATACAAGCTTTTCATGGGACAGGAAGACCATCAGATCCAGCTATAAGTCCTTTCCTGGGATGGGTTTAGTGTGCTTGCACTAGCCCTGTGTTTCAGAAAAGCTCTAATAATGCCCTGTGCATATCCTTTCAGCCCCAGAAGACACATAAACACATCTCAGTCTGGGCCATCACTGAAGTTTTTATGGGTCAGGTCAAGACAAATAAAACAATAAAAAAATAAATCGTCTTTAACATTGATGTTGACTGAAACCCCTTCTGAGATTTTAAAAAAGTTTTATTAACTTTCTCAAGTTTGCTGTTTTTCATGGTTGTCTGACTACTTAGTAGAGCAGATAAATCTCTTCAATGGAAAACTGACATACTGCAAGAGACTATTCTTGCTGTGTTTCTGATTTGGCTGGCATGACTATAACTCAGTCATGTACAAATGCCAGTTTGTAACCCCTTTAAAGTAGTGGCTTTGGGTAATTGGGCTGGCTGCAAAATCCCCTTACATTATATGCAGCAGTCACAGGCAATTAAACAGTTAAACCTGAGCCCTGCCTAGAGAAAACCAGAATATTTCCCACAGCAAGTTAGTTGCTCAGTAGTCTTGTCCTCGGGCCAGTGTGTGTTGGGACAACACGATTTAAAAGTAATTCTTTGGTAGAACACTTTGTTTTGGATGATTACCAGAATAAAAATTTTAAATATCGGTTTTATCCAGCTCAGCTCTGATCTGCCTACGAAATAGCATTAACAGCACTTAAAAGAGATATAACAAAAATATTATCGGGGTCCAAAACTGGGTAATTGCCAGCAGCTTTCCTTTTCTGACTAGGAAAAAAAACCAACCAGTTATAAAGCCATCAGAAAGATGTTCTGTATTTGGGAAAAATAAAGTGAGAAAGCTTAGAGAATTGATATAAAATTGACAGAAAAGAGAAGGATGTTAAGTCAGCTGCATTTTCTCATGAAACGCAGAAATAAACATTGTAGAACTAAACAATGAGCATAAGTATGGCGCATTCATTAGGGTCGTGCTTATGGTTAATTTGCTACTTAGCTGGCGAATCCAGGCTGAAGAGAAAAGCCTGTCTAGAAATAATTAATGAAGTATACAATATTAAAAGAAACAACTATTATTGAGTTGGAAAAATTTTGGTATTAAAATATTTTGGTCTCATTTACTTAACTTTCTTCTGGAAACCTCAAGAAAGAGTCTCAGAAGTACATGACAAATCAGAAATAAAACTGCAAAAATTTGATGTACCTCTTTCTTTAAATTCCAGAGATCAGTCTTCTTGGACTTGATTGTCACCTAATGTTAAGTTTATACAAGTGTAATTTCACTGATTTCATCATTGCTCCAAGTTGCTCTTTCAGTTGAGTAAGATCAGAATTAAATGAGTTGCATCAGTACTGTACACTATAGTATTCATAAAAAAGTAGTAAAATATTCCAAACACACACAACAATTTGTGATCATTAGTGTAGAATTTTTTTTCCAGCATGTTACAGTTTTTTGTTTTTTAATTGATATCACCACCTTTATGTCAGAAGTAAGAAAGTTTCTATTGCTCTGTTAAAACTTACTGTGTTTTAGCTTAAATTTCTAGGACATATTGGAGCTGGTACTGTTGTACTTACTGAGTGTGGTTTTCTTCCTTTTGCACTGCTCAACTATAATTGTTATATCGGGAAGTCTGTTTTTACAGTGCTGGTTTTGTTCTAGAATTTGGTAAATTTTACCTCGGATGATCACAGAGATTTTTAACAAGTTCTATAATAATATCTAAAGTACATCCTACTCATTTTTCAATTTGGAGAATTAAAAGTTACTAAGCAATGATACCTTAGGCCTTGGTCAGCTCTGCTTCTTGCTACAGACCCTTGGAGTTTACAGGCTGTTGGAGACAAGTTTGTGAATGTGACTGATGAACAAAATGAATGCTGGTTAGCAATGAAAGTATTTTGATTAGCATCATAAGTTTGTACAATTTAGGGGTATACTGATCACTTCCCTTTGTTTGGGAAATCTCATGTGGAAAGCAGACAAATTTTGTGGGGATAAATATAACTAAGAGAAATTTTCCTTGTGGGTGATGAATGGAATGGGGACAGCGTAAAAGTGCTGGGAGAACGTATAAAAATATTTTAATTAATATCATATTAAAGAGTACTAATGGCTGATATCTTTTAGAAAGTATGTAGGGGTCTGACACGCTCCACAAGAAGCCCTAAGCTTAAAAAGATAGAGGTAAGGTGAAGGAGATAAGACTGGAAGGCCTTTAAACTGAAGATAGTTTTTGAGTGATGACATAGGAAAATGTTCATTACCAGAAGGGATGGTATTAGGGTCAAACCTGACATCCAGAACCCTGATCTTCTATGTCTGAAGCCGAGACCTTGGATTTCCAGATTACAAGGAGGAGGGACTGGATGAAAATTTTAGCTGCATAACTAAATGGAAAGGCATAGGTTTACACTGACCAGAAAGGAGCAAGAAAAATCAAAATCGGCTAATTTTCAATCTTGAATATATTTTGATAATGACACTTGTTTCAGAGTAAAAATATTAACTGTATTAATATTTGCCCCTGTGAGCCATCTTAAGGGCCATCTACCTCTTATTTCGACAAAATTGTTTTGAGCTTAGCCTTTTAGATTTAGAGAAACCTTTTGATTTCAAAGATTTAAACAGTTGCCACAGACTCTAGACATCTCTCTATTGCCTTGCAATTTTTTTCATTACTGTTCATAGCTTTAGGGTCTATGGCAACACAGCTTTGACTTATGATGTCACTTATGCCTTACATCACTGAAAGTTCTCACAAGTCTGTGCTCTTATAATTCAATCGCAGCTTTTGAATGCTTACTTTTCGCCACTGTTAGACCAAGGGGAGCAGGAAAAAGTAGTTAACTAAACCTAAACTGAATGTTAGTGTGTTTTTAATAAGTTTTTCCTTTGGAAATAAAACCCAACAACTTGAAGAATGTGACAAAGTAATATATAGGTAGTTCACAAAAACATTCTTACCTTTGATCATGAATGTCTAAGTGAAAAAGAAAACATGCCACACAGTTACATTTTTCTTCACATTAGAGGTCAGGGAGGGTAGGAAAACGTCCTTTCAATTTAATTGCATATAAACATGTCCCCAGCCACTGCTTAAGCTGAACCGTATACAGAATGTTAAACTACTGCATGTGAAGTTAGCAGAAAATTAATATTTCATGAAAATCCTGCATTAACCCCTTGATCCTGACCTTCAGGTTTAATGGGGAACTGGAACAAAGATGTAGACCAAAAGCATCAGTGCTGCAATAACACCAAAGAACACTACTTCTAGAGTTCATCCTTTCCATATCTGTGAAGTTTTAACACAGCTCTAGATATTACTTATTGGCTCTAAAATTCTGACTGTCCCCACACAATCCCACTCAGAAGCTATTTACCCATTTCACTTACCTACTCACCTTGCACTTTCAGAAAGTATTTCAGAAAGGAGAAAATTATTTCTTCAATTGAATATCTCTGCTAGGCTTTGGCCAGCACCTGTAATAGCCTGTAGTCACAGATCTGAAGATATGGGCACATATATTTGTTGGTCTTGGCCTGGATGTCCTGGGACATTTTCTTTCCCTGTGACATTACAGTATCAATCTCTCCCCAAAGTATTCCCTGAGTCTATCAAAGGATTTTGCTGAATGTACTAACCTCTTGCTTAGAGTCAACTAACACAGTTTGCTATTCTCAGAGGCATGGTTTAGTGACAGAGCACATGCCTTTCCACGGGCTGAGCTGTGATTTAGGATCGCCCAGTGAGTGTGGAGGAGCTGTAGATATGATGTGGACCAGTCAGAAGATTCTCCTCAAGAAGGGTGCTCAGTGCTGGAGGACAAGCTTAGCAGTAGGAAGAGCCTTTTAAAGAGGAGGTGATGGATGTTGTTGATTTCTATTTGCTCAAAACAAGACTAAAGGCCAGAGGACAAAATCAATGTGTGGCAGTTTTCATGCTTGACCAGGGTTTCTTGAAGAATGTATTTACCACAGTGCTCAAAAACTTTACCTTTCTAATGGGACGCTTAGTATTTTATTTGTTATCTAATCCATGGCTCTCCAGAAAATTTAAAAAGAAGAAGACATGATAACTCCTACATTTTGCCCAGCATTTGGCACTCATAAAAGTACTGTCGCTAGTGGAGGCGTAAAAAGTCAGACCATTTTTTATTCCTAAAGGTCTATTGTTAGAACCTCTTTTAAACTAAAACTGGCTCATAGATACAGAATTTATAACTGTATTGTAAGTCTAACTTAAACACCTGGGCTTTCAAAATCAATAAATCAATCATTATCACTGGTACAGGAATCCTTTGGAGTATGAGGAAATACGGATTAATGCTGAGTTCTGCACTTCGGTCTGTCAGGATTCTGTTGGTCCAAGATTCACAACTTTCCCCTGTCACTATCACAGGCACCATTTCTTGAATTGAAACTTGATGATGGCAAATTTAGACAGTAATTGTGTCTCTGCTAAACATTTCTGTGCAGTTATTAAATCTGAGTGCCCAGCCATGGCCATTACAGGCATTGGGAGAGGGAGCACTCAAGTGTTTAACTCTGCTGAGGGTGCCCAGGTGCAGAACACAGAAGAAAGAAAGATGCTCCGTCTTGATGCAGAAATCTTTCCAGGTTATATTTTAGTGGTAATGATGTCCTTTTGCAAATCTTCCTTTGAAGAATTCAAATTATTCTATTGCTAAAAGAAATGACAAAACAGATATGGGACTTGCTTATACTTCTAATCTCCACTGTAGCGCATGTTTCAATTAAAAGTAAAATTATCACATTCTTTAGTTTGCGTAATTTTTGATAGAATGGTACATTTATATGTTAATTTTGCTAAGATCAACTTTATTTATCTACAGGAAGCTATTCCAAGATTGTTGTACGTTTTCTTCACTTCTGAAATGTTATCACATTTAATTGCCTGATCTTATTTGGGTTGCAATCATAGTCATTAATTAGCAGGAAGGTGAGGGACAGCATCATATCTAACTATCTGTTATGGCTGCTTTAATGAGGAAAATACCTGCCATCATTTTAAAGGCATCCTGTATACTTCACAAATACAGCTTGCTGTAGCATTCTCATTTAGACTGTGAACATCAAAGGAAATTGATGTCAGGTGTGAACAGAAGCTGTTGAATATATCTGTTGAGGAAGCTGAGTGGTGTGTCTAGATGGGAGAGATGAAGGGCAGCTTAAAACATTAACAAAACTACAGGTAATTAGTGTAAACTTTCAAGGGTAAGGTATGCTTGAGGAATAAAAATGTTGTTTATAGCTATTCCCTGTAGTGCCACTATCGCTAAGGGTCTGTCAATGTTTTCATTTATAAAGCTCTATTTTTATAGGATTGTGCACTAGTAATAAAAATTGTGCTTGGGGCTAGAAGTTGACAATTTAAAGAAAAATAAATTGGTTTTGTTGTTTTCTGTTGTTCTTGCTGTTTGTGGTTTTTTTTTAATTATATGAGTATAGGAATAATAGAAGTTTATCTGTTTTGAATGGTTATTTTCCTTTGTATAATTCATCTGCTGATTTAAGATCAAATTAATGAAATTTGGCAAGCAATTAGTTCTTGGTAGGGACAAATAGGTATTAGAATTCCAGGGAAAGAATAAGTAGAACAAGATTATTTAGTGTTTCACAGGCAAAATTATACCATTAAAAGCGCATCATAAAGAATTTGAGGCATCTTCAGAAGACATTGAATAAATATTTTCATTCCAAGGAAAGTGCCAGAGTACACAACCCAAAAAACAATCTTTAAGAAGCATCAAAATATAGACAAATGTGGTCAGTTTGAAAGACATAAGCTCACTGTGCCCTATCAGCCTTGCTGATTGGCTGCTAATGATGTTATAATTCACAAATAGAATACAGTAAGAACCTTCTTAGGCTGCTGATATTCTACATGCTTAAGAGCGATACAAAACTATTTCCTTGGGGGTTAAAAAAGTCTTTTGACTCTTACCATGCAATTATAGCTAAATTTTGTTTCACTATTATTTCATATTTGACTCCCTTTACTATACAGAACACTTTTTTTCCCCTCATCGCATTACAACAATCAGAGTAGTGAAAGGATGATTGCGCATTTGGGGAAAGGATTCTTTTAAATGGAAGTTTAAGGGCCAAAGATGTAATGAGTGACATGAGTGCGTATCTAGAATAATATGTATTGTCCATAAAAGTTTCTTCCAAGATCTCTGATTGCTTCAGGAGAAAAGTCATTACCATATTGTATGGATAAGGGAACCAAAGGCAAGTAAAGACCTGGCTTAAATGCTTCTGAGTTGAGTAAGTTAACAAGGCACTGAAAATCAAGTCTCTTAAAACACCATCCTAGTGCTTTGCCCACTGTATGAATTTTCCTCCGCTGTCTTTTGAGGTCTTGAAAATAACTGGTACAAACTTTATCTCAAGGGTTGGTATGTACTCCAAAATGAAACCCTTTAGCTTTTGTATCTATTTTAAAGTTTTCCATCACATACTTAAAATAGAGCCTGGATAAAATATATAGGTTTGGATTTGGTGCTTGATTTTTTTGTTTGGATTTGGTTTGGTTTTTTGGTTGTTCGGGGTTTTTTTCTAATTGTGGAATCCATTGTTTCATACATATATTGGTATGTCCTTCCTGAATATCATAGTTGCAAACTCACAGTGCATCACTGTGGAAGTAACACTGTGATCACAAATACTTGTTGCAGCAGCTTTTGAGAAGAATAGACCTTTTATCATGAGAAAGTTCTACCAGGATGTTACATCCTAACCCGTGTAAGACCAAGATTTAACTTTCCTGATGATTTCTACAGGTGCCATTTTTGTGAGAAGGGATTATTACTTTCCTGATACTTGACATCCTTTTTCTGGACCTGCAATCATTTATCCAATTGCATGTGCTCAAAAGGCAGGATCATGGTCCTCTGACCCAGTCATCTCCATAACATAGGCTAGAAAATACCCTAAACATGGCTTTGTCTTTAGAAACTGAGCAACTTTTAGAATCATCCCGAAAAAAGCTACTATTTTCTCTGTGTACTTTCAGGACTTTTCAGAAAAGAGAGTGAAATTATCCTTTTCACTTTATACCTCTAGAGTCCTTAAAAGCCTATAGTCAGTGAAACTGAGATCTTTTTGTCTGAATAGAGGTGCCTCTGTCAGAGAAACTGAGGGGGAATGGCCAGTCTGGATTCTGATACTAATTTTATGATAAAGACAGTCTGTGAATCAACATCTTCTGATCTCCATCATTCTCATATGTATTAGGTTACTTTTTTCCTTTCTCTTACACTCATCACCCACTGCCCTTATATGAAAGGGCTGAATTCTGCCCTCAGATCCCTGACTTCAATTGAATTTCAGTTTAAAGGCTGAGGGAAAAATTGGCACAAAAATCCCATATATTCACACTTTTTTTTTTTTGAGAACATGAAGCTATGTTTGGGTGCAATAAACACCTGTCATCTTAAATAGTAAAGAATGTACTGCATTCTGCTTGTGTGGGGTTGGGTTTTCTTTCAGGATGAAAGTGCTTTAATTTCTAGTTAAATGCAAAGATAGAAAAGAGAATAACATTATAAAAAAGGTATTGTAAAGAGAACAAGTAAATGTAAATAGAGTACAAGATATTCTGTTTTATGCAAAAAGACACAAAACTGCTGTTTTAATTTGGATGACCTTGGCACAGCAAAGTTTTTTCAAATAATGATATGCCTAATATTAAAGTGAAGATGACAAAAACTGGTTTAGACAGCTTCCAGTGACAGACAGGTAGTGATATCCTATGAAAAGCTTGAGCAGAACTCTTTCCCCATTTCAATAACTATCTTTTTTTCTCTCCGAAGTTAAACAATAAATGAGACCTCCTAATGGCTTTCCATGTGTTCATCACGGTTACCTGCGTGAATTTGCAGTAATTAAGCAATCTGAAACACTGACTGACCCAGAGAGAAAGCTATTCCATACCAGTGGTGTCCTTGAAATGTCTTCATCATCAAGCGATCTCTTCTCTTCATCTCAGTAAAAGCTAACGTCAGCACTACTGTGTAGCAACCCTTCCCCTATACAGCTATTGAAATCTTATAAAGATGTTTTTGTTTTATATTAAATAAAAGACAAAAAAAAAGAGAAAAATCCCACTAGCCAAACAGTGTAGGCAGAGAAATGGCCTTGTGAAAATGCTTCTGCTATCAGGAAGGAGGGAAAGGGGGCTTGCTGGGGATAAAAACAGTCCTTTTTTTAAGGTCAAAAATATAATTAGCATTTGAAAGGATGAGAAGATGCACTACCTCAGGGACCACAATGGCCAAATTGTGCCATTTAATGTCAACAGCCATTGGAGTTGTGATAAAATTAATAGAGCCTTGTGTGATTGATAACATACCTCATCTGCCATTCCAGTAAAAAAAAATCCCACAGGTTTAGCAGGAAGGAATAGTGTTTAGATCACTTTTGAAAGAAAGCTGTGTGAAAGATGTATACTTATGAGCTTTAATTAGCTTATGAAATCTGTGACAGCCTTTCCCACTACCAGTACCAAAAATTAAAAATCTATTGTTTAATTATTAACTGTGAGAGGTGAGGTTAGTGTATCTCTTTAGTAACAGTTTTTGATACTGAAGGTCGAGAGTGAAGAGAAAGGCAGACTTTCTACAGTGATTTTTTTTTCATGGAAAAACAGTGATTTATGTGAGGGATAGAAAGGTGGTGGATCACTGACAGTGAGGGGTGTTCAACAATGACTTGAGGTCTGAAAGGGAGCCAGATATTCTGTAAATGTCGTGTGCTTCAACTAAGAATCAGTTTATTTTTCATTTATTGATAGACTACATCCATTTTACTACCCCATTCTGAAAAAGATGTTTAAGTGTTTTGGCCCATATGACTTTCAAAATCACATTGATTAGTTGTGTTATGAATCAGAAATGAAAATTTTGCTTAAGGACACCAAGTCACAAGCCTTGCAGGGGTCATAGGTATGATTCTGTTGAATTGAAAAGGCCGCCTGGTCATTAATGTAAAGTAAAATGCGAATCTGTTTCGTGTTTTTGAGACGCTAGCTTTTTTTTACATTTTAAGAAATTGATATTTTATCTTATTTAGAATCATATAGTGGCACAAATTTTAGGGTTTTTTGTGTCATTAATATCCCTTTGATTTTTTACAAACTATAAATTATGTAAATTAGTACAATAATTTAACAATTTATCCTGCCTTTTAGTGAATAGTATGCTTTGCATGTATATATACATTTCTAGTAACAGTGTTTTTATTCTACTAGAAACTCTCAATAATTGAATAAAAAACAACGGATAAATACTTAGCTGAATATAAGCCATGGGATGCCAGCAGTGTTTTCATGTATTCTCACTATTATTGTATGTTATTAAGGTTATGATCTCAGTGAAAAGACTTCCAGTGTTTAGAGTTAGGCAAGATCTAACACATAAGCCCAATATCTTACCTCGGTGTGGAGAAGGACCAGGCTGCAACTTATCACAACCCAATTATTTCAGCACTTATTTTTAGCCAAGACTTCCACCATAAGTCCTAACACATTCCTCAATAGTAGCAATAAAACAAGTCTACCCGATCTGTCAAGAGTAGAGCTAGCCAAGGGAAATCACTGGGGCAAAAGGTGAACTGGTTAAACAAAAATTGAATCTTTGATGAAAAATTTAATCAAAACTTAAATGTGAACAAAAAGGGTTATCCATCAAGATCGCAAAACTTTGACTGCAGCAGTCACCTAATGCATTAAATAAAGTGCTGAATCACTGTGAATTGCCCCAGTGATGGTAACCATTCACCAGCTTCAGTGAGGAAAATACATGTCAGAGGAAAGGAGCTACAGTTATACTGTCCCCAGATGTCATTACTCTTCCACTGCCTCTGCCCTCTAAAAAATTGTGCAGAACCAATTGAAAAGTTCTTGAAACCCAATTATTTGCTCTAAATCAATAGTTCAGTGTAGGAGGTCACTAGGCCAGAATTTCTGTAGGTAAATATCTATCACTTGAGCATTTGGCAGTAGCACACCATGCCTGACATCTTGCTTCCTGACACATTGCAGTCACAGGTAGTAAAGGCATAGGAGAAACAGGTATTGGTGCATAATGAAGACATGCTTTACTTCACACAACATACAAGTACCTTAGCTAAGAATTATCATCGCATGTAACATTTTTAGTAAATAAATTCGTTCAAGTATTTTAACTGGTGGGGAAAGCTTCCTGAAGAGTCTAATGCTGTGATAACTTAATGGGACTATCCATATCGCAGCTGATAAATGCACAGCAATTCATGTCAAGATACTAGTGCACAGAAAAGCTGATGGACAGAATTATACATTAAATATCACTTACCTCCACAGGCTAACTAAAAAGACTGACCTTAGACTGACCTTGGAAATTGAGTAACAACGAAAGCATTGTAAAAAAAAATGCATATAATACCAAAACAAAAGAGGAAATTTTTTTTTACTTTATACACTTCAATGGATTGTTGATTGTAGTAAAGAATATTATTTTCTTTTTGTAAAACAATCTGTAAAATAACATGTTTTGAGACCAAAGAGATTAAAACTCTATGCATATCTACTAGCACTCCTATGACAAGGAGCTGAAGGAAAGTCTATGATTAACATTGTCTCAAATTTCCCAGAGAACTTAATTTTAAACTGGTATGACCATGCCATTGACTTCTTTTAGCATAAACCACTTGGGCTGAGAACTCTTCAAGGACAGATCTCTTACTTTACCCTGCAACATTTTACAAATTTCAGCTATAATGATTTGTTGATCAGATTATTTACAATATTTCTGCTAAAAAAGTCTATTATTTCCAAGTTTTCAGAAAGCTGCCTGAAATCCTGTTCAGAGGAAAAGGAATGGTGCAGTTTTCTGAAGACTGTGTTCATGCTAAATGGCCTTTATTTCCTCACAGGTCTTAAGTGCTGAGGGGCTGTGTTGCACCTCACACAAGAACATATTAATGCCCTCACATAAACCTGCAGCTCAGGGTGTGATTTCCCCATCAAGTTTCTTTCCAAGCAAAACAATATTTTCTTAAGGCAGTGAGCAGCAGATTGGAAAGCAGGACTTTTCATGCATTGTTAGCATCTGTATTTGCTTGCAATACTGAAGGGTGAATAAGAAATAGTCAGTGTAGAAGTGGATGAACTGCAGCAGGTGTTCGCTGCACTGTACTGAAAAATTCCACCTGACCAAAATAAGTTATTCTACTGAAATGACTGGCTTGGTTCTGGAAATGTTGGCAGCTTAAATGCTTGAATTTGACAAGTATAGTTGTAGTTTTTTTAAGGGCATGGTCCATTTTATACATGATATCACCATCATTTGAAAGACTTCTTGTGAGCATTCTCTTAATTGAACACGAAACTTCACCAAAATAGGGGTTTTAGAGAAGATGTAGATTTTGCTGAAATTTTTTTTAGCTATTAAGAAAGGATTTTTGCCTTATTATGTCAAGGTTATTTCAAGATGTATTGAACAATACAAGTTCTGATGGATATGGAACAACACACCTCCCCCTTTTTCTCCTCCAGACTGTGGTTCTGCTGGCACTTACATTTTTCCAGCCACTTTCTCTCTGTCATGTAGTGGAAGTCTCACACACCATAAACTACCAACAGTACAGAAAATATTTGGTCTACTCATTTTTGAATAACTAAAGAATTGAAGCAAGAATAACGATTATTAAACAGCCCTGCTAAGTTATTGGCTGAGGTGTTTGCTTCTGAACATGTTAAATTCATCCAGGACATTTTGTTTTGGTAATAAGTATCTCCATATTTCAAGTTCTGTTAAAGAATCTGTGCATTTATTTTTTATTTAAATTCATTTAAAAAAAACCCTACAAAACAAAAACAAACCAACAACCAGCACTGATTCTATTCAGTAATTAGATTAAAAAAACTACAGTGAAGGAAAGGCCTGAAGGATCTTAGAAGAAATTAAATCTGGAAGGAAAAAAAAAGTCTGTAAAATTTTAGTGTTTGTATCAAAAGATATACGAAAATGCTACAATAGCTAATTGTACATTTGTCTGATGGGTGACCCAGCAGGATACCAGCTGTCCACCAAATCACTCTGTCACTCCCCTCCTCAGCAAGGATGGGAGGGAAACAAAAGTCACAGAACAAGATAAAGGCAATTTAACAAAGCAGAAGCTGCATATGGAAGCAAAGGGAAACAAAAGATTTTCTGTCCTTCTTGTGCTGGGATCCAGCACAGGAGTTTGAAACAGCACTGGATACCCTTCTTAGCTCTATTCCTGGAGGCAGCATGCCCATTTAGAATATGTCTCAGTTCTCTAGCCTTCTGTAGCCTCGCTTCTCCACTGAGCTCAATCAATAAACCTGTCACCTCCCAAAGAAAGTAAATATACTATTCCAGTTTTTGGGGGGGTTTTTTATGCCTCCTAGTTTACCTTATTACTACATTTTATGGTCCTGAAGTTATACACAAGTTTCCATGTAAAGCTTTCACAGGGGTTGTGCACTGTACAATGTTTACATTCTTGGATTTCCTCTTTAAGGAGCAATACTTCAACTGTAATATTTTTTGTTTGCTGCTATAGTTTGCAATACACAAAGTGTTAGCTTCAGCAAAGTTAAAGCTAGTTTGGATATAATGCTGACACCAGAACAAGGTCATAAAAAGTACTTGAAAATTAACCCTTATCTGATTTTACCTTCACTCATGAACCATAAGAAACTGACTTTATTTTTTGTTTTGTTTCTGGTTGTGGAATTTTTATTGAAGATTACTTTTTACCTGATTTCTCATTTTTTAATCTTTTTTTGCTTTTTCTCCTCTTTTAAAACTGGGGATGAACTTGACCTAGTATTCTTGAAAGAGGCGGACTTCATGAGATTTCCTGTACATCCTTTATTTGAGAACTCTGTCATAGTCCAATGGGTGTCATTTTTAGGTGTTTCCTCAGGTGTTTCCTTATATTTTGTACAGTGTTTTCATCCAGATGGAGAAAACAGTGCATATTTAAGGAAGAGGAGAATAAATCATAATACCTCTAGTTTGAGCATAAGCCTCTGTTACTCCTACAGGGAACTCATTTCCTTTTTTTATACTTTTCCTATTTATATGCTGCCTTTCTTAGAATTTCATGTGATTCTTTTTCAACACAAGGTTTTTCTTGAGGCATCTTATTACAGTAGAATGATTCAGAAGAGCTGCTTAAATATCTACTTACATGTGTACAAGCAAATATTTCTCACAGGAGCAATTGAGGAGTCCATAAGCTGAACAGGATATGCATGCTGTAGTTAATTGTTGTAATAAGAATTGTATTTAAAACAAAAATATTAAAACCGATTCCTAAAATTTTGCAGTGACTGAATGGGAACACCTTAAAATTTGAACTTTGACATTACTTACCTTTTAGATTTAGATCCTGTCCACAGTTTGGAGAGGATCAGAGCAGCTACCGACAGAGCGGTCAATAATATATTCTATTTGGAGGTGCAAGGCACGTCCAACATATCTCCACTTAGTGACATCAGCCAGAACTGGCCAGAAAAAGCAGTCTTTTTACTACTAGCTGACAAGTACACTCAGATTATGGTGCAGGGTTGAGGAGACTTTTTCTGGCAAAAGTCGTCATTGTACCTGCTCCATCAGAAAAATTAGTTTTCAAAATTTAAATTTCAGAAACTTTTTTCAATTGGGTTTTTTAAAAAAATTTCCTGTTCTCTCACTTCTCTCCAGTCACCAAGTTTGGCAAACGGAACTCCTGAATTCTTTACATACTCTCAACAAAAAGAATCAAGTCCAACCCTGTGAGCGATATTATCTTAGTGCTCAGCTAGTCAGAGAAGTCAAATTGGTATTGATAATGCCACTCTGACTGCTTTAACTTAGCCTATATTGGGGAATAAGATGTGCTGAAAAGCAGCAGTTGTGATAAAAAAAGGGAGGAAGGCAGGCAGGCAGGCAGGCAGGCAGACTGGCTTGCTATCAGTGACCAACAATGAAATTTGGAGCATACACTTGGGTGTGTAACTTGGACGCAGTATAAATGCTATACTTATATATAATTAACTCTCTATTAATTTTGCACTAAATGTTTTATTATGTGACATCATATGAAAGTGCATATATTTTTAACTGTAAGTTTTGTTACATCATCAATGAGAGTCATTACTCCAGGTAAGACTTGGCACTTATTTGGCAAGAAGTAGCCATTGTTAATGCTTCTTTCCTTCCAAAATAAACCTCTAACCTCATCACTTTTCAGTAAAAGAATGGTTAAAAGAGAAAATCCTTACCTGGTATTTTTTTACTTTGAAAATAATTAATTCATCTGTCTTTTGTGTCTAGCTCATCTTTATCTGTGTGCATTTTGCCCTGCCTTTGCATGATACCATTCTTCTACTCAGTTAATGACAACAATTTCAACACTCTATAACCTACTTTTGAAATAATCATCTTTATTTTAAGCATTCAGAATATGTAAAGTAGATACACAGAAATTAAGAAAAGGAATGTGTAATAAACAAGAGACTTTATTTACAAAAATATTTTGGATCCAAAATCCTACTATATTTTGCCATTAGAGAATCCAGAGCAATCACAATTTAAGGGATGCTGCATGGACCACTCTGGTTTGTACAGTCTTTAAGTAATCACAATGCAAATATGATATTGGTTCCTACTTATGTTATCAGGTTTTGGGAAAGGACAGTCTTACACACATTTCATATTTTCTTATCCAGCAGGTACACATTTATTGACTGGGCTTGTTGCTGGTTCTGCAAGTCTTGAAACAATTTGCAACTGCACATTTCAACTTGCCTCTGTTGAATCCAAATATTTGAATACCAAATAGCTAAGAGGATATAAAAATAATTCCATTAAGATCCCTGATAAGAAAAAGGGTTTCAGAGATGTGATTTTGAACCTGTATAAAAAAAGTTACATTGCCATTATATATTTCCCAAAGTTTGGTGCGAAGTGTAAATAAAGATATCATTACCTAGTCACCTCTTATAAAAAGTGGGGTGCTGATACTTGTATTCAGATAATTTTTCTGTTTATTTCTTACCTGTGATAAGCAAATATGCACAAAGGCCCTCTTGAAATATGTAGGCAGGTATTGAAAAATAAATCATTGATCTATTAACACTTTGGCATGCTTCTCTGTAAGTAAGTAAATAGTTCAAAGAGCACCATACACCTCATGATTTTCAGTATGCTTTTTGCAGTTCACAAATGACTCATAAGCATATTGTGATATCCCCTCACTTGTCCATTATTTTAAATAGTTCTCATATTTCTGCAGTAAACCATGATTCCTTTAGTAGTTCAATAACTTGAAGTCTTCATAGTTTTTACTGTGCATCAGTAAGTCTGCTGGAAACATGTATAACATGAATCTTCAGCCATCAGAAACAGTGTTTTGTACTCTAAATTCTGATTTTAAAAAATAACAAAATTCCTATAATGTTTGTTTAATTATGTAATTTCAGGATTGGTTTTGACAAATATCTGTCATTTAGTATAAAACTTTGATATTTGATTATCTTTAGTTTTTTTATGTGTGTTAGTGAAACTAACTCCCATCCAAGGATCTCAATTTTTGAGAACTCAAAATTGCTGAAACTCATCAAATAAATAATTCTATATAGACAAGTGTCTTAGCTATGGAAAGTTTAAAGAACAAAAGGATGACATTGAGCCCCATATAATAAATTTTATGCTGTCATTTTGCAAATTCCTGTGCTTCGGTGGCAGATAGATCAGGACTACGAATTCTTCCACAAAATGATGCGACTTTAAATAATGTGCATTGATTTATAAATTAATATCTTCCTACTCTCTACCCTTTGTGTTGCTTCAGTGATAAACATTAGTGGAAACATTTATCTCAGATTAAATTTGAAGTTGGTAAGATGAAAAAAACACTTTCTTATTTGTTTGTGTTTTCGAGAGTTTTATTACAGTATGTAGAAAAACATCAGATTCTGAGCCAACATTTAAGGATTTAAAACACACTCATAAAATGCACACAACCAGCTGCATATGTACATATATGCACGCAGACACACATATGCAACCCCCAGAGTAAACAGGAAACAAAAGTAGTTATGGACCCCACAATTTCACCTGCATTCACTGTTTATGTATTTCTGAGCTTGTCTGTATTCCTGATAATTATCCTCCTGGTACTGGTTCTGCTGAAGTGCCTGTAGTACATTAGAAATGTCAAAATGAATCATTGTAGGAAACACTATGGAAGATCTACAACAAGTACAGGGGGGAAGAATATTAAAAGTCAACAGTACATAACACTTCATCCACTTATTACTTGAAAAATATTAAGCCAAAACCAAAACATTATTTGATAATTGCAGATGAAATGCAAAGAACTAAAGAAATAAAATTGTGGAAATAAGAATAATTGAGCAAAAAACAATGCCGTTATTATTTTTTTCTAATAAAGCAAAAGAAAAAATGTTTCCCAGGTTGTAATAAAATATTAATACTCTAAATGTTTATAATTTTTTTCTACTGGTCACATTTAGCTAGGCAGAAATTTAAAAATTCTGCTGGCATGTTTGTTTGGAATAAAAAAGCCTGTAGGTCAAGTCTTTCTGAGAGAATGCCAAATGTCTTTGTGTCCAGTTATTTATGGTTTCAGATAATTGTACAGAAAATATCAAATTTGCATAGTGTGATTATTGCTGATTATTTATCTAGCAGTCAAAATGTTTCAGTGGTTCCTAGGATGACAGATTGACAAGTACTTAAAACTCATTCATTTTATGAAATTTGCATGTAATTAGGCAATAATGAAGGGGATGTTTGTGGACAGCAGATTATACTACAATATACTGGAAGTGATTCAAATGCTTGACAAAGTGTTAACATTATCTTCAGTTTCAACTAATTCTTGAATGTTTGGCTCAAAAAATCAGTGGAAAAATGAAATAGGTTATGGAAAGTTACTAGATGCTTTGCTATAACAACCTATATATTTTTTACTTCACTCTTTGTCTATTCCTACTTATTTATGCACTGTTGATGAATTGTACTGCAGATATTTAACTCATATCACATTCAGTGCAGCTCATCTGTAATAGTTTTGCTGCCACTGCTTTGGTCATTATCACAGTGAAGTCCTATGAAGAATGGCTTTCTTTGGTTTCTTGGCATCTGTGTGGTATCTGAATTTTAAAGCTCCTGCTTTGAGATTCATACAAAAGAATGTGATTTTGAAGAACTGATTTATCATACAAGGTACAATTTGTTTCTTAACCAGTTGTTTCTGCACAATAGAATATTTAACTTTATGGTGCACACATTAGGTGGAGGTAACCTTCACCAACACTTTGTGATGGCTGACAACTGCCAAGGACTCCTACTTGTACAAAGGTAAAAAATTAGTTCAAATGCTCTGGTGCCACATTTTGTTTGCTTGTTTCAATTACATGAACCAGTAAATCCCTTTTATTAGAGAATTTAATGTATATGCATCAAATGCACTTCTACATCTCACTCCATAATGAAATACATTATAATCAGCTGTTTTCAAATATTTCTCTCTCATTTTTGGAGAATATTCTGCAAATTAATTTAGTATACTCCCAAAGTAACAGTAAAGATACCATTTAACTTTTGTAAAAGGAAGAAGCTTTCTACATATGGGATCTGCAAAGCAGATCTGCTAATCGGGGAATAGTCTATGCTGGTCAGTAGAAGAGAGAGGTATTTTAAAATCCTGCCTATCCTGTTTTAAGGAATACAAGATCAGTGTCTCTTTTACAGGGCAACAAACACATCTATTAAGGCCTCGTAATCTGGAACCGTGTCAACAGTTAATGGTAGTTTGTTACCAAATGTTTTGATGGTGATGCCATTCCTGTGTCTTTTTGCTGAGGGTAGTGGTTTAAGCTCCCAAATAGGAGTTTGGGCATTTGGAATAACCAAATTCTAGAGCAAGAACAATCTGAACTCTCTTGTCTGATGATTAAGTCATTCACATGAGGGGAAGTGATATGTTGAGTGTCCAATGACATGAATGCTCTAGCTACTGTATTATAGCATCAAACTCTTTCTTTTTGGTCCAGGGAATACTTAAATATTATATATAACATATGTAGTATAATACTTAAAACAGCTTTGACAGAAGAGACTGAGAAAACAGTTGACCTTGGCAATCTTAGAGGCCTTTTCCAAACTTAATGATTCTGTGATTGTATGATTCTAGGATTCTTGCAAAGTTAAATATTTGATAATGATACTTTTAAGTTCCTAAGGAGAGGATCCCCTGATAGCCACAAGGTCAGAAGAGGGAAAACTAAATGAGCATCAAGTGCTCTTGCTGAGCATCCTTGCCTGTGATGTGCAGAGGCACCTAGCTCCTCTGAATTCTCTAGCTGGTTCTGTGCAGCTTCTATTACAACATTCATGTTCTGACATGACTAAGCATCCTGTTTAAGCAGATATAAAAGCTCAAGCCTAATCAAAGCCTAAAATGAGGTATTTGCCAGGATCCTCAGTTCTGTTAACACAGAAGGCATTCAGTCATTAACATTCTCCAGAACTGACCTAATTTAAAAAATGACACTTGGAAACTTCAGGGGACTGTACCTATATGAACACTCAAAACTTCTCACTTAGAAACACTTAAATCTTGTATAAAATCTTTTGGGATATTGACGCAATTTTGGGGATAATGTGGTGGGTTTCTCCCACAGAGTCCCTTCATGATTCCTTGTTATCTCTGGATGTCTGAACTTTCAGTTCTGCTCTTCTGAAGCAGTGTAGGCTTCTAGAGGCAAGACACAAAGGTTATTGATGCAACAGTAAGGATGCAAGGCTTATTGAATTGTTCAAAACCACAGAAAAACCTGATAATGGTCATGCAGGAACCGGAGTTTCTCCCATGAAAAAGGCAGCAGGATAGATGGCCCAAGTGAAGCACATTCACACCAATTCACAGAGGACAGCATACAAAAAGAAGGAGCTGGAAGCCATTGCACAGCAGGAAAACCATTACACCATTGCCATTACAGAGACATAGTGGAAGAGTTGCACAGCTGGAGTGCTGCAATGGAGGACTGTAAACTGTTCAGAAGGGACAGGCAAGGAACAAGAGGTTGTGAATTAGTCTTGTGTGTTAAAGAGTGTTTAGAGCTGGATGATGGTTATGACAGTGTTGAGTGTTTGTGGATAAGAACCAGAGGAAAGGAAAACAAGACAGACATCGTGGAAGAAGCCTATTATAGACTGCCCAAGGAGACTGAAGAGACAGAAAATAAGTTGTGTAAGAAGGCCTCCCGCTTCCTAATTCTTCTTGTGAAGGACTTCAACTTCCTAGATATCCACTGGAAATGCAACACAGTAGAGAGGAAAGAGTCCATGAAGCTCCTGGAGTGTGTGGAAGGGAACTACCTGACACAAATGGTGAGATAAACAGTTGGGGGAGGCTCCCCATTGGATCAGATGGCAGCTGGTCACTAGTGGTATAACTTGGGACTCAGTTTTGAGGCCAGTCCTGTCTAATACCTTTAGCAATGATCTGGGTGGGGGGATTAAGCGCACCCTCAGTCAGTTTGCAGATGACTCCAAGTTGGGCTGATCTACTAGAGGGCAGGAAGGCTCTGCAGAGTGATCTGAACAAGCTGTATCTATGGACCACCACAAGTTCTATGAGGTTCAAGAAAGCCAAGTGCTGCACCTTTTACCTGGGTCACAACAACCCCCAGCACTGATACAAGTTTGGGACAGAGTGACTGGGAAGCTGCCTCTTGGAAAAGGACCTGGGGGTGCTGGTTTTCAGCCACCGAACATGAGCCAGCCCAGGTGGACAAAAGCCACTGGAATCCTGGCCTGTACTGAAAATAGTGTGACCTTTAGGTTGAGGATATGATTGTATCATATCTGTACTTGGCAATGATGGTGCCACACCTCAAATCCTGTGTTCCGTTTTGTGCCTCTCACTACCCCAAACACACTGAGGTGCTGCAGCATTTCCAGAGAAGGGTGACAGAGCTGGTGCAGGGTGTGGAGCACAAGTGCTATGAGGAGAGGCTGAGGGAGCTGAGTTGTTTATCCTGGAGAAAAGGAGCCCGAGAGGAGACTTCATTGCTCTCTACAACTACCTGAAAGTAGGTTATGGACAGATAGTGTTTGATTTCGTATCCTAAGTGATAAGCACCAAGATGAGAGGAAATGGGACTCATGCTATGCCAGAGGAGATTTAGATTGGGTATTAGGAATAATTTCTTCATGACAATGGTTGTCATGCTTTGGAACAGCATGTCAAGGGAAGTGATTGAGTCACCATCCGCGGAAATTGTTCAAGAAATGTGAATGTGGCACTTTGGGACATGGTTTGGTGGTGGGCTTGCCTGTGCTGGGTTAAAAGTTGGACTTGATCTTGGAGGTCTTCTCCAACATCAGCAATTCAATTAAGCAGTGTAGCTGTCATATGCAGTTATGGACCTGCTAAGGTTGTATCTCCAGAGAAGGTATGACCTTCTGGGAAGTTTGCTTGTATGATGACATCAGTTGATAAGTATTCAGATTCCACCATCTATTTGCAGATCCAATTCTAATCCATTAAAAGTCTGGATCCTGCTTTTAACAATTTAGGTCATCCTATGAAAGATAAAATGGATGCATATGACAGAAGTTTAACTAAAAGTAATTAGTATTATGTGAGATAAAAAACACTCCATCTTAGCTAGCGTGTGTGCATGTAAGATCTGTGCATCCTTTTCATCTGCAATAGAAATATGTCCTCTTTTCTGGCACTGATCCCCAGGTGTGTTCCCATGGCAGAATTCTTATCAAGAAGCTTAATCTGCACATATCTAATACAAGATCTTTCACCCTTCTTGCCAAAGCAAATGGCTTAAACATTTGTTCAGAAGCAGGAAAAAATTCTGTACTCACTGATGACTACATATTGAGTTCTATCAAAAATTTTGGGAGCATTTTTCAGAAACAATTTCACATTAAAGAGGCAAAAATGTCAGGAGAAGGAGGGGGAGAACATTCAAGCCCCTCATGGACCTTTCTCAATGAGTTTTCTACATGGTATTCTCAAATGCTTTATGTAACCTGAATTAATTACTTAATCTATCCCCTTCATTATCTAATTAACTCATTCCACTGATTTTTTTTCCCCTGTCTTTTAAAAAGCTGTTCAATTACTAACATTTCAGCATCTGCTTCTGTATTCTGATGCAAGGCAGAAGGATCTGATAGTTCTTTTAACTCATTCCGACATGGGAAATTTCAGAACCTTCACATTCTCCCCCAGTATATAGTTAGCTACACATCTGGTTGGCTTTTTGATTGAAGGGTTTGCTAATGTCAGAAAAGCCATATGAGAAAAAGGAGAGGAGTAGGTAGAGCACAACGGGACCATAAGCCCTATTGCTAGGCACAAGGAAAACAAGGTCATCCTTTATGGTTTCAGACAGAGGAATAAGAAGAGAAGACAACACTTGTATAGTGTACAAAGTGGCAGAGGGAACGGTTAGGGTATAAGACCTGAGCTTCTGTGACAGAGAAAAGAATGAAAAGAAATATTCATTCTTTCATTTATTCATAGAAGAAGAGAGTACAAGAAAAAGAAAAGTCTTTGTGGTACCTGGGGGCTTCCCTAATCTCGGGGATTCTTTGAACTGTATCCAAATTTTTACTTTGGACCCCTTTTTAAAGGTCTTTTATGCATACAGAATGGTTTCATAGCTGTGAAAGGATTACCTATCTTTGAACTATGGAGTTCAATAGTAAAGAATACTAGATTATTGCTTGTAATGTATTCATTTCTTTCCTGCTATTCTCTGTGTTACTTAACATTTTGATTTCTGCAATTAAAATTACTTTAAAATAATTTAAAGGGCCCTCACTAGAAATACAGCTCTGAGCTAAAGTTTGTCCTTTATGAGCTGTCAGTTTTAACAGAGCTACAGCTGGTGTTTACTGTTTTTGGAGATATTTGATGGGCAGTGGTAGTGATTTGTTATCTGTCTTCACACTGGATTATTTTTGGTTTTTAAAAGGAATAGAGAGAATGTGCATGGGACTTTGTTTGCTCTCAGATTATACACTCTTTATGCTCTCAAACTGCCCAAAGTTACCTAGTTATCAGCCTCCTTGTCTCACTTTTCTAAGTGACTTGTTTCTTTCCTGGGTGAGGACTTCAAATTATGTTGTTGATGATTTACAAAGCCCTCACATCCTCAAAAATTCCGTGGTTCCCTGTCCATCAGTCTCATTCACTTCCTCCTGCTCCAGCACCAAAGCATTCAAAGCAGTGGTCCTCAAAGAAACTGGAAGGCTTTCCTGCATGCCCTTTCTTTAAGGATATTATGCTCAAAGGAAGGAAGCAACAGATTAAGGCCAGAAAAAGAATTAAATTAATGTAGCATCTCAGGATGCAGTTGCCTATTCCATTCCATGAGCACGAAAGGAAGATTATGATCATCTTTCCTCCTTCCTGAAAGATGAGATGAATGAAGGGTCTCTAGAAAGTGACAAGAATTTCCTGCAGCAGTTTATGCCACACCTGCTACAGGGATATGGATGGGAAAAAAATCCCTAGGAATCTGAAAAAAATGCAGAAGGAAAGCTGTAATAGTGCAAATACTTAATGAGTAAACCTGCTAAGTGGGGAAAACAGAGACTAGGTTCAGCATGAGTTACATATCAGGTTTCTAAACCATAGAATATATGAGGAAAACTAATTTTTGCATGCACTGGAGAAAATGGGATTGAATCTTAAGGCCTTTGAACCTTTAGTGTTTGCTAGGAGTCTTGAGAGACCCTTGACACTACTGCAAGCCATCTAGTGGTTTCTCTGTCATTCACTGGGTACTGGATACCAGGCTCATCACCTGTTATGTGACATCTTGGTCTCTTGCATGTGACCCCAAATGGCACCTTACTAATACAAGCATGTTATTTCTTATGCTTTCTTACCATCACAGCATGGCTGCAGTATCAAAATATTACTAAATGGCAACCATTTGTGCTTAAATTCTATCTGTGCCCTACATGCTTTGCTAAGACAAAAAGTGTCTCTGCTATGTTTCTTTCATATGTTACTTGGGCAGATAAGCTGGCCTTCAGAACTGTGTAGAGAGAGACTGAGAGGCTTGACAGCCACAATTACAGCAGTATGTGGTGAGTTACAGAATGGCTGAGTTCTGGGAAACTGGACAGTGTCTACTGGATACTGCCCAGAGAAGAGCATGGCACAGGGTGTCAGTTCTCCCCTTCAAGCACTGTACAGCCAGGATGAGGCTAGTTGTGACTCCCTGATACTGTGCCATTAACACCCAGGGCGGGCAAAATTAGTTTTTGGCTTCTTCATCAGCACAAAATCTTTTTGGATTCTGTTACTGAAACAGAAAGCAGATCTGAGTTGCTAGGTCTGTTTGCACTTCTCAAAAAAATTTCATCTTTAAGAACAGTCCCCCTCCACACAGTACATGGAAAGGGAGACTTGTAATTCAAGAGCAGACATGAGCATGCTTTGAGCAGTTTAAATGTAACCTAAGATAACAGGCATGCAGCAGTAAAAGTCTAGTATAATCAATGTAGTTCTACCTCATCTCCCTGTATCATCGAGCCTTATTCCTATCCTCGCACGTGGACAGAAGAATAGCTGTTCTTACAGATGTTTCTTCCATCTCTACACCCTTTATAAATCAAGGCAATACCAACGGCAAATCATGACCAAGGTCCCAAGGCTCCAAGCCATCATTTCCAGTATAAAGAAAAGTTAAATATGAAAGAAAATCTGACATAGAAGCAAAACTAGACTATCTCTTTTTTTTTTTTTTTGAGACAATTAATAACATCTGATTCTTTCAAACTCTGATAATGTTTGCGCAGGGAAATATTCAACATGAGAAGTAACATTGAAGTGTGGTCCAAACAGTCTGAGTGGTTCCTAGAGAAAGCAGTGAGAATGACCACCAAAGGGTTGAATCATTTTAGTTACACTCATGGCAGTGGTCCTCCACCACAGATCAGGTTGTCGCAGGGCAGCAAATCATAGATGATGTGGAACAGAACTCCTCGGAGCATTGTGAAATGAGCAGAGATTTCTTTCTGATGTGTGATATTATACCCCCAAGCAACGAGGTATGGGCTCCTTGTTCCCTATACGGGGTCTTCCTTTGCTTATCAACAGAGATTTTAGGAACAAGATGCAGGAGAAAACCCTTCTCATAGGAGTATGAGAACTCTAACAGCTATATTTTGCAGCAGCCAGACACTTTTCCAGGAGTTGTTAGAGAGCTATAATAACCTTTCAGTTATAACAACCTGGATAATAGTGGCCATGGTCTAAAAGGCTGGGGAACGATACCTCAATCATAGGAGTACCTATTGTTTGAAGAAAAGAATGGTGTTGGAGTGTTCCTTTCAAATCCCAGGCAGCATTTGAACACATCATTCATGCTCAAGCACTGTAACTAGCAGAGAAAGAAAAAGGACTGTGCCACAATTATAACCACATGCTCTGAGTCATGCAGTTACCGAGTTCTGGGAAATTATAAGGCCTCTGGTTCTGGGCATTGACCAGACAAGATGACAGTGTCAAGAAAGCCCCTATTGATCACAGGGGCAGAACAAGAGAAAACAGCTGTAACAGCTCAGAAAAAAAGACTTGACAGCTCAATGAAGATCTCTGCACTGTGCTCAGCAGCAGCCAAGAAAATAAGCTAAATATTGGGATTTAGAAACAGCTAAGAATTGTAGAAGGTGGCAGAATACCCCAGAATATAAGGTGTTGGGACAAACTTCCCTTGTAGGCATATTATATCTGCTTTTCTTTCTGGAGACCTGCATCTTGCTGTAAAGCTGAAACAAGAAGACAAGAGAGGTGATAAAAGTTTTGATGGACCACTGATCTGATCCACTGGTGCAATTTCTCTGTTTCTGACAGTTGGCTGGAATCATAAAGTTAGCCTGTGGCACAAACTGGTATTAAACCTTTATCTCAAGAGTCCTTGTTCAGCTTCTTTAACCATAAGACCATCTTTCATCTTCAATTTCCTCTTTCCACTTCTTCTGAAAATATCAAAGGAGCATAATTTCTCCTAATATTGTAGCATTCCAGTCCTGACCAAAACCAGGAAGTGAGCAGCAGGTGAATAAAAATTAAGCTGACATTTTCAAACTTCAAACAAAGATCTGTGTGAGGCAAGGAATGGTTCTGTTAATTTAATCCAAATTGGTTCACTCAGCTCTGGTGATAATCTGATCCATACCACAGCAAGTTTGCAGTCAGAAGAACAAAATAGTGTGTGAATTATGCTGAACCCAAAAAATGCAGTCTGTTCATGACCATACACTCAGTTCAGGATGGGAGTAGGGGATGTGGGAGGGAGGGATGGAGTAGTGAATAAAACTCAAAAGTAGTTGGCCTTGTGCTTAACAGCAGTGGAGGGTGAAAAAAGAAAAGAATAAAGAAAGAAAAGCAAACAAAAATGAGGCATATATAAATGGAAATACTGAACCTAAGTCAGAGGAAATATCCTAGTGCTATGTAAGAAGCCAGTGAAACCATATTTTGAAAACAATGTGGTTCCCTAGCACTCTTGTATTAAAGGCATATCATACAAATAGATTTACTGTATTGGAGGCTGGGAAAGTGGCTATAAATAGGTCAGAAAGACATAAGGCACCAAGGGGTTAAAAGTAGCATACACGTTATTGAAAAGACAGCCTGGTCAAAGACATGCAGAACATCACAAAATGTGAGTGTTCCAGTGGTGAGTGGGCCATTCATACATCCATAAACAGAAAATACAACTTAGAGAATTGTGTGTTCCAGGGTCAAATTTTGAAATTCCTATTATATTTTTATTCTTTGTTTATTTGGTTATGCGGTGACTTTGTCAGTATTCATTTGGATACAGAGCACCACAGGTCAGATCAGGCATTTGAGATCTGTGAGTCAAGACAGGAGTTACCGTACACAGATCTTTTCCCTTGCTCTATGAATATTAAGCTACATTCACCACTCCATTTCCCCTGGTTATGAGATACTACAGTTGACTGCTTTATGTCAAAAATATCTCTCCTTCCCTTTACAGACCAAGCACGCAATGGGTCTGCCTTTCACACACCACTCCCTGGTGATCTGGGCGCCTTTTGGTTCTCATCAGCTCTTTGGAAACTGCTTACATTTGGTTCTTGCACGGGGTGTGGGTGGTGAACGGAAAAACCTTCTTTCAACCTTCCCTACACACATCTGTGTAGGGCCTGTAAATTCAGTCTTTGGTAGCCTCTTTAAAGGATAACACAAAAAGCCCTAAAGACGTCTCTCACCAAACACTGTCAAGTTGCTGAATCAGTATTAATATACATTATTAATTTTTTCCCAGTCATTCGTACCAGAAGAATGAAAATGATTGAAATGAAAGGTAATAATTCTGCTATCCATATATTCTATAATGCTTTGTAAAAAGCAAAAGATCAGTGACATTTAATCCATCTGTTTTGCAAGGAAACGCCTTTTAACTCTTTACACTTACTGAAACATATTTTAATGTCTATAAATTGATATAATGATAGCTACAGGAAGGGAACTCTAGTGTTGCTATTTTTAACACAAGAAGTTACTTCAAGCCTCTAGTCAAAACTATATTGATCCCTTTTCCTATGAACCAAATGCCTTATTCATCTCTTCCAAGTTTTTTTTTTTCTAACCATTTGTCATTTACATAACACTGAGTAACTAGTCTTGGGAATGTCCTAAACTACAGAAAGCCTCTATAATAATTTCTGACACAGGGGATTTCATGGAGAAATCCTTATATTCATCAGCTTCAGATTCATTGCACTTTCTGTTTGACTAACCATTTCCTAGTGGAACACTGATATTTTATTTGGCTGGCAATAGCTTCTAGCACAGGAGAACAGTTGTATTTTTGAAACTGCCTATTGGAAAGAATTTCCTTGCTTATTTTTCCTCTGTGAGTATGTGTGCATGCATGTGTGTAAATGTGTGCACGCACGTGTATTCAAGTATTTTAATTAAATATGTTGGGTGCAAGTTCTACTTGACACATCTGTGCTCATTAAACAAAAAAACAAAGTCAGTATAGTATAACCCTGGACCGTCTGCATATTTAAAGCATTTTATTGAGAAGGTTTTTTTTTCCTTCTCTCTCTTCGCATCTCACTTTCAATCAGATGGGATTCTTGACTAATATATAGGCTGTTCCCACAGTATTTGTTACTTCTTATAGTCTATAGAAAGATTTATCTAAATAGATTTTACTTTGTATTGAAAAAAATTCATGTAAGTTGCCCTGAATTACTTTTTCCACTGTCCTAAAATACAAGCTCCAGTAAAGCAAGAACAAATTCTTCAGCTAAGACAGAAATAAAATGTCACCTATTTTTGTTTCTATCTCTGTCCCTTTGTGTTTCTAATTATCTTCCCATCCATAGGGTGTTTCTCTACAGGAAGAGAAAGGAAAAAAAATTTTAAAAGACTCCTGAAATGAGCCTTTCCAAAAATGAAAGTAACATTTTATCATCCTGGGATTTTCAAGAATCATGAAAAGAAATGGTGTTACAAAATGCATCTGAAGTTGGAGTTTACTGTCTTAATGGATTTCTCTGTGGAGTCAGGCTATCTTTGTTTTTTCAGCAAATCTGGGAATCCTCAGGTTTATCCTTATGTACAAGGTGGGAGAATAAGGATGTTGAAACCAGTCATTTACTTTGAAATTTTACCAGATTTTGTTTGCATCTTTAATTTTCTCAGCAATTTTGACACTTGCTCCATTGAGTTAATACATTTTGGGTCTCAACACTCTTCTTTTCTCCCTGCTCTTTTCTTTCTATTCCTTAAAGATTTTGTGGGCAAAATCACTTAGAAAGAGGCCATATAATTTTGAGAAAATCTTCTTCTACCTCATTCAGACATACATATTAGAGGGATTTTAGCTCTTTATACAGCTTATAAAATATTTAATGAGACATGATAGTGTGAGTTTTTAAAGTCATTAAATGTGGCAGTACATATGTGGACCTACATTCCCTTTTTATTGTTTCTTTGTCTCTGTTTCTTTCTTTTTTTTTTTTATTTTTCTGCAAGTTGAATCTAGTTCTGTTGCACTAGTCACTCCCATGGCAGTAAAATTCACTCAGTGACTATCTTTTTACATCCACTTAAAACATTCTGCTTCTACAGTTATTCATTTTGTTAAATACAAACACCAGAACAGTTTGGTCAGCTAGCATAAAAGGGTAAAACCACAGAAAAAGTGAATTCAATGGTTTTGATGAAAGCAAGTCTTTGACAGAACCCAACCTGTTATGAAGAAATTTCCTAAATTCAGTGTTTAAGAAACTTTACAAGACAACGGGAAAATGCTGTCAGTATTTCCCAGACACACTGAGAAAAGATGTCTGACAACGTGTAGTATGGAAATGGATCAGACAGATCATCAAACAGATGGGTGCCAGGACTTAACCACACAATTCACCTTTTCCCTCTGGTAAGGAAACCAGATAAATTGATAAAAAACCCAAAATGCATGAAAGAGGAAGTTTACTTCCTGGAATCCTGAGGTAATTTTTTGAGAGTGTCTGTTTGTGTGTACATGGCTCCTCCTCTGGAGAGTCTCTTCTCCCACTCAGTTTTAAAGAAAATATCAGTTATTATCCAAACTGGAATAAATCCCTGCCATACTGTAATCCTAATCCCAGTCTATCTGACAGAACATTTTGCTAGAAGAGTTTAATTTTTCAGTACCATTTTTCCTCAGTGAGAGCTGCCTTCTATTCAAACATTAAAAATGAACCCTCTTTTGAGCCCCTAGGAAATGCACTGTATCATTCACCTCCTGTCAGATTAGCTCTCGTTACTTGATATCTCCTGTGGAAAGTACAGAGGGAATTTCACCAGTTATAAACTCCCCTTATCTTCAGATTCTTTGGACAGATGTCAGATTTTCCCTGGATCTTCATCTTTAACTTTTTCAAATTGTTTTACAGTTAAACTTTTCAGCTTCATACCTGAATTTCCCTCCTACTTTAGGTACTTTCTATTTATAAGTAGAGAAAATTAGCTAAGTAGGGCTACTAGACTTCATTGCCATTGTGAGTTACACTTCGTATAGCTCTCAAAATCCTTTTTATCATCTGGAAGTAATATATTGAAGTTCCTGGACAATTGAAATCAGATTATATCAGATTATACACATTTTCCATGTTTTCTTTCAATAGATAGGCATCTATCAGATATAAAAAGGGCAAATGACATCTCATTGCTTCTTAAACGTGGTCTTAACTCAACCTTCATCAATGGTGCCTCACTTCACTATTTTCAGCTTGAATTTTTTATTTCCAAGTTTCCCAAGACATTTTATATCCCTACACACATCCTTCAGCTGCATAAAATTAATGGTGTGACAGAAGGAAGATTTAAAGAGGAAAGGAAAATTTTGTTTCTTGATTCTTCAAATCTGGATGTACTTAGAAAGTTTGTTATATCTCAATTTTTACATCAAAATGAAAGAAGGAGGAAGTCTGGGAAAAATAAATGTGTTGTTGAGCAATGTTTTACTTCTGTGAGAGAGTAGAAATTCTCAGGACTTAATGATACAGAGAGATTGAAAGATGCCTATCTATATTCACTACAGTCTGGGAATTCCTTCTTTCTCACTCCAGAACTTCTATCTCACCTCAACACATACTCTGCTCTAAAAAACTTAGATGTTAGAGAGATGCATCTTTTTTGCACCTAATCTTGGATGTCCAATGAACCAGACATTATTATAGGAACCTTTCCTGAAATGGAGTAACAGAAGAGAAAAGGCAAACTGTCCAACACTACACAGATCCTGTACATTACTTTCCAGCCACTTAGATTGTCTTGCTAATACTTTTCAAACATCCTCTCATATAGGTCCAAATCCATTATTTCCATACCTGATGAAGTGTAGACCAAAGTACATGAGTGTTCAGATTATGACAAGATAATGATAGTATTCTTAATAAACCCCAAATATATGATCACAGAAACACAGAATCATAGACATGCTTAGGCTGAAAAGGACCTCTAGGATCATTGAGTCCAACTGTTAACCCAGCACAGGCAAGTCCACCACCAAACCACGTCCCAAAGTGCCGCATTCACAC
>VXBQ01001568.1:222722-291143 GCA_013400175.1 Phainopepla nitens | reverse complement strand
GGTCACACTATTTTCAGTACAGGCCAGGATTCCAGTGGCTTTTGTCCACCTGGGCTGGCTCATATTCGGTGGCTGAAAACCAGCACCCCCAGGTCCTTTTCCAAGAGGCAGCTTCCCAGTCACTCTGTCCCAAACTTGTATCAGTGCTGGGGGTTGTTGTGACCCAGGTAAAAGGTGCAGCACTTGGCCTTCTTGAACCTCATACAACTGGTCAAGGCCCATCAACCCAGCTTGTCCAGATCCCTTTGCAGTGCCTTTCCCTCATCCACAAAACATGTCACCTTGTCATAGGAGGAGATCAGGTTGGTCCAGCAGGATCTGCATTTCAAAAAGCCATGTTTGAGCTGGCTGGGCCTGATCCTCTGACTGTCCTGTATACACCACGTAATAACATTCAAGAGGATCCTCCCCAGCAGTGAGGTCAGACACACAGGTTTGTAGTTATCCAGGTCCTGCTTTCAAACTTTCCTGAAGGTGAGCATCATATTTGCCATCTTCCAGTCAACTGAGACCTCCCTGCTCAGCCAGGACTGCTAGTGAATGGTGTAAACTGCCTCAGTGGCATTTCCATCAACTTCCCCAGTACCCTTGGGTGGATCCTATCTGGCCCTATAGATTTGTGTCTATGTAAGTGGTGTAACAGGTTACTGACCATTTCACCTTGAATTACGGGGTCTTCACGCTGCTCCTTGTCCCTGTATTCCACCTCAGGGGCCAGGTACCTGGAGAACATTCAGTTTTGTCATTAAAGAGTGAGGCATGAAGGGATTAGACACCTTAGCCTTTTCCATTTCTTCTTTTACTCTGTCCCTTCCCCCCATCCAATAAAGGATCGAGATTCTCCTTAGCACTTCTTTTGTTGATGATGTATATATACAGAAACATCCTTTATTGTCTTTTGCAGAAGAAATCAGATTAAGTTCTAGTTGGGATTTGGATTTTCTCTCTGCATAACCTCACAACACCCTCAAAGTACTCCTGAGTAGCCTGCATCTTTCTCCGAAGGCCAAAAGCTTTTGTCATGTTTCCTGAGTTCCAGCCAAAGTTCTCTATTCAGGCAGGCTGGGCTGTCTCCCTGCTGGGTCATCTTTTGGCACGTGGGGTCAATCTGCTCCTATATCTTTAAGACTTCCTTCTGGAAGAACATCCAGCCTTCCTAGACTCTTTTGCTCTTCAGGACTGCCTCTCAAGGAGCTCTCTCAATCAGTCTTCTAAAGACATCAAAATCTCCACTTCTGGAAGTCCGAAGTAGCAGTTCTGCTGGCCCCCTCCCTGCTTCTCAAAAAATTGAAAGTTCTGTCATTTTGTGATCTCTGTGCCCAAGAGGCCGTCTGACCATCACATCATCCATAAAGGTTCACAAGCAGCAGATCCAATGGGGAGCCCTCCCTAGCTGCTTTGCTCACCATCTGTGTCGGGTAGTTCTCCTCCACATACCTCAGGAACCTCATGGTCTGTTTCCTCTCTACTGTGTTGCATTTCCAGCAGACGCCAGGGAAGTTGAAGTCTCTCACGAGATCAAGTGATTGCAATTGTGAGACTTTTCCCTCTTGCCAATAGAATACTTTTTATGCATCTTCATCCTATTTTTTCCTCTTGATATTATAAAATTATACTGCTTGAAGACCTAAGAAATTGTTCTAGCATTGTAGATCTGACATTTCTCAGTATTTGCTGAGCACAGCTTAGCAGCAAAGATCACCACCGGTTGAAATCTTTGTACCTGAGACCAGTAACAGGTCAGAGCAGCTGTGTGGGATCTGTCTAGTGTGTCAGGTGCCTTGGGAACTAGTCCACAAGCAGAGAACAAACAGCCTGTGGTAGCAATCCTTCATCCACACACTCCTCTGGTCTCCTGTCCTCCTCTCTTTCTTTCACTGTCCCAACTGTGTTTTTTCTGGAGTGTCAGTGACAGCGACATGAAAGTTACCTAGGCAGTCCTTCAGATTTATCAATGGTCTTCTGCAGACTGCAGCAATCCTGAGATGAAAACCTGATGTATTGTGTCTCTCAGAGATTTAAGAAGATGCGTAAATATTTTAATGCTGGCAATAGAATACCTTTTATCACCATCTCCCTTTGTCCCTTTCTCCTTTTTTATTTCTTTCCTCTTCTTTCTGCATCTCACTCTTCTAAGATCTATTTAATTATACCCATAGAAAAGAAAATGCTGATATCAAAAGAGCAATTCCCTCTTTTGATTTCCGATTCATTTTCCCCTCCCATTCAAGAGAACCGAAATATACAAAGTAATTTGGTATATAAAATGATTCCCCATAATTTTAATCCTTTTAAAGTGCTTATGGAGATTATCACAGTTTGATTTATTTTGACAAGGGGTGGTAAAAATTGTAAGAACAATAGTCTACTAAAAATGTTTTAAGAGCCTGTTGCTGTGTTACAAGAATGAACATTTCAGGTGTTTCATGGATTTGGGGGATGATTTCCTAATACAGCTAAGTGAATTAAAGTAACACAAGGAACAAGCATTCACAGTAAGTAGAAATGGACACCATTTTGCTAATACTTGAAGGCTTTTTTCCAGTAGTTAAGACATCACATTTTTCTGTTCTGTGTCTTCATTTTATTGCATCTTCTTTTGCTTTTCACAGATCAGGCAGCTAGATGTCAGAGCTACAAGAGAAATCATAGGATTGCCGAAATTTCTCAGTCATAAGACCTACCCTACCAAGGATTTTAGTTTGACAATAATATTGAATATCTCCCAGGCAGAACCACAGAGGGAGGGGCAGAGTCCAGCCGATGCTCTCATAGGTCTTACCTCACCTCCCTTTTACCCAAGATTTCTTTGTTTTGTGTGATGAAGTTTTGTCTGTACTCTGTTTTGAATGGAGTGTAGTAGCTCAGTTCCAGAAGGATGAAATGCAGTGACTGGGAATGTAGTAACAGTGACAAAAGGTCATTCTCAAAGTCAGACTATGCACTCAGCTGCTCAGTAACATTATGGGCCCACAGAGAGAGAAAGGGTCTCACCATGTGATGTACACAAGGCTTACTCAGCCTTATGCAGCAAGGTTTATTCAGCAGCAGCAGAAGACAGGCTGCTCCATAATCCTGCCATGAAGGTGCACTCATTTGGGATGATCTGTGTCAGGATAAGGGGTGTCACCATGGAAAACACCACAATGATATATGTGTGTGTGTGCAGTCTTACAACCTCCTCCGGGCCTATATCATGTAGATGTTTTGTGATCCCAGTGTCTTACACTGGAAGAGAAGAAACATGAAAGTGAAAACAATAGTTTTCCAAGACCATTAATCACATCATACATACTAAAGTCATCTTATCTAAGGTGTCAAATCATCCCATTGCAAGAAAACATTAGAAAATATATATTAAGTTTTCATTACATTAATTTCCCTTTGTTCTGTGTTTATGCTTTTAACTTTGAATTTATTACATTTTGCTCATTGAAGATACTTGTTTTTTGTGATTAATAATATACACTGTTCAGGATAAACCTGAGCTTTTAGAAAATGGTATTTCTGGAAAATTGAACCTCAAAAAAAACCCAAAAAAGCACAAAAATTATACCACTTGAAGAGCTTAGCATCGTGCAGTGTGTAAGAAACAGAATTCAGAAAGTAATTAGCTGTTATCATAAGATAATTTTTAAACTAACAAATCTAAATTTAAAACTATTTCAAAGAAATAGGAATCTTTACAAATACATTAAAACAGCAGAAAAAAAAATGAAAAGAGGAAGAGGGTGAATAACAGGGCAGGCAAATGACTGATCTTTCTGTGTGGTTTTCACTCGAGCACGAGAAGAATGATTACATCCCTACAGCAGTCTTCAAAGTGTTGGAGTCAGAGAGTGGAATAGGAAATGAACTGCAGTTCAGTGACCCTCTGTGGCCTGAACAGTGGGAGCTGGTAAGCACAGCATTTCCACTTTATTCACTTCTCTTTTTTTCAGCCACTGTCAGTAGAAGGCCTTCCCACACACATGCTTTTGCATCTTTATTGTAACCTGAAAAGAACTAAATGTAGCAGACGTATCTATGTATAGGTGGATATAATCTATATGGGTAGATTTCTCAATGGTCTACATACACACAGGCTTATTACACATGTGTATGATATGGCAATGAATAACTACAGTTTGCCTGAAGAAGTCTGCTTTTCAAATTTGAAACAGAATTCATACTGAGCCATGAAAATATCTTTGTGTTTCATTAGGAATAAAACCACAAATTGGTCATCTAGGTCCTCTTGAAGAATAGATATAAAGTACCACTTTCAGCCTGGTCTGTAATTTTCTGCTTCCTTTGTCACAAGACATCAACAAAATGTCCTCAGTAAAATTTCTCTTCAGGAAAGGAAAGCACGCTATATAAATAGAGCCACAATATAATGTCACTTAAGGGATGCTTGATCTTCTCATCTTGATCTATTCTCATGATATATGTGAGAAGTATAATCTAATGCTTAATAAAATCTCTAATGCACATCAGAGTTTTCCATAAAATTGCACCTCTGCTACGGCGTGATAAATGTGCGTGCAAATATACCCAGGCGGTAAACCAGCAAGATGTTACAGTATATGTGAGAGGCTACTTGATGATCCAAGTGAGATTCTTTTTCACATTTTTATTTTGTAACTGGACATCTCTTGATCTTTGGAAGGGAGTTCAAGAGTTTTTAATGTGTTTATTTTGAGATAAAAGTGAATTATTGATCACTTCCAGATTTAACAAACTTTTTTACTAAGGTTCAGAAGCAGCTCAGATAAAATTATCATTCAGATGCTTAGGGAAATAGAGGATTGAGGGAATTTGGGGGGTTTTTTTGGTTTGATTTTCGGGGGGAGGGGGAAGTTTGTTTCTTTGATGGTTGATTGGTTGGTTGGTTGGTTAGTTGGTTTGGTTTGGTGGGGGTTTTTTATTAGTAGATTATGATGGCCAATTATCCTTTTGTTCACTATGACTGAGGGAATCACTGAAGATTTTCAAGGAAAAAAAATTAAAAGTCAAGCCCATAGTCTGATTTTTATGTTTGTGTTTAAAACAAATCTCTGTGTTTCTGTTAAAATAAAACAAAACAAAACAAATCAAAAACAAATTTTCTTGATATTTCTTTTCACTGCAGCTACAGTTCTGTGTGATGCCATTTTGGACTCTAGGAGCTGAGAAGAGGATAAAGAGTAGTTTTTGCCATCACTGTAGAATGATAGAATCACAAGTAGTTCTGATTTCAAAAGACCTTAAAGATCATCTAGTTCCAGCCCCACTGTCATGGGCAGAGAAAACTCCCACTAGAACAGGTTGCTCAAAACCCTGTCCAGTCTGGCCTCGAACACTTCCAGGGATGGAGCATCCTCAGATTCTCTTGGCACTTGTGGAAGTGTTGTGATACTCTCACAGCATGGAATTTCTTCCTAATTAGCAGGTCTAAACCTGCTCTCTTTAATTTTAAAAATATTATCCCTACATATCAGTATGGGCCCTGATAAAAAACTCCCTTTCCATCCACCTTAGAAGCCCCTTGTAAGTTCTTGAAGAACACAATAATGTCTTCCCAGAGCCTGAACAACCCCACCTCTCTCAGTCTGTCTTCATAGGTATGATGCTCCATCCTTCTCATAATTTTCATGGCTCTCTTCTGGACACACTCCAACATTTCTTGTACTGGGGAATCCATTGAATGTAATAAAACTGAAAAGAGTGAGGGTGTCATTAAATAAAGAGCTATAAAGTATGCTTCTAGACAAATCTAAACCATCATTAACACTGTAGTATAAAAGGGTGCAGGGTTCTTAGTGCCTATCACACTGTCCTTAATGTAATTTTTCTTTATTATGAGTAAGGACTACAAGGCAATAAGATCTATTTATGCACTCTCTTTACAACAAAATTTATCCTCAAAAAGCTTCACAGAATCTCTTTATCATATTGTGAAATGTGAGAAAAGTACCTCCAAGGGCAATATATCTCTTTGTTTTTTAGAAAATCTTTCTGATATGGAAAGATAATATTTTTTATATACCTGTCAGAATTTTGTTAAAATCTTGCGTATTTTTACAGTATTCTGAAGTTACACTTTTCTTTCTCCTATACCATTTTTATCAGAAAAGACAAGATACATATTTGAAAAGAGATATGCAGAGAACATGAGTCTAGCAGCCTGTGTTTTTGGAAACTCATTTTTTTAATTGAAGGTTTGTCTGTTTTCCTATGGTTTTCACTAAAATTCTCTGAAGTTTTATAAAAGAGACTAAGTCTTCATTCCTCTTACAGAAAAAATCTGCATTTTACAAAAGAAATGCCTAATATAGTACTCCTGAGAGCCCAACAAAGAAACTCCTAAATGAATAATTAAGAGGTGAATTAATGTTTTTATGATTCAAAATCTGGGAATATAAGTGGAGGGATGTTGCGTCATCATGTGGGCTGCAAACAGAATAAAGGGTTATGTTAAACGAACACTGAAAATAGAAACTTTGCCTTTTCCTCTACAGTTCCTTGTTGAAGCCAACCGCTTGATAATTACTCTTGACTATTTCCAAATCCCATCACAAGAGCTGTCTTTTCCTCAGCCAAGGAATTCTAATTCACTTCTGCTCTAATTAAAGAATCAGACTTTTCTCCTAGGACTCAGCCTTTCCTGGACTCACTGTTAATATCAAAACTTGCCCACTTGTCCACTTCACCCTCAATAGCTGGGCTCTATGAAAATTCTTATGTCCTACACAGCTTACTTATATTTATATGTAAGAAGAGTAATTCAATCTCTCCCAATGTGTTGTGATCAAGGCCCTAGATCATTCCTTGCACGACTCACACTGCATCTGAAATGATCTTCAAGGACTCCTGCTGGCTTCAAAGAAACAGATTTTGTTTAGCATTTTAGCAGAGCAGCTTTACTAAAGAACAGCTCTGCAGCTTTGGAGCATGGCATTCCTTAAAATAAGTGGAAAAAGTAGAAACTGTGTCCTTCCTTCATAAATTTGATTCTGTCTGATCTCCTGATGTATGTTCCCACCAGCGGGCTCTGTCTGTTATCCTTGAGTATCCAAAGGCTCCAGCTGATAGGGTCTTTTTTATGCAGTTTTCTCCAATGGCCATACCACCCATTGAAACAACAGTTTAGTGTATCACTGAGCACACATTGTATGAAAAGGTGATGGCCAAGTCATAGCATCTGATGTTCATGATAAGAAATAAGTTCTTGCATCTGTTATATTGAAAGGACTTCATCTGATCAGCTGGGAGTGTACCTTAACCTAAAAAAAAGGAAAAATAACATTTTACTTCCTTTGTGTTTCCCATAAATAATTCTAAACAAATGCTTCCAACTTGTAGAGATGGAGGGTGTTATTGTTTTCTTTGTAGGCACTCCACTCCAGCAGTCTTCAGAGTGTTTTGACAATAGGACCAAAGGCTGTGAGCAGTATTCTCTGCCCTCTGTAATGCAAAGCTTTGGTCTTCAGTAGGTGGAGGGTGTCAGGTTTATGTTTGCCATGATATCCGGAAATACCATGGGTTTTCACCTGATCTCTCACAACACAGGAACATCAGGGCTTTCTCTTTAAATACATCTATATTCTTTGCATCTAATAACTGCACTTATCTTCAGTATTTCTTTGCATAACCCAAACGTACTTTTTTGTAATTCCACTTATCTTTAAAGTGTTGGAGGTATCTTTCCCTAATTTCACCACTGCTTTGTTGTAAATTTTTTCACCCTTTTGCCTAACTCTAGTAAAGGACTTTGGGTCACTGCCTTATCAAGTACATCTTTCTTGCTTCCCAACAGGGAAGAGGGCTACATCAAACATCTCTGCTTTTGGCTGAGTGGTGTCTGAATTTGGCCTACCGTGGCCTCCGCCAGCATGTCTGACCTGCAATTCAAACTCCTCTACTTCAGGAGCATAGCATGTGTCCTTTACAGATTTCTCTGCTGAGCCTACCCTATACGGATAGGCTGTCTCTGGACTAGTGCCCCACTAGAGCTATCTGGTGGTTTCAGTTCCCTTGACTTGTGAGGGCAAGTGCTGTTTTTACAGGCAGGGACACACATAGAGAATTATGGCTGCAGTAAGGAGGTTGTTATGACCTGTCCTCAGAGGAGGAATTCCCACAAGCAAGGTGCATGACATGTTGCATGTGTGTGTCATGTAAAACCTCCTCTGAAGCACTTTATGACACTTCCTTGAGAAGGGCTACCTTATGTGTAAAACTGACCATAAACAGGTGACACCTGCAGTCCTGCACAGGGCCCCAGCCTCCACATTACTCAGTGCCTGAAAGAATGTCACCCCTTGCAACAAAATCACACCCAAGACCTTATTACAACGACCCAGTGAATTTCAGAGGCTTTCTGCTGACACCCAGCCTTACCTGGTTGGGATTTTTTTCTCTGATGCACATTCTGCTTTCTCATATTCCTTCAAGGCACTTCATCTGGTAATGTCAGCCCTGTGTCTATATTTGAAACAGTCTTAAAGTGTTTTTTTTCCCCTTCTCAAAGTCTCCTCCCCGTGCTGAAATAGCATATCACATTTGAAGCAAATGATTTCAAGTGAAACTGCTGCTGTAGTACCTGTAGGTTCCCCACACTCCAGGGTGGCAGTCAGCATCACTCTGCTAGTGCAAGCCTGACTGGTGGATGGTAAGCAGAGAGTGGACACAAAAGCAAGTCTGGCCAAAAATCACAGGATCATAGAATGTTAAGAGTTGAAAGGGATCTTAAAGATCATCTAGACCCACCCCCCAACGTTGTGGTGAGAAACACCTCCCACTAGACCAGGTTGCTCAAGGCCTTAACAGAGCCTTTCCTTGAATACTGCCAGAGTTGGGGCAACTTCCCTGGGCAACCTGTTCAATGTCTCACCACACTCACAGTAAAGACTTTCTTCCTAAAAAAGCCCTTCCCTCCTTCTCACTGCTTTAAGAAAGGACCAAAATTAACTTGGACAGAGCATTTCGCACTGTTTCTGCTGGTGCAAGCAAAGAGTGTCTCCATGATACACTGCATAGCCAGCCCTGCCAGCTGCCCTAGGAGCAGCTGGAGACCCAAAGGAAAAGAAAAAATTTCTGGGCTGGTGAAATACGAAAAGGTGCTCAGGAGCAGTGGGATGGTTTGAGGTCCGACTGTGAGTTTGGTATGGGGTTTTTTTATTTGCTAAATAATCTAATGATTTGTTTGTACTCATAAAGGTGTTGAAAATACTGTCTATTAAATAGCTGCTACTCCACAGTTAAGAGATAGGAGTTCAGAAGACATTAGCAGGCCTACATAAAAGCCAGTTACAGAGGAGATTTTGTGGGTAAAAGTGTGGCTATTAAGATAAAAGCTTTAAAGTGGTCAAAGACCTTTATCCTTCAGTGTTTATTTGGGGAGTTTTGGATTTTTTGTTTGGTTGGTTTTTATGGTTTTGATCCTTAGTAGTGGAATTTGCACCACTGTAAATACAGTTTATTAACACAGGTTGCTGCTCAGTCTGAAGTAAACCCCTTCATTTCTGCCTAAAGAAAGCTACTGTGCCTAACTGCTGCTAGAAGAAAATTAAGATGGGTTCTCAATCTCATGCTCCCATTTTGCTCCTTAAGAAGCAATTTGAGTAAGACTCTTTTCTATTGCACAGTGTCTCCCCTATAACACAATGCCAGTGGGTGGATCAATTCCTGAAGAATGGTACAGAGCCAAAGACCTATATTTGAGGGAAGTAAAGTTTACAGTCTGCCACAGGAAGAGGGACACACAGGCTGCAGTCTTTTATTTAGGCAAAGGAACCATTCCAAGATAACCGGACTAAGATAAAAAAAAATAGTCTGAAATATTTGTATATATGACAAAATGCACATTCTGCAAAAAGTGTGAACCAATACCCTCAATGGTCATGCAAGAGCAGAGAAAAAAAATAATGATTACTCTGCATTTATGTGTGTGTGTTTTCACAAACTTAAAAAACTATATGAACATTTAGGAACATATATCATCACGACCAGATTAAGTTGCATGGCAGCTGAGCCCTGCAGAGCTCTAGTTCTAAGTAAAGGCAACCGCTAAAAATGAGGAATGAGCAATAAAAATGGTTGACTCTGATATCTATTTCTTTTATATGAGTTTATGCCAACAAATGTCCTATCTAGTGGCTCAGGACACTTCTTGCACACTTTTGTCTGGGTTATCACATCATAAACTTATTTTAATTAGTGGTTTTATCTGATAAGACTATTTTAGATCTTTCCATGTTAGTCCTGTAAGGCAAAAAAAAAAAAAAAAAGTGATTTGCATGAAAATAATACATGTTAAAAGTGAGCTCAAGCAATTTAAGGACAATATCCTGGAACCAGTTGTCATCATCATATCTTGAATTAGCTGTTGGCTAGATGTTTCCTGTAATATTATGGGAAAGGGATAATGGAGAGCCTAAATAAGTGAAACAATATGAAAAATCAGGAAAAATTTGTAAATTCAAGGTACAGGTATGCTCATAGAGAATAGTTTTAAACAAAATAAATACTTGGTGTTTTAAATAAGTGAAAAGAAGCCATTCTTTTCAAATATAGTTACACATCTAAAATTGTTTTTCATAATTTTTTTCACCATTTAAATTAAGTCACATCATATGTGTGACACAATAATATATGGGGATATCCCGTGAAGGAGTTTCTTGTAACATTTTGAAGTATTGTCAAACAAACAACTGAAAAACACTGACATAGTGAGTTATCTATGCCACAATCAGATTTACTTGATACTTCCTTATGAGTGGAAAAGCTAGTGTGGAACAGATATAGATTGATGTACAGTTGTTCATTTGTACATGAACTATACCTGTTTAGGCCTGTTTTTAGGAAACTTAGACAACTCTTACTTACTGAGATTGGGAAAGCGGACTAACCATGAGGACACTTTATCAAATTACTAAAACAGGAAGAAAATATTATGACAGAAACAGTTAAACAGAGGACAAACTTGAAAGTGTTTCTATTTTGAATCTTTTAAATCATCAAAGACCATGAATTCTTTAAAGTTCCTGGAGCATAAAAGTCAGGAATCTGGAGAATGGTACAAAATATACTCTTCAGATACTGTAAGAGGAAAGAAATAAATTTGTGCTGAACAGTATTAGGTATTCTTGTAAATGAGGAAGTTGCCTATTTGGGAACTGCCAAAAACTTAGGATATATTGTATTTTACCATAGTCCACTCATACCCTATTACAATACTGAGCATTCTCAAAGATCCCCCCTACATTCAAAAGAGGTTCCAGATCTAAAACGTTACAACAGCCCATCTGTAATTCTTCTGTAATTCATATCTCCTAAATCCACCTTCTAGATTTTCCCTTCTGTCTTTAGGCTTCAGGCTGTGAGACTGTGCTGTGGAAAGCGATGTGTGGAAAGCATCTGTCTCAGCTCTATCTGTCATGGGGCACTTCTTGATGCAAATGTGATGATTATGCTCTTACCCTAACAGGCTATACTTGGCAGTCTGTGAGGGTCTCAGTCTTTCATATCTGGAATACAGAACCACTGATGTAAGCCTTTTCACCAAAATGTGGAAAATTGGTTGCTAGTAGCACAGAAATGTGATGTCAAAGCAAGGCTGCCATCCTGGTTTATGTACTGTTTTTGTGGGATGCTGAACTGAAAATCATTGAATGGAAGTAAGCCTTCACTGACTTAAAACTCTGCTGAACCATAAAAAATGAAGCAGGAAAAGCCAATATTTTCTTCCTGAGCTTCCTTTATTTTTGCATTTCATTGAATTTAGCAGCAAAATCTCCACTGAGGTTCCTGATCCTTAGTTCCAATGGTTCACATCTTTCTGAGCTGTGAATTTTCTTGGAGCAGATGAGATTAGATTAGTGTGGAGTCTGCTCCAGAGACTATGGCACAGCAACTCGTGCTGACTGGAACTTTCTCAGAGAAAGCTGTCAAAAATGTAACCACATCATCCTTCTGAATGGACAAATTGGTAACAAAAGGGTCATGGAAGGATAGACTTGCTTTTTGAAGCTCCTTTTCAATTCCCATGTTTTTATCAATGTATTGTGATTACTCTGCAGTATTTTCTGTCCTTTCTAGTCAGTGCTGTGGAGATTACATGGTAGCAAGTGTTTGGATAGTACAGTTTTCTTTATTTAGATGATTTCATCATATTCTGTAATAATAGTTTGAAACAGGAATTCCTTTAGATATAAAAACTCTTGCTATTTTGGTGTTGAATTCATAGGCTTGGTATCTAACTATTCCTCTTTCATTTCCTTTCAAAAATTACCCACAAAAATGCTTTTCTTGCAAAACCAGGCAGTCTGCTCAAATTTTCTAATGAATGTTTTTCATTACATGACACTATCTCAGATACAGTGCAAGTGAAATTTCAATGATAGCATTGTAAAAATATACTTTCTTGGCTTGTGAACATGAAGCACCCAGAGACACTTTACAAAAAAAAAAATATTTCTTAAAAACCTAATTGTCCAGTGTGCGATCTACTTGAGTAGCCATTATATACAAAGGTAACCATTGTCCACAGCTTTAGGGGTACCAGTTGGAGGAGATGACATCAGCAGTTGTCTCTTTAGGCTGCCTATAGCTTGTGAAGCAAGGAATTGAGGGCTGCATCCACTACAGCATTGATAATGTGATCAGACAGAGAAATCCTTGGGTTTAGGCCAAGGCTTCCAAGTTTCCCAAATACCATTGCCAAGCCTCAGCATTTCTCATGAATCACCATGAATCATCACAACCTGCTGACCTTACCACTGAGGTACACCTCTGTAACAAGATCTTACAGGTTTTGAACTATTTTCATGCTACAGATTTTAAATAATTACTGGTTTTATATAAATAAAAATGTCCCTGTTTCAAAGCTTGGAGCACATTTTACCCCAAAAGTTGGTAAGTTTCTGAGAAGTTTTATGGGGTACTTTTACAGTCACAAACAAGGAGAATAATGGTAATTTATGACTCTTCATATATCACAACGCTTTATGCTGATAAAGACAGTGCTATGGTATCACGTAGATTGGAAGCAGGCCCTCAAAATACACTAGGACATTTTGGACAGTAAGTCCAACAAGGTACGTTTTTGTTTGATTTAGGGTTCTTCAGATTGATACTAAAGCCTCCTTTACTGTGTCAGTTCCTACTGTATAAACTTTCCTGATTTGCTTTTATGCGTTTGCAAACTTCATCAGGTACATATGCTTATATCTTTCCAGCATAAAATCAACCTATTTCATAGGAGCATCTGCTTTCAATGTACTGTCTACCTGCTTTTTCTCTCCTAAAAGCAAAAGAGCTCTCTAAAGTTACTCTATGAGAATTTTCCTGTTGCAAAGAATAAAATCATACTATTTGTGGCATTTTAGATATGGCTATAACTCTTCTTGCATACAAGGAATATTTCTTCCAACTATAAAGAAGAAAATAGCTCTTTGATAACATTGAAAATTTTGTTACTTTCAAAATAACAAATTACACTGTGTCTGCAAACATTGATTTGTAAACAAGAAACCACAGGTGAGTAAATTATGAGTATGAGCAGGACTTTGTTTGCTCCTTTTAATTGCTACCCTTTAAATTTCTGTTAAGTAATTACTGTTACTGTCTGGTTTATACTACTGCATGGGATTAATTCGGTGATATTTTAATGATAGCACATTTTATTTCTACCATATGAGGATTAAGCCAGTGTTCAGTTGCTGAATTCACTAGCTGTAGTTTTGCATTAAATACTTAGTTAAAAATAATGGAAGGTAATTATATTTAAAGTTAACCCATATAAGGAAGTGAAATCCAGTGATTTAGTACTATTTGAAACACTTATAAAAATATATTGAAAGTTTTGCATTCAAAGATTCATAGCGTACATATTTTACAGGATTAAATCTCCATGTTAAAAAAAAAAGGAGAAATGGTGTTGATGGATGTCTATAATTATATACTATTCCATCAATACTTTCAATACGTATGGCATTTTCAAAATAAGATCAGGAAAGTAGTAGCTAATAAAACCCTTTTCCTTTTTCATGCTGCCAGAATATTATCCAGAATTTTGTAGATAAATATAACCAAATAAAACTAACTTTTTGGTATGTTTGACATTGGAAGAGTGGAGGGGGAGGGGAAGAAATGTGTTGCTCCTTTCCAAAGCTTGAAAAAGTAAGATTAAAAATAGTATGCTCTATAATCAAATAGAGGTTCTATCCCTAAAATAGCCCCATCTCAAAAAGCAGTTATATAGTAAAACAATGCTTACTTAAATATTAGTAGAATTTTTTTTCTAAAGGTATTATCAAGTTATCTTTCTAGGATTTTAAGAATGGTAATTATTAATTCATATATGTAGTTTTTTAGGATTGTTCTTTTAGTATAAAAGAGAAGGACTTACCACATCTATTATGATGAAATCCAGTACTCACATTAAGAACATAAGCTCAATAATATTAGCCAGCAAGAAAGTTAACATTAAAAAGATGGTCTTGACCCAGGAAGAGTTCTGTCTTTAAATTCACCACTAAGCATTTGTAGCACTGCAAAGCAAAACCTTTATTATGTTGCAGTATTCCAATACTTCTTCACGTTCTTGAAAGATGCATATTTATTTAGTTGGGTTTTCACACTGAGACTGTTCTTTATGGGCAAACTCTGCACACTAAACATGGGTTTTCAGTCCAACTCTACACTAGATGAGCAAGCACTCAGATGAAGCACAGCTGAAGTGAGGAAGATTGTAGACAAAAGTGTGATTCTGCTTAACATAATTTGTTTTGTTCAGTATCTTGTATGGATATCACAAGAAATTAAGAATCTCTCCCTGTCATTCATTCAGTGAGCTGAAATGGCCAATTTTCAACAGAAACCAACAGCAGTAAGGTGAGATGTGCCATCACAGATATATACATACCTCACTAAAATGCTTGTTGTGGAACCATTATACAAAGCAGGAATATATTTCCTTCATCATCTATGAACACAGCAGCAGTCACACAGCACTACCTACTAATGTTACACACTACCTACTACTGTTAAAGCATCTGCAAATCGTGTGAAAATAAAATTTTCCTTCTCATAAAGAAAGTGATTTTCAGTACCAGCATTCAGCCCCAGATTATCTTAGCAGTCATTCGGGACACAGTTGAAAAGACAGCGAGAGAAGAGTGAGACTCTTCTTCACCAGTTCTGCAAAGATTTTCAAGACATTTTCAAGAACATACCTGTCTCCAGGATCACAGCTGGGCCCTTTAGATAACCCCTAAAATTAGTTCTTTCCTTCAGGTGGTTGGGAATGTTACTGCAGCGCTGAACGCCCAGGACTGTATAATGGCACAAACATTCCATACAGACCCTGATTTTTTACCTTTCTTTTTTTTTTTTTTCTTTCAGTGAAGAATGCATTCATAAAATTTAATTAGAAACATGTCTTTTTAAAAGTTGTTAATATGCGGAGCTAAAGATCCAAAATTCATGAGGTATCAGGATTCCTACTGCCCATAAAATACTAATTCTGCTTGTCATAGTCTTAATTTACAGTATAGATTTTACTTTCAGCAATTGAAAGGCAGCTGCAGATGGAATACACTGTTCTGGGTTTTTCACTTGTAGGCATGCAACGAGTTTTATTTTAAACTCATTTATTATGTACCTGTGCGAATAACGTGTTTTGTCTAATACTCCAAGCAAAATCTTTGCCTGTTAAAAAGAGGTGTCAGAGCAGAAAAAAATATAGTGGGTTAGAGAGAGGATAGATAAATAAGTTCAAACAAATTAAGTTTAAATAAAAGAGAGAAATCAAGATTATCTTTCTAGCTTTCTCTTTCTTAGATTAAAATCAATTTGACCTGCTTGAGGAAAAATTAATTTTTCATTGTGGTGTCATGGACACCAAGGATTTGTAGTTATCACAATTGTTATTTAAAATGTGCTTCATATCATAAAAAAACCTTTATTCTAGTATAATAACTAGAGTTGATTTTAGCAGATTAGAGCAAAAAACAGCATGAAGGAATCTGCAACATTTTTTCACTAGCTTAGTCACTGCTGTACTTTTTTGAAGTATTAGTGGCTCAGCTGAAGGCAAATAGCATTCTCCTTGATTTGGAGAAGGAATCAGAATCTGAGTTTCCCAAGCTGCAAGTTGGGACCTTCCAGAGTCTGGCCAAAGGGTCTTCCAGTTGTGTCTTGCCGTTTTTCTGCAGGGTACAGGTTACAACGATCACTCCCTGCTGTCCAAAAAGAGTCAGGCCCTTCTCTCGTGGCTAGAGTACAGACCTCACAATATTCCTAGAGTCAAGATATTGCTGCAGTTATGACTTAGTATTGAAGAGTTTTGACAAAAAATGTCAACTTCAGCATGACCACCATGATCTTTGGCCTGAGCTGTTAGCATGAGGCAGGAAAAAGAATAAAGAGGTTAGATCCTGGGTCTTCAATATTCTAAATGAGTGCTCCATAATCTATAAAAAGCAGTTTTCTCTCACTAGGAATTCTATTATGGAACCTGAAGAAATGGATCCAAGTGTTAATTTTTCTGGTCTAGGTTGGTGTGTTGTGATTTTTTAACAAGCTCCTTCCCATTACGTCTTCGTATTTTGATGACTTGAACATTTATGATGAAAAAGTACTTCATGAAGAAGATTTCTGACCAGTTATAATTAATACTCTGTTTTATATTATACTGTTTAGTGAAATTTTGAAAGTATGGCCTTAGGGATAATCTTTTAAATAGTTTCTGTTAATTGACAGTATTGTTCAGACATCTTCCTTCCACCCCAACCCCGGTAATAGGCGTGAGCTATATTAATGCAGTAATTATTTAGATCACTTTTTAAAATTTCCCCTTTTTTTCAAACAGCTTTTTACTTACAATGTTTTATAATGGTTTTTTATGTCTCTGAGTCTTTCTCAAGTAACAGCTTTTTCATGTATTATTTGGAAAAAGACATTTCAGAATCCCTCTAGAATTATTCAGTTTGGAAAACATTCTATAGACATAATTTGCTGGAGGCAAGCTAGCACTGCAGATTAAAAGTTTACAAGACAGCAGACAAACCAGTATTACTTTAAATCAGACTGAAAGAGAAAAAAGTACCTTTCTAAATAAAGGCCCCAAAGACCTTTTTTTAGTGTCTTCTCAAAAATTAAAGTATATTATTACATACCCAGTAAACTATTGGTCTTCACCCATTTACTGTGTACTTCATTAGTATTCTTTCCTCAACGCTAGTACAGGGTCTCAGAGATTTTTAGAAATTCTTTTCAGCTTCACCAGAATTAGCAAATGATTCATAGGTGATATCAAATGAAATCCGAAGGAAAAAAAAGTTTTCTAATTCTTTCTAGGTGTAAAGTGTCTAAGCTCAGAAAATTATATGTTCCTCTGAGGTAAGAGATATACTGACACTGTTAAAAAATTACAAAATATTAAGTAAATGAATGAAGAGCTTTGAAATCTTCTCTCATGCCATGGGGATAGAATTCATTCATACTTGCATATGAGTTTCAGTACATCATGATTTATTTCAGAGTAGGCTAAATGGGTATAGAAAAACAGATTACTGTATCTTATCTGCCCTGACTTGTAATAGTTATGCATTTTGATTTTTTATATATGTGTATGTATATATATAGGTATATGTATACTTATTTGTTGGTTTTTTTCAAGTGGAATGTCTTAATTCTTGCTTTCATGCTAAAATGAAATTTTAGTTGTTGCTGCTTTGCAAAACTTTTCAGTTGAGTGCATGGTTTTATGAGGCACAGCAAATTAGGAAGAATATCTGAATCACAAAATGAAAATATGAAGCTTTTAGGGATGATATTGTACTATCATCCCTATATCATTTTGCATGTAAAATATTCAGTGAGGTCAAAATACACCAGTATTTCCAGTGACAGTTGTAAGACTAGATGTCTTACTTTTTAGCTGCTCAACTTGAGACATCTAAAGCTTGATAACCCCCTCCCTCTCAGGGTACTATGTCGTGATCTGCTGTGTCTGTACTGATTTTGTCTGGGACAGAGCTGACCTTCTTCACAGTGGGTTGTATGAGGCTATGTGGACCATATAATTTGTGACCACAACAGTGTTGTTAACACAGGGATGTCTTAGCTATGGTTAAGCAGCATTTACACACACCCAAGGCATTTTCTGTCTCTCACCCTATCCCACCAATGAATAGGCTGGGCGTGACAAGGAGATGACAGGGGACACAGCCAGGACAACTGAGCCAACTGACCATAGGGATATCCCACACCGTATGGTGTCATGATCAGCATATAAAGCAGAGGGGAAAAGGAGGAAGGGGGGACTCTCAGAGTGAGGGCACGTCTTCTCCAGTCGTTGTTACAAGGAATGGAGCTCAGCTTTCCTGGAGGTGGCTGAACAACTGCCTGACAGTGGGAAGTGGTGGATGAATTCCTTGGTTTTGCCTTGTTTGCAATATGTAGCTTTTGGTATCCCTGTTACACTAGCTTTATCTCAACTCATGAGGTTTCTCACTTTTACTCTTTGAATTGTCTCCTATCCTAATGTACGTGAGGAAATCAATGGCTGCTGGGGGTTGATCTGCCAATCAGGGTGAACCCACAACAGGTTTCCTACCAGGACAGCAGTTCTCCAGGCTTTTAAACTTCATGAAATTGTCAGTTGATGATTACAAAAGCCATTTTCTGTTGACAGCCTTTTTCTTGCAAAAGGAGAATTCATGAAGTGACTTGAGCCAAAGTATGGAATGTGAGACTTGCAATTAGACCTCTTGTTTATCAAAAGCTAAAAATTCCTTCATTGTATCTTTCTTACTTCAATGCCTCTATTCTCTTGACCCTCCTTCCATTTCCTAAAAAAACTACAAGATATAAATGAATCACATCAAAGCTTGGGATATGACCAACAGAGTCTCGTTTCTAACCAAGCCTCCTAACTCTACCAATATTTACTTCATATTTTGCTTCATATTCAACAGAATTTCTGAAAGATACCTACTTAAATAAAATCCTAAATCTCAGAAAACAATCTCCCTTCTTTTCTTCACCTATTTGCGTTTCCCAGCCACACTGAGCCTAGGGATTTAATATACTCAACCTAGTGGTATCATCCATTGTTATGAGGATGCTTGTGTTCACTAATAGGGCAAAAATGGTTTCTCGGCTTGCCCTGAAAGTACAAAACACACAACCCCCTGTTAAAGTTTCCTGCATTAGTTGTAGGGAGTATCTGGTCATCCACTTGGACCTGCCACCCTGTTATTAATCCTAAGAGAAACACTGACCAAGTAAAAAGCTATTAAGGAGCTCTTTCTCTAGTCAAGAAAGAAAAGGAATAGGAAAATAGATAATGGGAGCACAATAATAACATTATGTTTCTTTAACAGTACCTCACACTGCCGGATGGGAGAAGTGGCCCCATGTGGCCCAAATCCCTTCTCCCAAAGCCAAGGAACAAAGACTTATGCCATTCTTCTACACCTTTACTGTTGTTTTGGTAGTCTTTCTTGCTTTCAAGACATGGAATTTTCTGCCTCCTTCAACTCCCTGCTCTGACTCTGCATGGCACTTACCTCCCCAGTGTGCAGCTGCTCTCATTTCAGGGGGTGCTGCCAGCAACAAGCACATTTGTCTACATGTGATAAGATTGCAGGCAATTGTTTCATTGGTGCTGCACAACTAATGTGAAGAAAAGGCACGAAAGCTCCTAAGACTTCCATTTCCATAAATCTTGCCTAAGGATCTAGCTGGGAATGTCCTAGAGAGACCATGTACAGTATAGTACAGTTTATTCCCTGACTGCTTCTTTAGCCAAATAAATTTTGTTGATGAGTCATGTGGGCACTGCAGAGCATTTCAAAGTCCCAGCTGGCAGAATAAAGTCACTCGCCTTCAAAGCATAGTGCATCTCAAAAGGTTCAGAATTTGGATTTGGTTTGAATTCTTGGATCTTTATCTGAATTCCCTGAGAATGTACAACAGGCTTTCTTGCAGAATTTCCATCTTTCCCTCTTCTAGTTAAAGCCACATAATAGCACAAGAAAATTTGTTCTCCTGCTCTTTCTGTCAAAAGCAGAAATGTACATAAGGAGGTGAGAAAAGAGGATGAACCTTAATATATCCTAACTTTGAGTAAGATTTGGTTCAGGATTTGTTCTAGGAATAAGTTGAGGATTCTACTACATGACTTGGCTCCTGTTTAAATATTTATATTAACTTGGGGGCTGACTCATTTCATTTAACAATGCCTTCATATATATTTCTTCTTATACTTCTACTAAATTATCAAGTCAACTTCTGTTTATGTTCCAGCCTGGCAGGTGTGTCTCCTTGTGAAGTGATCTTTAATTTCAATGGAGCCTTGTCTTTGCAAAATGCTGCATAGAGTTCATCATTTCTCATTTGCTTCAGTTCCTCTAAACTATTTCTGTGGAGAATATGAAATGCAATGATTTTTTTCAAATATATAATTGAAAAGATTATATTTAGTATCTCAAGCCTCAGTTGAAATCTCACTATGCTAACTTTTTCCAGAAAGGTTTAGAGCAACTTACAAATAATTAAATATATTCCTTTCTCTATTGGAATGCTTGTATTTTCTTATCTGCATGACTTTGACTTAAATAGGAAATTATTATACTTTGCTTCGATTCCTGTCTGGAAAGAACACCTCCAGAACTCTTGCAAATCTGTGGATGAAATGTACACCTCTGTTTTAAATTCGTTCCATTGGCCCTGTGAATACTGGATCTTTTTCAGGTTTTATCACTTAGAAGATTAGGCTGAAGATAGATCATGGATATCTGGAAATATCTTGCAGGCTGCCTTTCATTACTTCAAAGGCATCCTGATGGCTCATTTTTTCACAGTTGGTGATAGATTCTGTAAAACCTAATTTTCAGAGGTACTGGGTATTTTCTAGCTCTCTCAAAGTGGAAGTGCAGATGGTCGGTGTCAGTTCCATAGTTCTCTCTCCTTTCCCCCCACCCCCCAAGGACTATATTCGTTATGGTATACAAATGTAATAAAATACTTATTTCCTAAGAATGATACCACGTTAAAATGTTGAGAGTATTCTTAGGGCTAGGTCATGTCCAGTGTGTCTGAGGGCATATTTACACCATTCTCATTTATAAAAGGCTAGTTCTAGGCATAGTTTCTCTTCCAAAGGCAGAATAAACTGTTGCTTGCTAATGCACCAAGCATCAAGAGCTGATGAAAAAAGAAGGTATTTCCAAATACCTAGTTTCTTATTAGGTACAATTAATGATTCCAAAATTCTTCAAAATACCCTTCCCTAGAACAGCCTCTGTGCATTTTGCTCTTTTTTCAAAATGTGTAAGCAAAAGCAGTCTGGAGAAGCATAATAGAGACAAAGTGGGACCATCTAACATTTAGAGTCTTCATCAAAAAAGTAGTAACAGGACAGTGTTTAAGCTGTTCACTTGTTAAGCAACATTTTACTTAACCAGATCCAGAATAAAGCACTGTTCATAATGCGTAAAAACAGTGATAACATTGTCAACATGGTTATTTGTCTATACGGAAAAAGAATTGTTAGGATTGCACAACCATATCACGAACTGGTCAGTTCTCAACGTATTGTGATAAGAAGAAAAGAAAAATCAGAGGGAAAAGTGCTATAACTGTAATATAGTCATCCCAAGAAGGCCCGTAAATTACTTGTTTCCGTAATACTGTTTGGTGAGAGGCAGGCCAGTGAACACCACGAGCACCAAGGAAACCTTGGGAAGAAAACAAATTTTAAAAAAAAAGAAAGAAAGAAAAAAAAAAGTTCATTTTCCCAACGCCATTTGTTATGATATTAAGTGGTTTCATGCTTTAGTTTCTTCACGTTATACTCTCACTTCTGAGTGCAAACTTTGCCGATGGCAAAGGGAAATACAAAGTGTTGACAGTTAACTATAGCTGGCCACCTGGCCATCCATTACACCCCAGATGTGAATTGTGAATTTTTATATTCGTTCTATTTGAGGAAAATGCTTCCTCTGATGTTCTTGAACAACACTTTTCAACTGGAAAAACCCACAGATTCTTATTTTGATGGACTCGTGATTGCAGTGTGGATCTATGGAAAACTGGTGGGGACATAGAAGAATGAAGGATTGTGTGGTATGTTTTTGCCATCTGTCTGCCTGTAAATTGTGGACCCATTGCAGCAACTGTGTGGTCCATGGAGGTCCATTTCAACCTGCAAAATAATAATTTCATAGGTAGATTTTTGTATACTGCTTAGTGAGTAGTTCAGCTGGGCTTAAAAAAGTCCTTCCTCAACATGAAATATCTAAAGAGTGTGCAAAAATGTGTATTTCTTATAAATATGTTTGAAACAAAGAACATCTGAAGTCAAACATTTAATCTCTTTTCCTGTACTCCATACAAACACAGGCACGGCGCTCGCCTAACAAATAGAATGCAAAAGTACAAGTTTGTAGTCTGGGTGTCTGAGACCAGAAACTTAAGCCTTGGCTCCCACATCCTGCTTTGCCAGGGTCTGGGTCTTCCTTCCTGTGCACAGTTGATGCTGCTGTACTTTGTGACACTTCCTTAAGGGATCAACCTGCCCATCAGTCTTACACTTCTAGTCTGGACAATCAGTCCAACTATGGCATGCTCTTGGGTTTTAAATTATTTATAGGAAATTAAACAGCTCCAGTAGGATTGTCTATATAATCTGATGGTGATGGAAAAAACATGGGATGCACTTTAGTTTCTTGGTCAGCTTGAGATACCATGGAAATCTGAATCTTCACATTCTACATGCTGTGTGGACTGTCTTGTCACCAGGACAAAGCTATTGTCTCTTAATAAAATAAAATTTCTGACCATATCACAATCCCAGGAAAATAGATGAGAGGGAAGCTGTACTATCTAACTTATGGGGCTGAAAAACACCATAACAATGCCGCTTTATTCTGCTCTCTCTCTCTCCATTCAGAAATGTGTGAGTAAAAGAAGTGCCCCTATCAGCTTCTCAGGGCATAGGGAGGAGTGTGACCTGGCTGTGAAGAGAGTGGAAAGATAGACTGGTTTCCAGTTTTACTTAAGTCAGATCGTCCACACATCTCTCTAAAATTCAAAGTTTTATTTAAAGCCATATTTTCTATTACCCATTTATTACCTGTAAGATGCAACGCTTGCTTGTTACTAAGACTCCTTTATATATTTTGACCTCAAAGTAGAAAAAAAAAAGACAAGCTCATTGGCACTGTCAGAGTGACAGAAAGTATCCCTAAAGTAGATGAGAAGGTTGTGGGTCCTTAATTTCTAAAAATCCACAGTCACACTTCCCTTCGTCTGCTTCATGCCTCTTCATCTAGTTTTCTTCAGAAGCTCCACTTAGCAGCAGTGGCACCTACAGGATGGAAGGCAGTGGAGGGTGCTATATCTCAGGCAATCATTTCACATGATCAGAGAGATGCTCTTCTGCATGCTGACAGTAGACTTGGCATTAATTCCTAGTCCTTGCACAAAATTAAAATGCATTTTGTAATTTTGATGCAATATCTGGCACACCAATAGCTCACTTCTGCCTTAACTCCACTCTTAAGTTATGCATAGCGTTTGCTGGAAGGAAAGGCTCTGTTTGTAGGCAAAGCTGAAAATTTACCACAAGACACAAGCATCATCCAACTGTCAGAAACAGTTTTTTTCTTGCTGGCAAAGAAGAAATTTTTTCCCATTTTTTACCTTTCAAGCTTAACTATCAAGTATGGGTTTTAAAAAAAATAGTAAAATTACACTATGGGCTAACCTCATGAGATGTACATCATGTCTGGCGCGATTTTTTCAAGTCCTCAATTTTTGATCTTCACAATAAAGTTAACATTTTCCCTGCTGATCACACTACTACTGAAGCATGAATTTTAGGGCTTGTAACATTAGACCATTTTTGCTGATCTTCCTGAGTTTGCAGTGGAGACTTCAAGGTCATGAGGTCACCAGGGTTAACTTTTCAGCAATGAAAACCAAGAAATGCTTTCAAAATAGGTGGGTATTTATTATAAGCATTTAATTTCCCCAAAACTGCAATACTTGTTAGAAAGTATTGATAAAATAAGTTCTTGTTTCCTTTGACATGTCCTTTCTTTAAGCATTCTTCTTAACTTGCTGCCCCTGTGACCTCTTTAGTAGCAGATACAATTCATTTCTTATGCAGACTGACAAAAAAGATGCATGGTATATGGCACTGCATATCTTTACTTCATTATTTCCTCATAGCAAAGACTTGAAACTGTAATGTGTGAGAAAGAAAAGGTGCCAACATGACATTTACTACTGCTAATATGAATCTGATTAATTCTACAACAAGAAACATCATCTTAACTCTTTATCTTCTTGTGTGTGTTTTTTGTTTGAACCAAATTGATAAATCAGAATATTTTGACAAATAACATATACTTGCAGCTCTTGTTGAAGCAAACAATATCACAACCTAGTCATTTGCAGTAAGTTTATTATAAGGGAAGCAAGAGGCTGTCTTTTAACAATATTTACATTCATCTACTAAGCTGAAATCTGTTTTATATAGTACATTTACAATATATTTAGCCATAGTTACACTTTATTTTTAGGACAGCACAGTGAAAGTTAGAAATAGGTTCAGTGTGCTTCACTATGCCTTATTCCACAGTGTTGTGATTCACCACATTCAGAGAAAAAGACTTTCTCATAAGGAGGTGTTACTAAAGCCCAATTATTCTATTTGTGCCTTTTTTAGTAACACAGAATGTTTTCTTTCTGTCCGGAACTTGTGCATCCAAAATCTGACTACCTTATATCTCAGTGATAGAGCTTTTTCATAGTTGATGCAATCAAAATTATTTAAATAATTAATTTTTATTTGTCTTGATGTCACAATTATGGATTGCTTTGGTTTTGTACTTTAAAAGATTGATTTTCTCTTCCCATTTACTGGTGGACAGTATGAGAAAAATTTCAAGTTGTATTTTCACATTGTTCAATCTCATTTCTTACTACTTCCAGGTTTGGTTGAAATGTCGAATATGTAGAAACTGTGAAAAGTAACATAGAATGTGCCGATGTATATACTTTTAGGGAAAATGTTTTTCATCAAGGGGAAAAGGGTAAAAAAAAATGCATTACAAGGAAGGAAAAAAAAAGCCCCAAGCATTTGATTTTTATATATATATATATATAATGTTTCTCTTATGTATAACAGATATATTTAAACATTTATGAAAATTATGAAGAAATAACCCAGAACATTCAAACACTATGATATTTTTAAATGTAGAGTGACAAACATTGGATTCCGATGTTTGATGACCTTGTGAGTAAAATATTTTCGTTGGCTTCATTTTGTTTTCTTCCTTTATTGGATCACATTTAAAACGTCTATAGAACTATTGCTGTGGAGAAAAATAAGCTGGCTGCTAACTCAACTGTCTGGCCACAAAATATTGAAAAGGGGGGGAAAAAAAGCAAGTGAGAGAAAAAGAATTTATGAACCAACAGTAGAGAAGGATAAACAACGTTTTGCCAAAGTCCATGGGCCATTGGTGAGTAAGCGAGGTTAGGACCGGCTGTTGCTTTTTAATACCAAAGCAATACAAATAACTTTGAATGCATGCAAATGACACATAGGTCAGGATTTTAAATGTGAACACATGCTCCAGAGGAAACCGTACAGGAATAAAAGTTGTTCCTGTTTTGTTAGTTTAGATTCTGAAAGAAGCTTTTGTGTGTAAAGATGTAACACGATCCCATGCCTGGAGCCATGCCCCATGGTACACAGACTGCTGTGTTTGTCCCGGAGTACCAAAGACAGAGAAACTTGCAGCCTGTCTATCTCCAGCCTGGCACTGGCTTTTTGTGAAATTTGATTTACTTTTGCCAGAATGGTACCAAAAGGGACCTTTCTTATCATTCCTCTGGGGAATTTAGCAGGGAGAGTGTGAGCCCTGCTGAAGGTAAATCTTGATGATCATGGCTTTAAAAAAAAAAAAATTAAAGAGCAGTTCTGTTTCAGTATTATAAACTCTCCTCTTTGAATACCTTCCAGAAATCTGCTGGTTTAATTTCTTAGTCCCATCTGTTTCTCTCTCACTGGCTATATTTGTTAGTATTTCCTCAAGCAGCATGTTGTATTGCCCTTACTGTGCTGGAGGAAAAGGGCATAGATTGATCATTTTACAGGACAGGGAAACGTTTATTTTGGGCTGAAGTAGAGTGCATTTCCTCTCTTCCTGCCCAGAGTTATAGAAAAAAATTCACTGGTGGAAAAAAAAAAAAAAAAGAAAAAAAAAGAAGAAGGAAAAAAAGCACAGGCTGTTTCGGTATACCAGGGAAAAAAAATAGAGGCAGCAATGTCAGGAGGGCCATTAGGCTGCTTATCTGTCTTTCTAGTTTGGCACGTGAAAGCTCCCAGCTCAGCATGCCATGTGTCAAATCTATCATTTGATATGTCAGGAGCCATTATTCCCTCTTTTGTCACCAGTTTTGACCAAAGGATGAAAAATTGCTGTCTTACACAGACAAAATTATTGCTGAAAAAAAGGGCAACTATGGCACATAGGAGTAGGCCAAGGTGAAACCTGGGGAAACTCTCCTTAGATTAGGTCTGGGTTAAGAGAATATTGATCTGTGTGCTAAAAACTGTTGATCTCTCTCTGAGCAGAGGATGACAAATGGTAGCAAACAAAAAATTGAGTGTCTCCAAGGACATTTGAGCTGCTCTCTGTTTTCTATGAGTATTTGTTTGGTTGTGGGTTCTGCTCTAGGGATTTAAACTAAAATAAGCAAATATTAAACAGAACGGAAACAGCCATAAAATAATACAGTGAGAAACTACAGGAAGACTACAGTCACACAGAGATTACACTGAGTATTAAAACTGATAAATGATTTAATAGTAAGAAAAAGGCATGTGTTCACTGCAGAAGTTAAGCATATTTTAATTTTTAGGTGTTTTATTATAGCAAATGGGATGCCAATAGCATATTGTTTTATATTGATTTCTGGAACATTCATTTCAAGCATTTTTTGAAGCACAAATTTCATGATGCTCTGTATGTGTGATTCACAAACAAATTTTGTTAAGGGCAGGAAAAAGCGGAGGCTTCACAGCAGCTTGAGCATCTCTTGTTATTAGCAGCAAGTTCTCTTTTTCTTCATTGAGTGTATCCAGACATGAGATGAGTGGAGGAGAGAATTCATCTCCTGTACTCAGATCAGAGAAATAGCCACATTGGTTGACACAATAAGCACCCAAGCAAGACAAATACCATTTTCACCTAATTGGAGAGAAGAGATAGGTAGGCAGGTGGAGACCTCCAAGGAGAAGAGTATACTTCACTGAGGAAAAAAATTGTGGCCAGAGTTTTGTTTTACTTCAGGTTTTATCTTAAGAGCTCTGAGCTTGAATGAAGTTGAAAATAATGGTCATGAAAGGCCCTTTTAGCACCAGGGGAGTTGAGACATACTATAAACTGGTGCCATATATAACCAAAAGTTTAACAGGGATATGTTTTCTCAACTTTGAGACCCAGAGCAACTGTGATTCTCCAAGTTTGTGTTGGCATGAACATTGGGCCTCCTAAGGCCATCTTGTCTGAACAATGCCGGTGATTGAGTCTGTTCAGTGAACATTCCTCCCCCCATTCCTGCACACAGTTGCCAAGAGTCATGCATCTCCTGTGACCTTTCTGAACTTGGCAATGCTGGTTTGCTACCCATATACTTTCCTATTTTCTGCTGCTTCCCACTGGAGGTCACTGCGGCAGAGGAGTTGTGGACAACTAATTTGAGCCTCCCACAACTACAGATACATAGGAGCAGGTAGGGATACACGTAGCTGACTCATATCATTTTGAACCCTTCAGCGAGCATAAACAGTTAAAAGACACATATGGGGGTTTTTTTTAATGGATGTTGCAGAATGGAAAGAAAACGCCATGGAGATTTTTCAGGGTCCCTACTCCAGCTGAAGTTGACTGGTTGTAGCAGAGCTCACCTAAATGCTCGATTGAAGGGTTTAATCCAATGAAAAATGCCGGTTTATCAAGGCTGAGAGTCAAATATTCCAGAGTTAGGACTATTTTGATACAGTTGCAGTTGATTCTGAGCTGAGTTCTCGGCAGATCACCAGCCTCCTTCCTTGGCACTGTGATCCTGAGCTGATGAGAATTCACAACAGATCCCCAGCTCCTAAACTCCCAGACTCTTTCAGCATCCAGTAGCTTCTTTGATGAACTGACACAGAGCAGAATCTCCTCCCATGGACAAAAACATTTTCGAAGAGGCCAGCTATATTCCAAATGAATGTTGTGCAGTAAGCACAGCATCCCAGCATGGAAAAGTAATTTAGTCCCACAAATTTTTCACAACTAATATCTATCTTGACTAATTTGAGATTGAGTAGATAAGTCATACATAAATACTGAAAATGTTACATTGTTGTGAGATGATGCTTAGGCATGTCTTGCTTAAAGTTAGTAGAAAATCTTTAAATATCTTAAACATATTTCCAATGTAAAAAGTTTCTCATTTGAAACTTATAATTTGGCCAGATAGTTCAGTTGTGAGTTTCACTCCACTCATTTTCATAAGAGCATTAAAATGTAGTGAAAAAAATGGTTTTTTGTTTAGAACCAAATCAAGCCAAATTTAAGCTCAAAGACAAATGTTTATTTCACTTCTGTTTGTCCAGACCATAAGAAAAGTCCTAGTTATTTGGTTTTCTTACGTGAAGAAGGAGCTGCAAATCAAGTTTATGAGTTTGGGGAGTTTGGAGAGGAGGAGAGTTCCTATGAAGACTGTGACCAGTGAGGTGCCTTTTTCCATTCTTTTTGTTTACAGTAAAGTTAAATCCAGGTAGATTAGGTGGGCAGAAAGCAATTCTAAGCACATTTCTATTGAACTATCTAGATTATAATATAGAAAATGTGGACTGTCCTTTTTTGGTAGTGGCTCTAGGGATCTGTGAAGTGCTTTATTTAGCATTTTACTTCCTTGAGATGGAAAAATACCAATTCACTACTCAGCTTAGTCATACATTCTTGTGAATAGGCACTTATGATTTGTTCCTAGCTCTCTGATAGTTTTGGAAAGCTCTAATTTTGGTTGAACATTGTCACAGAGACTTAGAACCTCTACCATTTGAACTTAGCATTGGTTCAAAGGTTACGTGGCAGGCTTACAGTGAAGAACAAGGCAGCTGAGCTGGTGAAGCAGCTTATTACCCACAAGAGAGGCAGCCCCATCTCCTGTCCTTGACTGATTTCTTCTCTGGTACCCATTCTGTCTCTTGTCTGACCCCTCTGTGAGGCAGCTCAGCTTACTGCACTGACAGAACCTCATTCATAGTTTTTGGTGGGTTCGCCTTCTGCCTAATCAATACTCTGAACTGATTTACCATGAACTCATGTGAGTGTTAGAGCCATTAGAAAAACATGATAGGAAAGTACTGTTAGGGTTAAAACATGGTGGGAAGAAGAGAAGGGGAAAAGACAGAGAACTGACCAGCTCAGAACATGTCACAGAGAAATTATACGTACTGTGATATGCTTACGTGTATGTTGCTCTGGCAAAGTTGCATCACCATTCACAAATGAGTATTTTTTTTCCTCCATGACTGCAAAAGCCAGCTTAAGTCTTACTTTCTTTACATGAGGATTGACCCAATAAAGCAGTCACACATTTAAAGACGGGGTTGAATTGAAGAGGGAAGATACAAAGGATTTACTGTCTCATTTCCTTGTTGTCTCCACAGTAGTATAATGCTGCTTGTCTTCTTTTCCCATGCCTCTGGCATACACACCAAAGCGGGGAAACAGGAAAAAGGAGCTAAAAGCCATTTGTGTTTGGTTACTTACTGTAAAGAGCTACCTTTGAGCATGTTGATGATAATACCTTTATCAGAATTATTGTCACAACTGTATCCCAGTGAATCCCAGATATGGACCAGAAGCAAATAAATGATGACTGTTGGCTACTGTTTTTGAGCACAGTAATCCTTTTTTCTGCTCTCAAGTGCTTCATATTTCTCTGGTTTCAGTTTCTCTCTAGGCTGATGGTGCAGAGCCCTGCAGAGCAGTCTCATTGCCAAGATCAAAACAGCTTCTTGGAATGGCACAAGGGCTTAATCCTTCCCATACCATCTTGTCACAATCTTCCCGAAAACCTCAAAGGGACCAGGGAGAATCACTGCTCCTTTCAAACCCCTAAAAAGGTGAAAACATGCCACCTTATTAAAATAGCAGAAGCAGCTTCCTTACCTTTGATGCTACTCCACCATCAATGAGTTTCTCACAAATGGAACACCCCATCTCTACAGGATATACAGCAGTGCCACACAAAGCATTGATGCCACATGATGAAGCAGCATGGACTGAACTGGTGTGCCTGTGTTAAGAAAGTGTACAGCTTCATTCTTTCCAAATTGAGCTCCAGAGCCCAAAATAAGACATTAATACACGGTACAAATTGAATTTTGAAGTCAAATTTTTATGTTAGGAGCTCCTTAAATGGAGTTTGGAAGTCATAGTTTTGCTATATAGTGCAAAGAATACACATGGTTAGATGATTTTACGGTTTCTACTGTGTTTTAATGAATTAAAAAGGATGTTTACCCTTAAACATGTGAGCATGCTAGCATCTTTGTTTTCCTCCCTACATTTCTATCATTAGTCACATTTTAAACCTATCATGTCTTTCTTACTGTCAGTAGCCTATGGGTTACATGTGGGGCATTTTTTGTGGGATAAGTCAGCTCTAGATCACAAATTCTCAAATATTAAAATTCAGAAAACATTTATTAGGCCATCACATCAGTTTTCCTGATAGCACAGGACTGTTCTCTTCAGCTTCTTGGAGTGCTTCCATCAATATGGTTTCTGGGTGTCTTCAAGCAATGCTTAACTGACAGCTGTCAAGTATGATTCATGATTTCTTCAGTCTTCTTATGAAGAAAAATATTTTGTGTGCATTTAAAAAAACAACAAAATTGTAAGGAAAAAAATGTTAGCTATATAAAAGAACTATAACCTTCTCTAGGCAAGCAGCACATCAGTAACCACACTGCAGCTGTAATGCCAATTCTGATTGAGTATTGTGAATAAAGTAGTTCAGTTATGGTTTTCTGTAGCTTTGGATGTTGATAAACAAGATTTTAATGCATATTTCCCCAATTTATGTACTCTTTTATCTAATTTTTGATTACATTTTTCAGTCTGCATTTTTCAAAGAATCACTGAGGCTGGAAATGATTTCCAATATCATCAAGTCCAGCCTTTGACCCAACATGACTACCTCATCTGAACCATAGCTCTAAATACCATGTCCAGTTGTTTCTTGAATACTTGCAGGGATGGTGACTTCACCACCTCCCTGGGCAGATCATTCCAACACGTACACACCCTTTTGGTGAAAAAAGTCTTTCTGATTTCCAACTTGGACCTCTCCTGATACAGCTTCAAGCCATGCCCTCTTGTCCTCCCGCTAGTTTCCAGGGAGAAGAGACCGAACCCCACTTACCCCAATTCTCAACTGATAAGGGCATCCCTAAACCTCCTTTTCTCTAGGATAAACATCCACAGATCCCTTTAGCCACTCCTTACAGGACTTGTGCTCCAAACCCTTCCTCAGCTCCATTGCCCTACTCTGAACACACTCCAGCCCCAAGGTCTTTCTTGTAGTGAGGGGCCCCAAACTGAACACAGAATTCAAGATGTGGCCTGACCAGTGCTGAGTACAGGGGGACAAACACTGCCTTCATCCTGCTGGTCACACTTTTTTTGATGTAGGCCAGAATTCTGTTGTCCCTTTTGCCACCTGAGCATATGCTGGCTCATATTCAGAGAGGTGCCAACCACCACACTCAGGCCCTTTTCCCCCAGGTCACTTTTAATGCTTTTTATTAGGCTTTTTATTAGTTCCAGTAGAAGTATAGACACTCTTCAGAAAAAACTTAAACTTTCCATTTTTACTCTCCTATATGTAAAAGAAAGCCTAAAAAGTATTCCCAGCATGCCATCCTGTCTCATTTAGCAACAGGAAACACAGGCACAACTGACATAAAATCTTTGACACTTGTTCATTGTTTTTTTAGTCACTCCCTCAAGATCCTTTTATATATTGGCAAAATCTCCTTATTCTTAAGATAGTTTAGATGTCCTAATTTCCATGACAGCCAAAAAATTGCTTTAAGCAATTATTTATGTGATAATTATTATTATTCATTATAAAGCTATTTATCTCCTATTCAAACATTAACCAGATTAAGAAAAATGATACCATAAAAATGACTCTTGCAGCTCATGGCCCTTAAACTCCAAGGACACAAGTTATCTATTCAGAAATATATTCTTTCCTTTTGCTCTAGGCAAAAACTTATTTAAAAAATGCTGCACTTCAGTCGATTGTGTCATTTTTTTCATCTGTTGTCACACTCTGTGGATCTCTCCTTGTGTGGAGAAGACCACAGAATGGCTGATATACTAATTTTAGATCATACAAATTATTTCTCCTTTTATTGGTCTCCCTCAACTCTTCTGCATGAGTATATGAATGTGTTCCTACTCTGTTCAGCTTTAATCTTACTAGAGTAGTGTGTATTTATAGACATATGAAATGCAACTTGATACAACATATAACCAAATTATTATCAGCAACGATGCATAAAAATTTATTTAAAAACTTGTAAGTAAAGTAAGGAATTCATTAGTATAAAAAATGTATGGGAATAAGTTGTTAAGTTTTTATTTGTGCCTGGATATTTGTGAGATATAAAAAGTAATGTAATGTGGCTTTACAAATCAGTTGGTCTAATTCGGCACTACAATCATGCTGTGTATTTCTGTGCAGTACTTCAGAGTGCACTTAACGTTTGTATATCTTCACTGCATTTCTCTACTCAAATACTTTGAGATACCTCTTATGCTCAAGTTGAGCACTGAATTTCCAGGGATTGTGACATTTGGCTTGGGGAAACCACAAGAGCTTTAGAAGAATACTTGTAGTTAAACTACTGATACGTCTTTGCCTTAAAATTCTCATTGCAATGTTGAAACCATCAGCTGAGTAATGTATTTCACCATACTCCACTCCTCTTATCACCAATCTCCCAAGGACATGGGTTAGTCTTCCTACTTCTAAACTCGTCTCCTCAGGCAAGTAATTTTTTTTACAGAACATATGAACTTTGAATTATTTTTCAAGAATCTTGTCTTCTTTTTTGTGACAGAGCTGTGGGCAGTACATTATTCATGCCCAGAAGCCATACCATGGTTTCATACTACATACTTTCCCATGTTGCTGGCTTATACCAAGCCCAAGGTATGTGGATTCTTCTACACATCTTAGTCCTTTTATCTCATTAACTCTATTGCTCTAAATGCAAAGGCTTTGAAGGCTGGATCAGGACAACATATTTTGACAAAATCTTCCTCCATGTTGAAGATCTGATACGGTCAGCAGATGGAGTTAGACTGAGTAGAAACTATAGTTTAATGTAAAATATGGTTTTTTTAAAGCACTGGTTCTGCTTTTCTGTAAAATATTTCACTGGCTTATTCCCTTTGTATCTCTCTGACAGCACTAATTTTATTACTCACAAGAATCTTTCAGCATGAGGTGTTCTGCCCAGATGTTTCTACCAGCTCAGGCATGTTTGCTAAGCATGGCTTTCTTCTGCTTTCATTGAAGACTTTGGACTGTAATGATTTTTATTCAACAGCTACTTGTGATCCACTGTGCAAGTCTTGATGCTTTCACTGGCCTTGCTATTCTTTGCTAATTCTTGGTTTGAGGTTCACTTTACCTGATTTAGGTACCAGAATTAAGTAGTTTAAGGCAGCTAATTTAGCTAGGAATAAACTGCTACAGAAGATAGCTATTTTAGGCTGGGATGATTGCCTTCTGGAAGTGCTTATTGGTACCCATTAATTATAGAGGCAGCCTAGATGACTAGCTTAAAACAAACATTTAATATTAAGATGGTTAAAGGTAAGTGAAGTGAGTCCCACTCTTGTGCAGGAATGAATGAATTTAGACGATGCAAAAACAGAGCTCTTCCTCTTAAGGCAGAACATTTTCCCTCCCACACTCTGTGTCTGACCAGGAAATGCAGCCTGTCACAGAGAGAGCTGCATCCCAGCAATAATCACTGCCACATACCTCATTTTGGTACAAGCATAATTCTGATCATTCCTTAAACAGCAGAAAAACTGTAAATTAAAAAAAAAAAATCACTTATCTGTAAATTATTTTCACCTGTTTAGTGAAATCACAAATCCATGGGATATCTGAAGTGTAATCCAAGGAAAGCTAAAAAATTGCTTTCTTATTCTTCTGACACTATCTCACAGTTTACCCACAAATCAATCTTAGTTCCTTCTTTGAGCTCCAGACTGAACATCATCATGATTCCATTCATGAAATTAGAAAGGTTACTCACCTCTTTCCATCAATTATTCTATCAGCAGCTTGGGTAAAAAAAGTGCCATGAAACAGAGAGGAAGTACATTATAACATCTTGTCTCATGTTTGCCAAGTGTCTTACAGTTAAAAAAGACCATTGGAGTGTAAAGTATAACAATATATTATAAAGCAGAATTTTTTCCTGCGTTCAGTCTGATTTCCTGTTTGTAAGGCGTGCTAGATGGTGACTTTCAATGTTTTCTCAGGCTGCAATATGATTTCAAAATAATCGTGGTTCATACGGTATGCTTTTACTAATTCACTTACTCTGTAAAGCATGCTCCAAACAATGATATCAAATAGGACAAAACCAGGTAACATTGTGAAGCTTATTTTAATAAAACTATAATAAAACCAATGTAAATCTGTTCACTATATACATTTACATTTTTTTGTTGCAAGAGACAAAAATTTAGTCTTTAGACAGCTTTTAGGAGAGGGATGTTTCAAAAACTAAAGAGTCCTTGCAGAAAAATGTCTTTATGTGTGTCATATTTCCTATCCAGAAGTCCAATTATTTTAATACAGTTCCATCACTGAGAAGTGGAAATCCTCATAAGAAACTATCCAGAAGACCTCTCCCAGGGCAAGAAATCTTGGCAATAATATTTTGGCTTGTTTTAGGAGTGGGGTGCATTTGGGTTTTTTTGTTACTTTAGATTTGATGTGTTTGCTTTTCTTTTTCCCATTGTACCACAGGACCATAGCTAGAAAAATACTTTCATCTTGCATTTTTCAGGATCCACTTATGATTTTGTGTGGTTCATGAAACGTGATGTAATCTTGAGATGATTTACATGAAACATTAAAGGGGACTGATTTTGAGGAGGTAGGTACTCATAAATTGGTATATTTTAAGAGGCACAGTCGTGTATGTATCATGTGCAACGTAAGCATATAAAACTAATAATTTTAAGTATTGCAATCATAAAGAGATACTGACCCTTTTCCTTCCTGAAGGTCAAACAGAAGTTTCATACACCTTCACCTAGAGTTACCTATAACATCCTCCAAGGTTATTAAGAAACCTCTAATCTTAACTGCACTTTAATAATTCCTAAGCCCTCTTTGATCTCATCACAACAGTAATAGACTGGTGAGTTGAGTCTGGGGCAAGAGCTGCACTGTGATCTGATCTGAGGACAAATATGTACTCGGTTTTCCCCTGAAAGGTAGTGCAATACCTGAATTTATTTGCTGCTCTTCACACACACTCCCCATTATAATTTGTGTGGATGGATGGGAAAGTTTTACCCTTGCAAACAGAAAATCTTCACTGGGAAATCTTTGTCCATTCAGATGCAGAGCACTTCCATGGGTCNGGTGGGGGGGTTATGACGTGTGAACAGATGATTTCCTGGAGTTCATTAAATCATACACCAAGTAACTTGTTCCTTATGGAAATAAAGTCAGTGACCTTAAAGGAATACTGAGAGTCAGGGCAGGAGAAACTTCTACCAAAGAAACGGGTGTTTGCAGCCTGTCTTTCAATATTCCTGCAGATAGTCTACAAGGCTGGTGTTGGGTGACTGAGGGGTTGTTATACGAAGTCCAAACTAAAACACTGAGCTTTACCAGTGGCATGGGCTCAGTCTTGTGTCTGGAAAGTTCTTTCTGAGCAGCAGCAGGGCTCTCTCTTGACCTTCAGAACAAGACCCAGCTCAAGAAAAAGACAAGAATACTTGTAAATAATCCCTAGCATTTTGCCAGCTGCTTTCAGTACTTAATCTGTCTCTTAAAACTGAAAAATTACAATTGGACCTGATGTTCTATCCTTTTAGGTCAGATCTTACTCAGGATGTCAATGTGCCTTTCTTGTCTTATGTTGGCTTCAGTGTTCATTTCTTCATTGCAAAAGCTCATTTCATTTAAACTGCTCTGAAGTGTCCATTCCTGCAATTGACTTCCTTGCATAATTCCTGTTCAAAGTAATGTGAAGTCTGCAGGTGAATTAATGGCAGTACAGATTTCTGGCTCTAGCAGATTAGAAACCAACAATTGCTTAAAATAAGGGCTTCTACTCTGTTGTTCCTGAAATTACAAAGGGGAACTTTGTGGGTGGAACAGTGTGCAAGTGTGTGTGTACTTTTAAAGGAGTGACTGCTGTGAGAGCCATCCATCTGTACAGCATTGCTATCTGCCTACACACTACTTTTCACCCAGTAGATTTCCTACGCTGCAAATTTTATAAATGGAATATAGATGAAGACGATGAAAGGCCAGTTGTATCCAAGATTCTGAAATGTCTAGTACTAAGAGAACTTGTAAGGACATTTCCCTCTCCTTCATTAAGGTCATACAGTGTTGGTAAATAATTGCTTCTATATCTCTTTGCTGAAGTTCAGTTTTTCACTAATTAAAATCCTCCTTGTCTTCCCACCTAAAGTATGATGTGAGACTGTACAAAAATCATTGGTTTAAAACATGAAATGCAATCCTGTCCTGGCAAACTGACAATCTGGATGATGCTCATTGCTCATTAGGAAAGTCTTCTCAATCCTATGGCTCCCAGACTGTTGATAGAGGATTTTCCCAGGAGTAAGGTCATAGCAAGAGGTAGGCTGCAAGTTCTACCTTCTTCTAACCTGATGTTTATTAGTTCTGCTTCCTGACTTCTGCTAAAAGAGGCACTTTAAATGCTCTGTTAAACACAAAACAAGCAGTCAGGGTGTTCTGTCCTGGCTTACCTTCAGCTACCACAGGATTCATTAGTGAAGTCTGCACAAGGCCTGATGGCGCACCTTGAGACCCACAGGTGGTCCAGATCTATATAAAGTGTGTGATTTTTTGTTCCAGGTTATGCTTCACCAAATGTAACGCATCCTCACGCTTGTTTCAGAGACAGAGAATGAAAAAACATCGACTATATGGACACAAAATAATGCTTTCTCTGGCATACTGTCAGACTGGAGTGACAAAAGGGGGAATGAAGCTAATATGCAATAGAAACTGGGAAATGACTGAGGTTGGTCGGGAAGGATAGGGGTAATATAATTTTAACTTTTCTTCCTGCTTTGTACTGAAGATGATCTCAATCTTCAGAAAAATCAGTTCAGAAGTTCAGAAAAAAAAAAATAAAAGAGAAAAATATTCAGTGTTGATTTTAACCCTCTTTTTCTTTACTCTTATAATTTTTTAACTCTCCTCCACAATCTACAGAGGTATGTTAAGCTCTCTGAAATAATTCAGATGCAGATAGCTATCTCTAAGTCTCACAATATGTGAAGCCTCTGAGGAGCCTGACTTAAAGTGCTTGCAGAAGAAAGGTTTATTTTTACTATGACTGTGTGTTTTTTCATTTTCACCTTTTTACTTAGATGAAATTGATCGAACAGTATGGGTCCTTTGCTAAGGAAGGCTAAAGCCCATAGTATCTTTATCCTTTAAAATTTGTACACGTTTAATTACATGGATGCATTAATCCAATCAGATAGATACTATTTCTTCTTAAGACAACTTATATGCATTTTCTGTTTGAAATATTTGAAATCAGTTATAAGCCATTATTTTTTTCACTTAATCTTCTGATCAGTCCTTGTGTATAAGAGTAGAGGGTTTTCCTGTAAAGCTTATTTGAATTTACTTTTCAGTCATTATATACATTATTCAAGTAATTTAAAAGACTACCTGAACAGAACCATCTTCCTTGAGATGGAAGTGATGAAATGCAGATGCTTACAGTGTGTTCTACGTAAAAAATGAGAGCAGACAATAGGCCTGAATATTATGCAAAGAACATTGCGCCACATTTTTAAAATAGTAATGTCAGAACCTTACCTCTAAAACATATGCAAGATCAAGTAAAAGTCTGTGACATTCCTACAGATTTTATTGTACTTTAGATTCATTTCTGGAAGAATGGCATCTCTCTGTTGGTGGTCCAATCTTCCTTCCTTTGAGATCGATGTAAACGCTCCCGTTGACATCAACGTAAATGTCCTATTGACTTTGCTAAGAGCAGCATCTGACTTCCTGTTCCTTTCTCATTGCAGATAGGAGTGTCACAGAGGGATGTTCATGCAGTGACACAGAGCAACTTGCTGATGCATGAGGGATCAACTTAGTTCAGTATTTTTTAGACACATTCAAGAGTTTTTCAAGTCTCTTTCTATAGAAAGACAAACTCCAATGCATACCAGACAGTTTACCAGATTACTGGGGGAAAATAATTTGTTTAGATAAGAGTAGCTTTAAGGACAGACTTTCTCATATAGACTGCATTATCAGAAACTGTTCCTTCTCAGGACTTGCTCATAGCTATTTTCTACTCCAACATGCCAGGATGTTTCTTCACCTGATCCAATAACCATGGAAGACCTGAGATTAGGCTTCATATGTCTTCTTTTGGGTGAGGAAGAACCATTGTATATGTGGACATGAATCCTGTGAACCGTTTTATGTGATCATTTAAAGCGCAGATTAAGATGGTTGGAGTGCACCAAGTTTCCACACAGGTTTTCTGAGAGTCAGAACACTGTGATAAAAAAGAGATATACCCTGGTCATTGTTCATAGCAGCCATTTGTAGATGTGACACAAGGACCAGTGCCAAAACTAAGAACACAGTGTATGATGTTGCCCTGCTTGCCTGCATCCCTGGGGACTGAGGTGATTGCACCAAGTATTCAGTATACCCTTCAAGAGAGGCTTAGTCTCATGACAGATCAGCCATAGGTTTTGGTGATACTCTCTTAAAAGCATTTTTCTCTCATCAACTTCTCTTTTATTCTATTTGGCATATATAGCTTTGATCACCCACATTTTAAAACTAATTAATATCGTTATTTTTAACTGGGACTCCAATTTACTGTACATATTTCCATATGTCAAAATGGTTTTGTCAGTGCACGAATATTAGCAGATACCATGCTGAACAGCATGAACATGAAGAGAGTTTGCTAGTCATCTGCTTTGGAAAAGCTGGGATGAAATTATTTATTATAGTTTGATGAGTCCTACAAAAACCTGTTGTTTGTCTCCATAAAATGTGTTATTTTTTGCAAACTCTATTTGCTGCTGTGGCTGGCAATCACTGCAAAGTCATCTGCCTTTTGACTACTTTAACCCTAGTAGAGGAAACTAGAGATATTAAGAATTTCAAGAACACAATGGAAAACTTGTGCTGTTTTCTCAACCAGGTTTCTAATGATGAAATTTGGACTGAGCACGACATTGTAGTGGCTTATTTCTGTTTAGCATTAGTTCTGAATTAAAATTTTTGGCCTTAAAAAATATTGAGATATCCATCATTAACTTAAGTCTGTGGAAGTGTGTATGCCTCTGACAATAAGAAAAGCTGAAAGAAGGCAAAGAAAGTAGAAGAGGACCTTTTGATATTTTTTTCCAGCACTGAATGTAACCAGAATACCTGGATTAGCTAAATTTCTTATACTCCTTTCCTTAGGTATACTTAGAAAGATAGACTACAAGCAGCATCTTGCTTTGACCCCTGACGGCCTTCTTGCACTCTTGTAAGAAAATCAAGATCATTTTTTGCCATTATTTGAAATTCAGAAACCTGTAATTTTGGGAGATTTGTTTGACTCTGTTTCTCCTCAAAGCCTGGGAGGATCCCTTGCCTTGTGGCTCTGTGGGACACTCCAAGCACTGAATGGAGACCCAGAAGGGCCCCTGCAGCTTTCCTGGTCTGGTGTCGTGGGGATTAATGTAGCTGGTGATCCCAACCAATGTTGGAGTTTGAGCCAGGTCAACAAAAAATGGGCCTCAGTCACACTTAAATGATCCAGAATTGAGATACTACCCCAAGCTTTCTGTTACCTGAGGGACTGGCCTGAAGTTGACACAAAAGGTTTAGGCTGAGTATTAGAAAAACCTCAACCAGAGGTTGGTTGGGCACTGGAACAGACTCCCCAGGGAAGTTGTCACAGCACCAATCCTGACAGAGTTCAAGAAGCCTTTGGACAATGCTCTCAGGCCCAGGAGGTGACTCTTGGGGATGGTCCTGGGAATGGCTGAGAGTTGGACTCAATGATTTTAGTGGGTCCCTTGTGACTCAGCTTACTCTTGCTGTTCTGTGACATTGCAATTCTGTGATTCTGTGTGACAGGGATAGTCACCTTCAAAATATGATTCTTTTGACCACTTTTAGTTATCTAAAATGGACTGAGATGGCTATTTCAAGCCTCTATATTCTTATTAAATTTGGTCAGACAAATTACAGAAAATCACCTCCAGAGCAAGAGAGGCATCTGTAAAAAATGGACACACCTTGCTAATTTCAATGCACTTTTTCCACACAGTCAGAAGTGATCTGGGGATCACACCAGTTGCTTACTGGTAACCCACTAGTTTGAGCTGTGGGACAAGTAGATCTATATGGTGGAAAGCCCTCTGGGTGAGTGAACTGTTCTTTTAATTATGAGACAGTACACTTCAGCAAGCAGAAAAACAGAATAAACAAAATGATTGTAGACAACTTCACAAAGCAGTAGTCTAGTGGATAAAAAAGCAGGAAAGCAGTTTTATGCAAAGTTTGGGGATGTATGCAGAGAAGCTGCCAGACTGAGACCAAACTACAAGTCTGGTGGGACAGTGCAGTACTACAGCATCTGCTATTGTAGCCAGCTAAAGACTGAAAAATAAAATGGTTAGCAATAGAGAAATTTTATATTTCTGGGGGTAGAAATAGCAGAAGAAAAATACGACAAATACTGTTGTGCCAATCTTTTTTTGGTGAAGACAGCAGTTGCCACATGCACGTACTGCACGCATTTGGCAACAGATAAGCCAGATTCATCTAGCAGCTGCCAAATATCATTCTAACTGGAGCTACAAAAAGTACTGAGAGATTAGCTTCAGGCATTGCTGCACATGTGAGCTAAGTTGTGCATGAAAACCCAGAGGTGCAATTATTTACCTTTCTTTCACAGCATTTTCCCCTTTTTCAGACCTGCATTACTTTGGTTTTAACTGAAGAAAGAAAGGAAGCACCTTCCATGAGGCATGCTTTTTGCTCTGTATGCTGTCACATTCCCATGTGTGAAGACATATTATCTATCTAGTAGTCCCAACTGTAACACCTGCTGCCACACAGACAATATCAAGGGGACCAACAGCATTAAATTGCTCTCTCTTCGTTTCCGTAGTTGTGAGGTATATTTATATATCTAATTATTGAGTTACAAGCACAAAGCATTCCTCTGCAGAAAGATACTTTTTCCATGAAAATATTAGGAACTCAGCTATTCTGCCTCTAAGACTGTGCAGCTTTAAGGCTAGACATGAGACCATGACAACACATCTTCCTTTGTCTCCTGTAAATCTGTTTTTTTGCTACAAAGGCACAATTTGGTATTAATGCTCATTGTGAGAGTGCTTTTTTTTTTCACTTCTCAGTTTTAAAAAGCGTAATAAGGAAGCACATAAAGGGCCCAAAGAAGAGACGACTGATGTAACAGGTAGATATATCACAGGTGGAACAGGATAACTGTAGAGAAATTCAGAAATGACAAGGCAAAAGCAGTAGAATGCATCAAAGTAAATAAACTCAGCTGATATCTCAACAAGTGGCAGAGGTAGCTGCTTATGCTAACGCTGAATTTAAGAATAGCACATCCCTACCAAAGTAAGGAGTAGAAAAGCCTGGCTGCAAACTGTCTTCATGACCTTATCATTTTGGGACTGAGAACTATCACATTGCTGAGCTAAGAGAACTCTGAGCCGCTATGACACCAGGAGTCCAGACAGACAGGCTTACACCCTATCTGTCAGTGCCAAGTTCTGTACATGCAGAAACATATGTGGTCATTCCATAATTACTTGGAGTGATTCAATCACCGAATGAAATATCCAGGTGTTAAATAAAGACTGTCAAATCATAAGCACGCAACTGGGATCTCAGTCATGTGGAAACCCCTGTAACCAAGTCATAAGGCTGCTGAAAGAGTCTGTGAAGTCAATAACAAGGGTAAATTAGCAGTCTCAGATCCTATTCTAGTTAAAAGCAGCCAGTTCTAGCCTGATTAGATATGCAATGTCACAACAGCCCGTGTGATGACACAGAATGTAAATCAGGGTAAAAAAAAAAATCTGTAAAAGTCCAATCTTTATTTCTGTTTTCTGATTCTTATATGCTGCTTATTGTAGCACTTATCATGTAAAAACCTCATCATTTTTGCATCCTTAATTTTTTAATAGCATATACAATAGCAATGACATTGCTAGCAATAATATTTATAACATCTCAGATCATGACAGTCTTATTTGGCTATTGTCAGCATTATATCCTAGAAATTCAAACCTCCTGATTGCCTTGGGGACATCTTTTTTACCTTCATCCTTACAATTGAGTGCTGCATTTTTAGAGTGCTTAAGATTTTCAGGCTTTTTAAGTGGAGTTTCCTCTGCGATTTGCATTTTATTTTTTTCCGTCTCTTCTTTTGAGTATGGTGGTGGTCAGATGGAGGATAATGAAGATTTGGCTAGAACATGAGGTTGCTCAGAAAAAAATCATTAATGAGACATGCTGGAGAAGTTACAGACAATGAAGCAAAGTTTTTCACCTAAGGTCATGTATCAACATGCAGAGTTTATTCATGAAATTTTGAAATTAATTTTAATTTTGTTTAACTTCTCTTAATGTCACCCCAGGTGAGATCCATGTGATCAACACATCCTTCTTTCTTCCACTCTTCTTCTTCATCATCATGACAATAGCAATAACATTTTCTCTTTCTTACGGGATTAGAGGGAAAACAGCTTGATTCACATTTGTGCGGGTGAAGGGGAAGACAAATCAGAGATGTGTTTTGCACAGGGCCATGGCTTCTGAGGTAGATCTGCAGTTTCTAATAGCTTTTGTCTCCAAGATATGAAACCTGAAGTTTTGATATGGTTTCTGTAAAGATTCTGAGTATTCCACTTCATATTTCCTCCTTCTCTCCCACAGTTTCTCGGTTTCAGAGTGATAAGAACATCACATCCATGTAGACAAAGGTGATCTTATAGGTAGAGGCACAGAGATTTCATATCACATTGAGAGGTTTAAATATCAGGATGGAGACCTTGAAGTGGATAAATGTGGCAATTTGCTTCATTAAGCAGATATTCTGTCATATTTTCCCTCATGTGGAGCTTTCAAGCCATATGGCTTAATTTCTAGGTCTGAGTTGCAGTAATGCAGTCTGGAGGTCACTAATGCAGGGATAACTGTATGGTGTGATTACTGCGCCAATTGCCACATAGCTGTGACTCCAGGAGAAAGGAAGTAGCAATGTGCCTATTTGGACACAGGGTAGCATCAAGGAATCAAAAGGGATCTGAGAGCTGTAGGCTCTTTTCCCCTGATACTTATGTACCAGTGTGAAGGAATAGTTGATTTAAAGACAAACTGTTGTGTTAAACTTTTTATTTACTATATTTATACTGACTGCTTACAGTCATTATCATGGAATATTAAATACTATTTGTCCTTTTTTAATTTCATTTTTTGAACATTTCTTAACATTTTGTGTGCAATTTATTTTTACTTTTCTATTTTAGCAGGTACATGTTCCCATTTTAATTATGAAGGCCTTACATGCAATCCCGTTTGGGGATGAAAATATTTTCTCTCCTTGTTTTCCTGTTGGAAATGTGACACCTGAAACCATAAACTTTACTGAGAAGTTTCAGTTAGTTATAGTATTTATACATTTTGAAGATTCTTATGGCCATTACAATGATTGGATTGCATTTCAAGGTCAACACAATCCCTTCTCACTTTGTTTTTAAGAAATTAAGCATGTTAAGATTTGTAAAATTTTTTCTGGAGATTTACAAGAGTAAGACACCGAATGACTGAAGGAGACAATAATCTTTCATATGATCTAATATCCTGTAGCTTTTTATTTCTAAGGGGTGCAGAGGGGAATTTATTAACTAATTGTAATAATGCAGTGAAGGTAAGCATAACTTGTAGAGTCCCATCCAGTGCAGCTGGGAGTCTTGATCAGGATGTTTTGACTCATTACTCTGGGCCTTCATCAGCTGATGAAACTAATTTTTTTTTTCATCAGCTGATTAAGATTCAAGATAATGAATCGAAACCTGCCAGAAATAATTCCCTCCAGGACTGAAGAGAGGATGTTAAGTTGCTTGCATGTGTATTTAGAAGAAACCACAAGCATAGCCTCCGCAGTTTTCTTTCAACTGGTGAAAAAAAAGCAAGAGCTTTAACCTAAGAAATAAAAAACAGTCCCAAACTAGAGGACTGAGAAGACTATCATATTTCAAGCAGAATAGGAGAGGAAACAAGACAGGTAAAGAACCAATAGCAAAATGTGGAGAAGGGAAGAATTCTTACATGTGGATCAACAAAGAAGTTAGGGAAATAAAAATTCCAAGTATTTTGGGCATATTATTAAAGCAGCAAATAATCTTCAGGATGCTTTTGATCTTTTCTTTCTCTGCCTTGCAGTAAATGTATGTAAACCTAAAATCATAGATGTTTTTCACAACAACTTTTTTGGCTCCCTTTGAATGTTTACTCTGTTGCTGAGCATTGACTTTGACAAAGGAGATCTTTTCATTCAGTTTGAAAACCTTTGCTGTCAATATATACAAATGCCACTATATGTTTTCTTTTGGGAAACAAGTGAAAGATTTCCTTCCTATATTTTTGAACATGCAATTTGAATGGGGGGTTTTGTTTGTTTGTTTTCTGGCAGAGTTGTGGTTTTAAGCTGAACAGCAGGCGGGAAGGGAGATAGGAAGAGACAAGAAGGACTTGTACTGGGGTTGTAGTCTGGCCAACAGTTCACTGCTCAGTTACAGTTAATGGGGTGAAAAGCTGTGATAAAGCATGTGATCAGAATAGTTAATGCACTGTTCCTTCAGATAGCTGAATTCAGGGCTTCGTAAATTTGGTTTATTATTACAGAAGTTGAAAAGGAGTAGTCTCAGAATAGGAGCCAAGTTCTTTTAACGTATCCACAGAAATGTCAGCATTATTTTAGCAAGTGATTCATAAGATCTATAATACAAAATCTTGTATTTTGTATGTTGCATTTTATATAGTAACTGGCAAATTATAGTATAGCATAAACTGAAAGTTAAAGATTTGTACTGCATATCATGGCTGTGATCCCAGTGCCTTTAAACCACAAGGACTGGAAGTATGTAGCAATTTTAAATGCAAGCCTCTGTTACCAGAAAAGCGGCTGAACTCTCACATGTATGATTAAGGATCACTTCTCCCTGCAGGACGCAGCTGATCTTCATGTTTCTAAAATAATCGTCTTGCTGGAACACTTTGTTATGATTGCATACAAGGTTTTGGGAAAAGGCAAAGTGCTGCAGAGCTGAAAACATTTATTTTTTACTTGTCTCCCAACAGATATATCTTTCCTGTAACAATTTCTAAACTGTCAGCTTCTCCAGGCACTATCAGTAGGTATATTAGAAAGCAGTAACCACTACTATTGTGCAATTTACAATGTGCAATTGAAGCAGAGCAATTGTCATACAATCTATAAAGACAATAAACATCTTCAAAGAGGGTCTTAATTGCTGCATGATTTACTACATGGAGAATACCTTCTCTTTTGTGTTTGGAAGTATTTTGCTGCAGGAGAAACCTTTTTAGCCAGGCTTTTATGGGCCAGTCTCTGCTTTGGTAGCATGCATTTACTAGCTGTATAATTGGTGGCACAGTTCTTCTATCATAAACATTGTTATCAGTTAATTAAACTTGAAATGGAGCTTTGTTCCACAACATGTTTTGTCAGATTGTTTTGCTTATTTATTTATCATCATAAAATTTTATTTTATGACTGGCAGCTTCTCAGCCCTCCAATAATAATATAAATCAAAACAAGATTTTAGTCTTCATGCAATTTCCTTTTGGTCTCAAAATATGAAACCAGATGTTTTGGGCATGCTAAAGATGCTTTTCATCTTTTTTTAGATTCTTTCAATGCAGTCAAAGTAAATGCATTTTTAAAACCAACTTATGAAAGTTAAATTTCCTTTGTTCGCCTGGGTGTAGTCTGGTTTGCATTGATGCAGCGGCAATGAGAGACCTTCCAGATAACACACAGAATGCCATTGAAGAATTACACATGTGTCTCAAACCTCAGACAGCACAGGAACTGTATTAATAGCAGAACAGTAGATTTATATTATAGTTTAAAAGATTAGGAACCCCTTTTCTTTTTTTTTTTCTTTATTTTCCTTTTTTTTTTTTTTAAGGGCTTAGCAAGCATTTAAAGGAAGGTTGGACTACAGGACATCTCTATGTGTATCCTGCAGTCTGTATACAGTAAGTGCTAACCTACACTATTTGTTCACATATCTAGCAGCTTTTTTTCTAAGTTGAAACAGATTTTTTATGCCGCCCTAACGAATTGTCATCAGTATTTCCTTTAAGCAGTGAATCCTTTTTCAGTAGACATTAGATCTGAGCCTAAGGCTATTACTAAAGGAACTAAACATTCCCAGGTGGGCTCCTCTTCAATAATAACAGAAGCCTTGAAGGGATTTACTGATACTAAAAAGAATAAAAAGTAATAAACAGGAACTGGAGCAAAGTGGGACAGTTGTTATGAACATTTGCATGCCAGTCGTCAGAACTCTCCATCCTATCAAAATAATTCTGGCTTCTTATGCCTGAAAGCTTATAGAAAGGCTTTGGCAGGCTTGTGCACCGTGGTGTGTACTGGGGTACTGTGGGATTTTTTGTCTGTCTTACGAGCAGGGACTGCAGGAGCTCTTCTCTGCATCAGCCTCTACCTCTCCACTCATTGCAAGAAGGGAGCAGACACTTCCCATTAACCCTGCTCTGGTCTCAGGCATTAGACAAATCATAAGTCTTATAGTGAGATAATATTCTCGACCCCACAAAACTGTAAGTGGATCTGAGTACTGCAAAAATTGCAGAAGAGAAGCACATTCACCTGGTTGAGACTTCTGTTAATTCTCTGAGCCTTGTCTATTAAGAAAAAATAAGTTGAGAAGTAGATATGTTACTAGGAAAAGTAGAAAAACGGAGCCTGGAAAATGAAGTTAAGGTAAATGTTATCACTCCAGCTGGTCACTTCATTTACTTGTTGAGATATTCTGTTTTCATTTTTGGTGAACTTTTATTCATTTCTCCTGCTTTTTGAAATCAAATGTGTACCTGAAAAAGATGTATGAAATTTACTGCAAATGAAATTTAGGGCAGATATTTGCTGCATAAATGAAGTGTTTTTACTGTTGTCAAAGAGTATGTGACTCCTTACTTCAATTTTATTCCTGTCTGTACTTTTGAAGGGTAAAAGATAATGAGGAGCTGGGTCTACAGTAAAAAAGAATGATTTTCCAAATAGGACCTAACCAGAGGAGACAAAAAACAATGTACAAGTGTTGGAGGTGGAGAAAATGCTGTCTGGAAGAACTATTTTTCTTTGAGTTGGAAGAAATGGAGCGAGGGGGAAAGGGAAGGAACAGATAATAATCATATATTTAAGTCTTCTGTTCTTCAAAATAGGAGATGAAAGGTCTCAGTGACTAAGGCAAAAGCACAGAAATGTAACTTGCTGGGAGTGACTTAATTAACAGAAATAAAATAAAATGGAAGAGAAGGTAAATGTGGATAGATAGGTAGATTTCCGAGAGCTTTGATTTTAAGTGTTTTTTTATAAAGAATGACATGCAAAGAAAACACTGATTAGTGACTCTCACTTCTTTTGTGCAAAGCTACACTACCATCATCTTCTCCCCTCTAAGAGTCATACAGCCACTGAGTTTTAATTTATTTAGAGAAGTACTTTTGAGGAAAAAATTGGGAAGAGGCATAACTGGGAGAGTTTAAATAAAACATCTTTATGAATGCAAGCTTGGATGATTTGGTTGCAAGAATACTGTACAGGCAGTAGGTACTTACTGGCTTCTGGTATTTCTTTTCAACAATGGAATGTGTCCAGAGAAATAGCCGGAAATAAGAAAAACACTTCATTACCTAGGTCTGTTTGAAATTTCAGCTATTTAAGCCTGAACTGCAGGACAAGACCAGCTCATCTACTACCCTTAGAACAGCTAGAAATACTTCCTTGTGTACTTTGTTGTTTCCCGCATTAAAATAATTGCCTTAGGTGTCATGATATGGTAAATGATGAGTAGGCAGCTTCTCTGGCCATTAAACTTCAAACCTTTTATCCATTTTCCCTCATTCCACTTCTTTGCTGTCCCATATAGGTTCCACTATTTCAAATTAGCCACAACCATGCAGACAGATTGCAGATATGAGACATTCTTCTTTACCCATGTTAATACGGAAGGATATTTAATGTATCGGATATCTTCTATGTGCTCTACTTACAGTCTTTTTTAAAACTATGAAATAAGTAGCAAAGGATGTTGCTTACATCTTTTTGCATGGGTTTGCTTGCAACTTTTTGTATACATCACCAGGCTGTAGGGCTTTCCTTGTAGGAGTGGTTACCTCCTGATTCATTTTGCAAGGTGGTTTCTGCCACCCTTTATCCTGTCCCCCTGAATTCACTGCAACATCCCATGTAACACTGCTTTATTTAGGCCGGTAAATGGCACTGTATTCGGACCCTATGTTTTGGTATGCAGAATAATCAAGTGCAACTTTGGTTTTGGTCATTGGTGTAAAGAAATAGGGAAGATGTGTATGGGTTAGAGTCATTGAATGCCTGCAGAATCTCAGAAAGTGTATACTTAGTTTATGAAATGTTCTACTAAAGTCTTGCTAAATACACACTGCTGAGATTTGACATTAACCACCTTCATCCATCATAACAAACACACAAATTTTCCACTTGAAGTATCAAATCTTATTTTTTAATAAGAAACAACTATGTTTATTACAGCTTTCTGAATTCACTGCTTAGATATCAGACTAGATTCACAATATTTGGATATTGTCCAGAAGACGTATGTTTTCTTTCTCTAGTCCTTTTCTTTTCCACTTTGCAAGAGTCAAATAAGTCTTAACAAATACCTCCTGTCATGTGGTGGTAGGTCAGATACCTGTGTTATATAAATCTTTATGCTGAGAGTTTATGACATTTTAAACTTAGAGTTTCATTCAACTTGATGGTTTTGGCAGCAGCCAATTATAACATTAAACAGTTCACAGAACTTAACCTAAGACCTAAAATTATATAATTTTTGTAATGACTGATTTGCACCTCTCCTAGTTCATTTAGAGCAATTCAGTTCAAAAGTCTTACTGTTATTAATCACTCTCTTTTAATTTGAAACTCCAATGTCTCTCTTTATTTTTCTACTGTATCTATTTATTAAAAATTACCAATTAAAAAAAAAAAAACTACAAAAAACAAGCAAACCAGACTTGCAGGAGCTATATGACTGACCATATACATGCTAGGGGAACAAAAAGAATGGAAAATTATTGGTGTTGCTTAAGAGGCCAAAGAATGAAAAGCATTTTTGACTATATTATATTATTAAAATTGTGATTAGAGAGTTATTGCAATCATGCATTCTCAGCACGAGAACAGTGAAATTTCAGAAGATACAAGATGGAGTTTGATGCTATGTAGAGCTCCATAGTGAAAACCTGAACACTGGATGATGCCTGGGTTTTTCCCTCAAGGTACAATATTCTTGTCTTCCTCTGTCCTTTTGGAGACTCAGTGGCTCTATAACGCTGTGGTAAAGAAGTCAAGATAAACAAAGCAGAGGTTTGCAAGTCACTCAGAGTTGATCATCCCCTGAAGTGCCCCTGAAAAAAGTAAATGGGAGAGGAAGTTCTGGGTGGGAATGTAAGGAAATGGCAGGGGAAGTTCTGGGTGGGAACGTAAATAAAAGAAACAAATTTTCTGAAATCACAGAAATACTAAAGCAGAAAATAAAGGATTTCTTTAAAATTTTGAAGCAAAACAGGTAGGAAATACCAAGCCACGGAAGAAATGGGGACAGGACAAGACATACAGTTCCTTGAAATTTGGAGCAGCAGAAAAAGATGAAGAGATAAAAAGATATACACCCCAAATTAGAAAATGCATCAGTCAGAAAAGACTTCTGTGTACCACTATAGGTTTACCTAACCCCCTCCTCTGAAACTTAAAATCACTTCCTGAATAGTGCCCAGTCAGATTCTGCTGTGACAGAGAGAGCTAATTCCAATAACCAGATTTTAAAACCAGCTTTATCCTTAACAGTTTATATGACAATGTATAGCTTTGCTATAAAATAAGGTGGATGGAAAAGAAGACAGAGAAGTAGCTTGTTAGCAGGATAAAAGGAGTTGTAATGCTTTGCATTCAGAAGTATCAGCTTGATAACACTTGCTTGTCAAATACGCTTCGATAGGATTAGAAACCTAGTTTGAACACCTGCAGCACATGCTTTGACAGATCTTGGTTAAAATACATTGCATCTTATTTAAAATAATGCAGTGTCTCAAGTACCTAGGAGTCATACTGAGGAGAGAGACATCCCCCTTGTTAAATATTTACCACTTGAGTCCTGAACATCTGCAATTAGCTAAGAATGGTGATGTCAGTGGACACTTCCCAAGGTTAGCTGCCTCCGTATTTGTACAGATGTAATCTGAAGTCTTTTCTTGAGAAGAGGAACACATCCAAACTCAACAAATTGTCATTGACAAATGACCATAGCAGTCTAAGGATAAAAGAAGGGCAAGTATTCAATAAAGAAAAAGAACATGAACATGAGCATTAACAGAATAAACCCAACCTATTTAATGTATTTAACCCTACATAATTTTTCAAACCTGGATTATTTATTAGCAGGTAAAATTAATATTTTTGGATAATTCTCACAATTTATACAAGAAAAAGCTGAAATTTAACTGTATGAAGGTTTTTTAGTTATTTGTGGATTAAGTTGGAGTTTTCTGCCTCTGAAAGGGTGAGGAAGGCTCTGTGCAGCATTTGGATCCGATGCTTTCTGAGTGACAAGATGCTCAGTGTTAAATGGCTCAATTAGTGAGTCACACCAGTTACATCAATTTTGTCAACCCTACACTTTATTGTGAAAAGGACAATGCCAAACTGTCCCAGCTTTATGGGCTCTATTGCATTGAAGAGACAACCAACACACAAGAATATGAGAGGAAAAAGTCTGGAGTTTTCATCACTGCCCAATAGCAAGAGACTCAGAGTAGGTACAAGGGGCACATTACAAGAAGCTGATGTCTGGAGGACTCCCCTGCTCATCTGGAAGGAAGGGGCTGCCAAACAGCCATGGCTGTGAAGTGTTAAGGCAGGGCAACACAGGGCAAAGTGACAATGATGTCAGTCCCTACAAAAACAAGCCTGCAAGCCCAGCAATGAGATTCAGGTTTTCAGACTTCTAGCCAGAGCCCTTCATTGCAGCAGAAAACTAGATTAAGAAATCTAGTTGATTGAAATTAGCTGACGTAGCCACGTATCTCATCTTCTGAGATCAGTCTATGAACCACCATGTTTATTTTTCAGCAGAAGAGAATTAGACTACTATTTTTGATGCCAGTTTACCAGTAAACTAGATATAGGCAAACAAGACAAACGAGAAGTTTAGCTGGTGTATGGGGTGCAGATGTGTTTTGGACAGTTCCAGAATACAAACTTCTTGCAGTTACCAAGCCTACTTAGGAACACACAGAGAGAGGCTTCCTCTGTTTGGAGGCAATCTAATAGAGGTTGTTGCCCGTTTCTGGAATTTACAGAATTGTTCAAAATACTCATCATGGAATAGTTTTGTGATTTTGGCAATCATTCAATACTCAATATATATATATTTTTCCTTTAATGCCAATCTTTTTTTTTTTTACTCTTTTATTTAAAAAGTTAAACATAGTTATAAAATTTTAATATATTTACCCTATTAAGGTAACCTGTTTAAATCTGCTCTCTAGAATGAAATTGAACAGCAACAGAGAAAGAAACAAAAAGGAAAAAAGACAAGTATAAAAAAGGAACAATTTGTTCACTTCATTTTTTGTGAAAAAAAAAAAAAAACATTTTTTGCCAGACTCCTTAGACCGTGCATAGGACACTAGTCAAACAAATGCTCCTACGCGTCTTCATGTTATTAAATGCACATAAATTTATCAAACAAAAGATTCTTATAAATTATCAGTTTTGATCAAATTTTCAACCATTTCATTAACAACATTTTCCTATACCATGTATGAAAAGCCTGTACCTCAGAATGTCATGCAGACTTTTTTATTTGTAATAACTGTTTGTAATAAATCTCCAAATTTTTAAGTGTCGAAAGGGGTGATGATTTCATTAAGGACTGCACCAGGCTGCCCATTGACTCTCTTTACAGAACACTAAGTCTATAGAACTCTATATCTGTGGGATGAAATGCTGAAAAGAAGGCAGATTTAATTGTCTTTTTTTTCAGTGTTGACTGTTTACTTTCTGTTCACTGAAGCTCAGAGTAGTTAGCAGTCTATGTAAATATGCATTTATTCTAAGGCTCATATTTAATACAGTTAAAAAACCCCAATCTGCATCTACAGTATATTCAGTAAAAAGTAGTGTTATTGAACAGTAGCATGGTAAGTAATGATATTCAAGATTTTCCCCAGCTATCAATTGCTAAGAAAAAAGAAAGGAAATCCATATATTGTGCTAGTGACAAGACAATATGCAGTCATTTCAGGGGGGAGGTTCTCTTTATTAGAAAGAAACATATTTTAATTAGAAGAAATATGTTAATTTCAATAGCATATTCTTCATATCTCTGCCCCTAAAAATCTTTGCACACACCTACATTCTTTTTATGGACAGTACAAAGGAGGATAATAGATGCCTATAAAAGTAACTAGTGAAATTCTGCATTAGGATAATCTGTCACCCATTTCCATTTTTTCTGAAGAAAGCAAGCATAATCAAAAGCCTAAATGACAAAGAGTTGACAGTAAGATTCTGTAGTAAATGATTCCAGAGTCGCTGGCCTGCGGAGATGCTGAAGAAGTCCCCAGCAGACCTGATTAATTCCAGTTTCTCCAGCTGCCAGGGGAGCAGAGGCTAAGCAGTTTCACAGAGAGGAGCCTATTACCACTACTAGGCTGAAATAGATCTAATCAACTCACAGCCGCTCAAAAGAAAACTTTACAGGTTTAGCTCACTAAGGCAGCGCTTTAAAATGATGACTACAAAGGATCATGGGAGTCTGAAAGCATTTAGTCTTTATTGCAGCTCAAGGAAATTTTCTGCTGTGGTTAGGCCATGCTAATTTACTGAACATGACAATGCCTCCCAGATTGTATGACATCATTTCAATAATGGCTCTCGTCCTGTTAGTTAAATATTTCTACTACTACTTTTTAAATTCTAAATACTTAATTTATTGGAATACCATCTATCTTAGGATTAATTAGGTTTACCTTTCCAAATCTATGGGCCAGCCTGCTTTATCATTCAGTTTGAATGATGATACTGCATAATGTGCCATGGCACTGCCAGAAAAATTGTATTTATATTAATTTATTTTTATTATTTTCATAGAATGAACCTCTAGAAATACTCTGTACTTCAGCCGTAAATTTTATATCAATTGTGCACTGCTTCAAACAGTGCACAAGCTTCCCAATTAATAATTTGAACGATTTTAAAAACAACAATTTCAACAGCTTGAGTATTACTTATTTTGACTGGCAATAATTTTACATTCAAAAAAAAAACCTTCAAAACTTTTCTTTTTTTCATTTTTTATTTGTTGCTAAGGGGTTTTTTTTAAGACCTCAGTTCCCCAGGGAAAATGTTAAACGATGAAATACAGATGTAAACTTTTAGACTAAGAAAATAATTCCATCAACTCTTTCTCACTATTAAACTGAAAAACCTTCCTTAACAGAAAAAGTCTGCTTTTTAAAAAACAATAAATTTTTAGAAACTCCAAGCATTAGTTGTATGATACAATACTCCAAAGATGTAATGCCATACACAGTGCAGTTCTTTAATGATGACTAATACATTATTATTACTTGATCACTCTACCAAGTGATTTAAGGAAGAAGCACACAGCAGAATGGCATTTGGAAAAAGTAAGCTACTTGTGACCCTAATGGGGAAAAGAGAGCAGTGAAAAAGCAGCAGTGAATCATGTTGTGGAGGAGGCTGGCTTCCAGGGCTGAGAGCCGAGAGGTTGCTGGAAGCTGCCCCTGGCCTAAATACAGCCCAACTCATTCTGCTCCTCCCAGGTTTCCAGCTGCCCTCTACGTGGCTGCTTTTGTGAAATGAGCTGTGCGTTTGCAATTCATGGCACAGTGGAAAAGTGCTGTCTGTGTGTTGGGAATAGCACCCCTTGCATGCATTTTAGTGTGAGGTCCAAAGGCAATGGAGACTGAGCTCATGCATCCCAGGAATACAATGGCTGGAGTTTAACATATCACACAGGCAAGGGTCCCTGGGAAAATGCTGAAACAGGACAAAATTTATCTGTTTTACAGCACTTATTTCATACCAGAAACATATCCAATGTATCTTTCAACCATATAAAAAATCACACATGCTTCTATCTATGACCAGGTCTTTTTTATCAAATATAAGTTAACTAGAGAAATGAAAAATAGACTTCAATAACTGGTAATCCACTTAGTAGATATATGAGGAATTGACTAAAAGGGAGAGAGAAGGATTTATTCCACACAGTTTCTTCCATGTCTTTTGAAACTATTTTAATAAATTACTAGAAAATGAGGATAGGATACTGGTTTAAGGCAGCAGTTTAAGTAATTTCTGGAATAGAAAGAAAAAATCTAAAGTTTCCTCACTCATTCTTCATCTCATGACTTTTCTGGAAATTGCAGAGAAAAGTATGTTTTACTGGGCATTCTGGGCACCGAATTGCAGAAGAAATGTGAGACAAGACAAGAACACACTTTTTCAGAGTCCAGAAAAATTGAAATGAGAAATGTTGGAGCACTGTGAATACCAAAGGTTGGGCTGTCTATCTGTAATTCGGAGAGAGCAAAATAATTTAGCCAGGAGTGAGAACTGTGAGGCTTTCAGTATCCTCAGCTGAGTTGGTTGATTGGGGTTAGTGCACTGCAAAAGCTGGAATGAGAAAGAACAAACAATAGGAGACACAAGGCAGGAAGAGGCTTGGGATCTACGCTGAAAAAGAGTTTCCAGCATTTGTGAATGAAGGTAAACACAGTGAGATGAAAATATTACCCACCTGGAACAGCCTGTCTGTTTTTGAAGTTGCTGAGGTAGTGAGACTGTTAAAACAGTGAGGATAAGAGTTAGCATGGATTCTCTCTGTTCTACTTCAATCAAGAAACAGATAATAATTTGGAAAACTATTGTTTTTGCACTGTATGAATCCTTGCCGATGTTTAATGTTTATTAGTGGCCTCTCAAAAGCACATATTGATGAATTAGATTACTAACATAATATTTCTCCTGTCTGGGGACTGCTGCTCCTTCTCTGATCACTGGAGAGCTGCAACTGAAGGGGATCAATACTCCTCATGCTGCTCATACATGCACATTCTCAAGGAAAGATTAGTGTGTTTTGGACCACGGTACTCCAAAGATTTCCATCCATTTCTAACATTGCAGCTGTCATTCTCTTGCTTCGTGATTTTAAAGGTCTAAGTCAAAGTTCATTAATGTTGACAGAAAGTTTCCCTTTCATTTTAATGGTCTTTGATCAGGCCCCAGAGAGAGCCATCACCAAAGGAGTTGGTGCTGGCTTGGAGAAAATATGGGCAGGGGATGTTGCCACAAGAAAGCTGCCTGTTTGAGAGCACCTGGTGTCATCTCCTTTTCTACTAAAGCATGTGAACTACAGTGAGGAGAAGAAAATATTAAAAAACTTTCAATTTGCTATAGCTCAAGTTGATAACTGGCCAAGGTGCTGGAAAGGCAGCAGGTCCCCATGACCGGGGTCTACTGCAGGGGAGGCTGTCGGGGTGGGACCTCTCAGCCAGGAGCCATCCCACCTTTGGTCATGCCAGCTCTAATCTGAAGCTGACCTTGGAGGACAAACCCCAGGAGGAGGGATGCCCACGGAGTGGAGTGTCTGGTGGGCTACACAGCACTGTGCCCATTCTTGATACTCTCTGCAGAGCGACACCTTGTTTATTATGCGTGTTGTGATGTTGCTAATGTGTATCCAGTGTCTCCAATCAATGTCATATATAGCACAATAGCTCGTGAAGCAATAGAGCTGTCAACGAAGGAAGTGGTAATGGACCACAATGGGAATTTCAATGCACAACAGGATCCATTACTGGAATGGTAATGGCCAGGATGAAGGTGGAACAACAAATGTCAAATACAAATAGATGTGTGCATGTGTGTGTGCGTATGTGTATGTGTGTGTACACATTTATATTTATATAACATTCATAAATACTTTTGTGTCCATAATATGTTTATACATATATACATGCAGATATATATAGATTCTCAAAATAGTCCATGTGTGGTTTATAATGTACCTGTTAATTTTCCTCAGCCAGTGAATTTTATTCTATAGTTTGGTTTTTTTCTTGACAATGTTATGATATCATCTGTGAATATGTAAATGATCTATAATAAGCTGTGAAGATTTTGATGGGCTTTTAAGGGATTGGTCTGGATGTATGAGAACAGAAGAAATGCTGAAGGAGGGAAAGGTAGGACAGGAGCATTGTGATAATAAAAAGTAAAGCACGGCAAAGAAAGTAGCACACAAAACATGTTGAATGTGGATGACCAATTCAAAAGTTCTGTTTCCTAACATATATAAGATATATTAGAAAATGCCTTGTTTCTCTTTTCTTTTAGTGCCCCTTATGGAGGCTTCCAACTGAGAATAATACAATAATGTATCTACCATCCATCTGTCAAGGTTCTTACACTGGTACCCATAATTGTTGAATCAGAATACTAATACTTAATAGAAAATTATGCTTTTCCCACAGAACCACTCAAAACACCACAAAATAAAGTTTTCTATCACACTTGCAAATCCTATTTGATTTTATCTTTGTATCTTCTCTGTAAGGTAGATTTTTGTATACTGATTTCACACTATTTAATACCAACGTTAAACATTTTTTCAAGCTACTATTATGAACACATTCTTTTGGTATTAATTGCACATAATAAATGCAGTAGATGAAATAACACTATATAGCCTTATTATCTTACTTTTTTTTTCATTACCTAAGACCAGTACAACAGACACAGAGTTAAGTGTTTAAGACATTCAGAAAATCTGGGTACTGCACAAAGTGTTACCAGACAATGCAAAATTCTCCTTACCCTTGTAAGGCCTCAGAGCTGGAACTGACAATATGTGAAGGGATTTCTGTAAGAACATTATGTCTCCGTACAGGTTCTGCAGTCTTTCAAGAGGCTGTAAAATAAAGCCAAAACAGATACCAGAGTAGATCCTGGGCCTGTTTTAAAAGGCACTCTCCACTGGTTAATGCTGTCTCACCAATGAAGCTCGAGCTAATATACCAATTTGTGTCATTACAGATCATAAGCAATTTTCACAAGGCTATGGGTGTTAATTCCTTTCTCCTGGTTAAGACCCTCCTTGAGCAATTATAGTCTGCCTGCTTCACTTCCCCTGCAGCTTCAGCTCTCTCATGTGCTCTTCTTTTTCTTATCCTGCGTATCTTTGTCTGTGCTGCCGAAATCTGCCAGATACTGTGAGGATTCACAATTTATCACAATGCTTCACCACCATGTACGGGGTTTAAACACAAATATTGCGCATTCCTGCAAAGAATATGACTTTTCTGGTTCTCCCCCTAGTTACCAGGTGAAGGACTATCAAATTTTGTAAAACTTATAAGGACTTGAGTGAGAAAATTCAGTCCTTTACAATGAATAATAAACCCATTTAGGTTCTATGACCTTAAAACCTTGTCCCTAAGAACATAAAGCATAGATTGGTCTCAAGTTAGGCTGAGGAATATTGTCAAGTTTTGAAAGAGGAGTAAAAAATAATAAGTATCTGAGTACAATATATGTATTTAGAACTCACGGTGCTATTGCATTTCTGGTTTACTCTCAGTTTGCAGTTTCTGCTCCCAGATTTCCACATTTCCCTGACTGAAGTGGAATATCACTACAAATGCTAGCTAGCAATAGCCACTTTTTTCCTTCTTTTCTTTTTCTTTGTAAAAAATGAGAGCAAGAAAATCAAATTAAGAAAATATGATGCCTTGGAAAAGCCACTTAACATTGGAGAGCCCATCAGAAAAAAGTTGTCCAGGTCAAATACAGTTCTTTCCTAGACGAAAACATAGAAGTCCATTTGTGAGCCAGCTGAACATACATAAATACAAAAAACAGGAATTATCACAGCCAGCAAAAAACTCCCAATACCTAAAGCCAGCCAGCAGCAACAGAGGTCTCCAAGTAGCCTTTGTAGTCTTTGTTTCTTTTGTACCATAGAGAAAGAGACAACATATGGCTCTGTCAAATGGCAGATCTGTTAATCAGAGCTCTCACAACCTCTGAATGTTATGGTACAGGAGGATGACAAGTTTGGTTGTTAGAAGTAATCATACCAGCATGGTAGACATATTTATGTTAGGCTTTTCACTCAGTCTTGCACATAATAGATTTATTGAAGTAGAGCAATAGAAAGTATCTGTGACACACCTTGGATAGATTCAAAGTACTTAACTGATCTCACAAATATTGCTGTAAATGGTGTGCTTCTATCAAAGTCTCACAAAGATAAGCTGTGGCCATTTACAATTTAACATGTTATCAACTACTGGGGAGAAAACATGGACTGGTGATTGACAAAGTTTGCAGATTACACAAAGATTGGAGGAGAGGTAAATGATGATAAGAGTATAGCATTTTTCCTTAGAGAGATTAGAACCCCTTGGGAAACCAAACCCCAGTTCAAAGGAAATACATATTACCACAGCGTACCTCTGTGAAGAAAGAAGTTTGGGTGTGATTTTAGGACAAGAAATTCTGTCTTGAGAAGCAGTGATATCAAAAAAGATCTTGTCCACAGTAGGGATCACCAGACAGCAACTTTTCCATGCAGCACTGCGGTTAGAAATCTTAGTAAATAAACAAGGAACCACCTCTCTTAAGCATCAAAAACAAGATCACTGCAAATGATCATTGACAAAGCTGTGAACAGTTTCAGTCTTCCACAGCCAAAATCTGAGCTATTTTGAGTAGTCACAAGTGATATGATATATTTCTATCTGTGTAAGTATCGTCAGAAATTTTTTCTATGGGAATGCTTAGGACCAAGAGTTTGGACTGCGTTCTCTGTGAAAATTCACCGAAATAGTTTTGAATGTCCTGTTCTGAAGACCATGCCTGTTCCTCTTCTCCTCCAGAACTTGCTCTCTCAACACCTTATTAGATAATCAGTGCAAAAGGAAGACAAAACCAGAAGGGATTTAGTTTTTCAAAAAGCATACAGATAGTCACATAACATTTGTACTGTTTTCCCCTCTTGATTAAAAAGTTAGTGAACAACACTTCATCTTCTCAACTACATCTAGATACTTTGCAAAGATACAGCAAGAATCATTCTATTTATTTCAGGTATTAAGTGTCTATCACTTTGATAACTAAGCACCTACCTGAATATTACACTTCATAATATTGAAAGAACATAGAAATGTTGTGGCACAGTCTGTCTGTATTTACTCTATGGCAGCTTAATCACTGATTAAATACTAGTAACAATATGAAGATTGACATATGAGCCATGGGAGAAAGAAAAGTTAACTGCACAAAGGTGAATTGCTCTAACTGAAAATTGTTTCTGTCTTATTTACAGCATGATCTTCATCAAGGAAGTTGATGTTGTCCCCTTAAACTCTGCAGAACTGATCTAGTGGGGAGGATGAACCATGATTTTGTTAGCAGTACCTCTGCTGACAGCCAGAAAGTCAGATTTTATGCTTCAAAGTACTACTCAATATTAAAAATCAGAGTTTGGAGTGGAAAGAAGATGATACGCACAAGTTGAAGGCTTAACTTTGACTGTCTCTGAGTTTAATAATAATTGGAAGCATATGGAGTTTTCATGAAGCCTTGCAAATTCTGTTAAAACAATACACACTTGGGCATTTGGACTTCATCTCCACAGAGTGCAAGTCATAAAAAAAGCAAATTGTTTTCCCCAAAATGCCCACTATTTAAATCTGATCAGTGGATCTGATAAAGATCTAAAATATTAGAATAAGGAATTGTGATTCACCATAGAAAAAAAGCAAAACACATTACTAACCTTAGGTTTACATTGTTTTCTATGAATACTGACAAAAGTACAAGATGATGTCATCATCCTAGAATTGATGTTGCTAGGAATTTCTGGCAGGTAGAAGGGGCAGATAAGTATGTAAATAAATGCACAGTTTCAGGGCAAGAATAAAACCAAATTAAGTTGTTCTGAAAATTAACCAATAATTTTCAACAGATCAAGTTCTTCTGTGATATACATTTAAGAATTAAACTTAAATTAGCTCTTTAAAGTGGCCATGTGATTTAATTATTCAAAATGTACACAAATTTAATGAGTTTTTAAATATTAAAACTATTCTCTATTGTCACCACTGTGAGCTCTTAATTTACAGAGCAATTAAGTCAGGACCCTCATTTATCAGTACATGTGCGTTTCTTGAAAACATAGTCAGTTTTTATTAATTGATGCTATAGAAATACTGAGGTAAAATTAATGTGTGTGCTTCAGAGGTCATGCTGGCGATAGTAGGTAGCTAGCAAGGAGCAAGACGTGAGAGAAATAAGTAACTGCTGTTCCCTGATTACACTAGAGATAGCTGAAATATTAAGTGGCACAATGGGCACTATGCTTAGCCAAAATGCTTGCAAACAAATGCCCCCTGAGTTTTCTCTGGCAAGCATCTGTCATGGCAGTAGCTGTGAAATAGGGTAACTTCAAAGCTTTAGTTTCTGATTATTAGCAGGGTGTGTAGTGTAATGTTCTTACATTTTTATGTAAACTCAGCATTGATGAGCTGAGAGGGTAGAATTAAAAAATTCTTCAGTTTGCCTTTGTTCTTTGGGACATGGCTGACAGGAACGTTATCAGGCAGGAGTCTCCTGAGTGTCTATCAACTGGTGAATTACAGGGACTATGGGGCCAAATTTGCAAAAGAATCAGGTAAATAGCTACAGAATTGGAACACACTTTTTTCATACATTTTCCCTGCCCCCACTGGTGCATCTACAAAAGCTCTGTGACACCACAAAAAGTGGCTGGAAAGTAGGTTAGGCATAAATATGAGTACAGGCTGGCAACTCAGAGGTTTTGGGAAAGCACTGGTGGGCCACAGAGTGTCACCCTCTTTGTCACTTGCACTGTTGGAATATCCTGAGGCCATATCTTACATCTCCTCTACTACCCCAGTATCCTTTGACCACTAAATAACAAATTATGATAGAGACACTCAAAATAAAAAATGCAAGGTTGGAAAAAAAGAGGTGAACTGATAGAATTATAGAATCATTAAGGCTTTAAATCCAGCCAGGCCCTCTTGTTTTGGATGGTTGTGTATGATGCATAAATTTTAAAATTTTATATTTAAAATTGTAAACAATGCTGTTATTGGGAGTGTCTTACATGGGCCCTAAAGGAAATTCAGAGTGGAAGGCTTGTGTTGCCTCTGGAACCCTTCTCATGGAAAAGCAAAAGCTTCAGCTGGATAACTGCTATACTCAGATGCTATTCTGTCCTATGCTCCATGACTGCATCACACCTTGTTCATTTGTCTCTGTGAAATGGTGGGAGAGGTGGGAAACTTCCACTTTCTTAAGACCTTTGGTTAGGACGCATTCTTCTGCAAATCCTGGCAGCTTATTGAAAAACTTCCAGTCTTCTTTTTGATTGTCAAAAAATTTCAATAGATCAGAGACACACAATTTACCTTTTAAGAAACCATGCAATTTGTCTTTCTTATGCCATGCTCTGTTAGAATATTTCATTTTTAGTTATTTTCGTTTTCATTTTTAGTTATTTTTTCAGATGTCTTACATTGGGGTAGGTCAATTGATCTGTGATTCTTCAGGTTGCCCATGTGCCTTTTTGAAGACTTTGTGAGCCATTATGCCCATTTTTATGGAAGAATATATTTTTCCAAATTGAACATTTTAGTGTTTATTTGGAACTTCAACAATGGATGATCCTAGCCATTTTTTTTCTTTGTCAATTTCTTTAAGATTCTTTTTTTCTGACAACTTGATCTCTGATACTGCCTTGTGTTTATTATCTGCAAATAATTGGCTTAGAGAAAGGCATCTCCATAGCGAATGCAGATGCAAAGAAATTGCTTCATTTTTATGCAATATTCTTAATTGTTCTCTTTATCTTTAGTGGTCCAGTGTCTGACCAAACCATTTGCAAGCTCTTTGAAATTGTCTATGGACCACTGCATGTGTGTGGGGGAGGGATAGAAAGGACTTGTAATTCAGAGCTGGGAGAGTAGTATGGAATCTCTGATTATTTACCAACCATCTTCTCCAACTATTTTGCCTCCTGTTTATTCACTCCCCAACCTGTTTACTTTTCATTTGAAATGTGATGTCAATGGGCTGCTGCTGGTATAGGGATATGATCCTTTCAATCTTCCCACTTATTTGGTGAGCCAAATGTATGTTGCCCATAAATAATTTCTGATGAAGTGGTTTTAATTGCTCCTGCAGTTTTCCCTGACATGGTATATTCTATTGAGGCCAATGCTAGATCATTTCTGATTTGGAAATGCATCAGTCTTAATGTTACTGTGCACCTTGCTTCATTCTTGCATTTGTATATGTCATAGTTCCTGTATCTTGATCTATCCTGTATGTATAGTTTTAGGCCAGAAAAATAAACGTTTAGCTGCTCTGTTGCTAAGAGAGGGATAAGCAGTAGTTTGACGCTTCCTATCGATATGGTCTCACAGTCAGCCGGTAGAGAGCCTAGTCTAATTAAGCATACAAAACTCTTTACCAGGTTTTTAATTCTCTACTTATTCTCAGTGAAAGATCAAGACACACTATGCTAAGGGCTGTAGAGACCAAAATGTGGAGAGGGTAAAAAAGAGGAAACAAAACAAACAAACAAACAAAAACAAACAATTAAGCTAAATATCATGGTCCCCTCCCAGTCCCAAGAATTTTTCACTTACTTTAAAGTATTTTCATCCCCTTTTCCTCACTATTGACCTGACTGGTTTGAGTCCAGACCAAGCCACAACAGATGACCACGGACACTGTGTACCTAAAGCTGTCTAAAATACTCAACTCGGATTTAGGAGATTAGACAGTACAGATCTTCTTCAAGGCTGTTTTTCCATTCAACAAATCACACCTTTCATTTAATACACATTGCATGAAATCTTGATCTTACTTAAACCTAAATTTCCCCATTAAGCTTTGCATTTCAGACTGTCTCATGGAATTTCAAATCTTTATTATAAACTCTGAGCAAAAGTGTTCTCTCATGCTAGAGTGTACTGCTCTATGTGTATATGTCAGGCCACTTTTAAACAGCAAGTGACACACCTCTTTCTGATAATTTAAGAAATGGTCCTCTCCACAGATGCCTTCGTGCCTCAGTGCACACGATCTCTTAATAGAACTCATACCCAAAGTGAGTGTCTGAACTGGGTGTGGAGTCAAATCATTCCCTGGTGATTCCTGCAGCCCACAGGGACTACAGGTGAAATAGGACACATAGAAAATATCACAGAAACAGACCTTGCTATTACAAGGAGTTCATGGGTTCAGAAGGACAAGTAAGGGAGAGAGACACAGAGTCAATGTGATTAGTTCAAGGCGTTGCAGTGGCTCTGTGGCAGATCCAGGCAGGTAGGAATGCTGTGAACCAGGTCACGGCAACCTGCACCTCACACACTGCCTTTCCAGGCAGAGAAACCTCTCTGCCATTAAAAATAAAGTTCAGTGCACACGTCATTAGCATGCTCCATTTACTAAGGATTTTCCTCAGTGAAAATAATGTTGGTGCAAATAGAAGGAAAGATTAAATGGCTTTGGATGGATTTGGCACCTACGTTTCACTGTTAGTCTCTATTTCTTTGGTCTGTGATGCATTGACAAAGACGCACAAACATTCAGCCTCTGGGCCTAATGGAAAACAGGGGGCTACAGCAGAACAATGGTGTTGCTTATCTATGTGACCCCTAAAGAATATGACATCTCACTGCAATACATACTTTCCCATCTGCTCCGAGCTGGATGGTACCCTCCTCCTCATGACATCTTTCACTGCAACCAAGTTCCTGACTAAAGAAATAAAGTGACTCCATCCATTCCCAGCAGTTAAGGTTAAAGAGATGCACTCGGTTCTAAATCTCAGCTGCTAATGCTCTCTTGACCTTTGACTCGCCTTAGCATGGCGAAGTTTGATGGGCCCATGCCAAGCCGTCTTCTGTAACCCATGAGTTGGTTAATATACTCCCATTTCTCATTCAGACAGCCAACAGAGGCAAAAAAGGCAGCAGGGCAACAAATGCTGTCTCCTGCAAATGCTCTGTAATAAATTGCTCTTTCAGTAGTGCAGAAGACAGATTTTTCTTTCTTTCGCTTCTTTCCTCCTTTTGCACAGAAGTCACCAATGGAAAGCTTGCTTTCCCACCTGGCCCCAGCTGACTGTGCCCATAAATTTGCCTATGCAATGCCTGTTTACGGGTCGCTGCTGGAACACGGAGACGGGTGCATTTTCTAAGCACTGGGTAGATAATCACAGTAATTGATGTTTGGAGCTGCTCACTCCTAGGAGCATAGGGTCTCTTTCTCCCAGTGAGGCCCTGCTCCATGTTATCAGTCCAGCCCATAATTAAATATCACTCTTTTACAATATGTTTCAGGTTCCTTAATGAGTCTAAAGCAGAAATAGTCACCTCTTTCCCCTTTGAGCTTTATTTGCTTGTTATTAAACAATGTTATTGAGCTGCCTTCTTTCTCTGTGTTGCCAAACCTGCATCATTTCCGTTTTATAATTGCACAATTAGAGTCAGTGCTTTGCTTTCATACATCAGCAGGACCAGAGAGAGAGAGAGAGAGAGAAAGAAGAAAAAAATCAGGTGTTCACAGACAACTCAAATGCATCTTATTTTCATTAACTACCAGATTTTGCAAAATGGGATGCTATTTATCATGATCTGTTTTCTACCACCAGCCACCCCCACCACCCCACTCTGGTGACTTTCACTATGACCTTGTGCTGTATTGTTAAGGGTCCAATTTGCTCATTGTTACTTGCCTGCATAATTCTATGCACCTCCCCCACCATCTTTTTTTTTCCCAAGCAAAATCCAGTCATTTATATTCTGAGACTAAATGGTATTCCTCCTCCCCTACAGCCTCCCCCAAAAAGGGAAAAAAAAAATATAAAGCCCTAGCAAGCTGTATAACACTAGTAATTCCTTCTAACAAATTTCCACAGATTTCCCCCCCTCCTTACACACATGCACACACTCCCTCGCTCTCTCTCACTCACACACATACTCTCGCTCACATGCACACCCTTAAGCTGCTCTAAGCAGTGTATTAAGTAGCTGAAGAAAATCCATTCACATTCTGCTGTGTCGCTTTCTTCTCAAGTCATGAACCCATCACAGACTTTTTCTAGCTGTAGGTTGCCACGGTGAAGATTTACAATGCCAGTTATTCATACATCTGCCTTCTCTTTTTTCCCCCCTTATTCTTAAATCCCTTGGGCGAGGGCAACCTTGATACTGAGACTCGTAAAATTCATGCAGGCTTATCATCCTTGGTGAAGGCTTCAGGCATGCATTACCGTATCCAACTGCCTGCTCACCGCCATGACAGAACTGGGCCTATAGCTTTTATTTCTAACGGGGTAAAAATGTAGTCATGTGCTAAATGCAAGAAAAAAAGCTTAAATGTTTTGAGGAAAAAAACAATAGCTAGCATTATCAATTTCTCTTAATGAATTTAAATTTCTTTTATTTAATCTACCCCCTACAGTAGCTAACCTTGAAACCTGCGTGGTTTTTGTTGTTTTCTCTTTTTTTTTTTTTTTAAGCACCATTTCATTTGTGCGAAATGGTGTTCAGAAAGTCCAATCACATAGCAGTGGGGAAGTACAGTACTAATACAGACTCTGAACTCCACATCAAAGTAATGAATACAACAAATCTGGAATGAATTTTAAATGTAAATTTTAAAGCCTTTTCCTGATTTTTCTTCTGAATTTTTTTCTTTATTTTTAAAGACTTGACATAAAAAGAAATATTTTCTTGAAAGGAGGTGGAAGGAAGATGAATGCATTGATTTTATGAAATAAAAACAAAAAAATGAAAGCAGAAGAACCCAAACAAGTTGAAAGTGTTCAGTTACAAAGTCAGAGGTCAAACATGATGTCTGCCAAAATGCTAATCACTGTGATTACAATTTTGATATAACCATAATTTGCTAGAACATTAATCCCATTTGTATATATATATATATCTGTTCTTTTCTGAGGATTACTGCTACAGAGTATTGGGGAATCTTCTTTAGGGAGTTCAGGTGTGAAAATCAGAAAAGTTTTTTCAGAGGGTTTTTTTTTTTCTGTGTTTTCCGAAAGCCACAATCATGCTAAAACCACTCAAACTTTCAAGAAAATAGATTGCTGGATGCTGTGTTTAAAGACTTGCATAACTCTTCTGGGTTTTTTCCATGAATATGTGCAGTTCTAAGTCTATTGTTTCATTTTACTATGCTTTGAAATTGGTCATGATTTTAGAAAGCCATAGTGCATCTGAACTATGAGCATCCTAAAAAAAAATCTTTCAACACACTTATGCCTGTCCAAGTGAAGTCAACATAGCTAGAATGGGTGAGAGTTACAGTGAAAAAATATGGAGTGCTGCCTTCAGAAGATGCCTAGGTGTGTGGCAGACTTTTACTGGAAAATTGTGACTTGTAGTTTCAGAAAGAAGTAGTTTTGAAGACACAAGATTATTCAAAGAAAAATGAAACCTCATGCCCTTTGAGAAGTCTTGCCCCATTATCCTCATCCTTCTTTCCCCTTTTGCGTTTTATTGTTGCTTTAAATGTTTCAAAACTGTTTCAGCCATTATGCTGTCAAAAGTGTCTTTTCAATCTCAGATCCATATCTTCTGACATCCTAAGACAGCTACAACAGAAAAGAAGGCTTGTGTTGATGTTACTCAGTCAGCATTAAGTTGTCACAAGTGCTGTCTCACTTCATCTTGGTAGTGAAGCTTAGAGCCCACTCATATCACCATCTGCCTGCACAGAGGTAACATCCCGTTTGCATGATGAAGCATTATTTACAGGGCACCACTCTCAGGTCCACAGGGCTCTGACAGCAGCAAATCCTACTCAGTGTGCCACCTAGAATCACCTCAAAGAAGCATTTCTCAGCAAAATAGCAAGACTTCTAATGCTTTGAGTCAGAGACACAAAAAATGTTGATTTATCTCCACTAAAGCAGCTCTTCTTCTACTTAGATTGGTCTTTGTAATTACTATAATTACCTCAGGGTCACTCATCTTTCTCGTCCAGGGTAGTGCTTTTTGCCCGTTTCTTTCCCACAGATGGTAACACTCCATGGTGCACCCCAAGTGGGAGTTCACTTGCCTTACCTAGAAACCACAGGGCAGGGAAGAGGAGTTCTGTTCATGCAACAAATCTAATGCTGATTTATACTAGGAAATGTTTAGCCACAAGTGCAGGTCTCTGCATGGGGACATGTCTCTGTTCCCACAACAGACACGCTGCTGTTGGGATCTCTGTACTTCAGGCATGCAAGATGAGCTCAAGCTGTTTGGGGGCATGGAGATGCACCTCGACTGCCTGCAGTAGAGAAGGTTGCTGCTTTTTCTTAGAGAGATATCTGCTGGTCTCCTGATTCCGCCAGACTTCTTGCTGATGCCCTTTTATAGGCCAGTGGGCTCAGAAGGTCAAGTCCAATCCTTTCATGCACAGGATACCATGCAATTAATGCATCTAGCAAAGCAACCTCCTTGTCAGTCATAGACCTCCCAGTAACCTGGGAGCCTGAGCTCTAGACTGTAATTAAAGAGACTGAAAATTGCAATGGAAGGAAGGAAGGAAGGAAGGAAGGAAGGAAG
>VXBQ01001568.1:211927-222693 GCA_013400175.1 Phainopepla nitens | reverse complement strand
AGAAAGAAAGAAAGAAAGAAAGAAAGAAAGAAAGAAAGAAAGAAAGAAAGAAAGAAAGAAAGAAAGAAAGAAAGAAAAGAAAGAAAGAAAGATTGGTAGGTTTCAAGGGCATCACAAAGTCCTTAAGTTCCTGCAGTAGCAGAACTGGCTGGAAGCCTGAGCACTTCAAGAGTGTAGGAGTTACTAGCACTACTTGCTGCCAATTAGTCTTTGTATGTGTTGTGTATCCTCCCCCAAAACTGACTTACAAAGGACTCACCTCCTAGATATTTCAACTAGAAATCCAGACTGTTTAACTCAAGCAGCAAAGAAACTCATGTTATTTTCTCTTAAAAGGCTGTAGTCCAGCTGATACGGTAAGCACTGAGAACCACAAGTGTATCAGTGACACCTCCCACCAAGACACCCTTTTCCTGGTAGGATTTTCTTCAAACATCAGCAGAAGCTGATACCAATGCTCAGTGAATTTGGCCCCATAGTTTTGCTCCTATAAGGACTCACACTAAGAATTATTTTACTTGTTTTACTCAATTAGTGGCCTGATGGTTTCCCAACAGTGTTTCCTCTTGCTGTTGTCCCTGTCCTCTGACTGATCCATTGAAGAAGACTCTCTCTAAGCCATTGGACAGAACTGTAAAACAAAGAAGACTTTTGAAAACTTTCTAGTTCGGGACAATTAACTGAAGTTATTTGCCAGTATCATTCCATTCCAGCATTCCATGTGGACATTTGATTCTAGGTTGTGGTACCTGGGACAATTAGCCAAGAACTTTCTGTGCAGAGATTTTATGTATTCTTTAATATTAAATTAAATTTAAAGTCCTCAGAATATGGGAATTTCAGGCTACCAGAAGAAAGAAGCAGATAGATCCAAAAATAAGAAATCTGAGTAATTTCTTCTGAATCAGTTTGCTTTCTCAGGTACACCCTTTATTATTAGTTAGCAGTGTGAACTGGTGCTGCCTTTAATTATTACTTTTCAAATTCTGTTTTCATCCCTCTGCATCCCTTATGCATTGCTTTTTGTAAGGTTTTTTAAGGTAAAGTAGTAAAGGAAATTACATTAAGCAGATTCTGTGGGTTTGTTACATACAAGGTCTACTAAATTGTGGAGGTACACTGAAGAGAAAAAAAAAAAAAAAAGAAGAAAATATCCCAAGCTTGAGTCACCATTATGTTGGCACAATTTTAAGTTACTAAAAGCCAAGGAAAATATGACACTGCTCAAGGTATCTGGTTGGGAATTATTGTATCTTATTATGTTAGGCAAAAAATGAGGTAATTCTCTAGAAGCCATCACTTCTCCATCATGTTTAACAGTGTACAAATATGATAGATGTCTGGTTTCACTAAGCTGAGAATGAAGACATAATGTATTTTCAACAAGTGACCCAGAAGATTGTTTTACATAATGCTCAGCTTAGTTTTGAAGGCACCTTTGTCCATGTGAAACATACCAGGCAAGGAAGGGATTTCTGGCCACGGGACCTCAGCAAGCTTGCAATGATCATGGAGCTCACGATGTTTCAACAACTGCTCATCTGTTTATTTTACAATAGGATTGACAGCCAGCACTGGAAACCAGATCCACTGACCAGCTAATAGACTTTTGGAATGTCATGTATGAAAAAACAGATATAATTGCCCCTGGACATGCAGGGGAAGTTCTTATAAATACTTTGTTTACAATAGAATTCTAACTTTTGGAGTGGAGGAATATTTTTCTTTAATACCAGAGTCCTTATTAATAGTCACAGAATTATAAATACTAAATATCCATCAGTTAAGTCCACAGAGTAAATAACTATGAATGCATAAAGTAGTAAAGTTTTGACAAAGTCCCTTGCAAACTGCAGCAACCCTGGTTTGGCAATACTGTGTTTATGTTATTACAGGAAAACCAGAGTGGTTCCATGCAAGTGTACCAGTCACAGAAGACCTCATACCATTTCAGCAGTGACCCTGTAATGAAAAGTTATTGTGAACTCAAAAATACTCTGTTGCCTTGAAGTAAAAAAGTGAACAGTAGAGATTTGAGAAAGTTTTCACTTGTAAAAAGCAAGGAGATTGAGTAGTAGACTTGTTTGCCGTGTGTTCATTTGTTATAGTTGTAGCATATATTTGTATATAGCATATATATAGCATATATTTGTAGGTTGTGGTCATCCAGAATGAAAGCATAAAATTCATTATCAGTCCCTATCCCTAATAGATAACAGCATTTTTAAAGGTAATGTTCTTGCAAAAATGTTGTCTCACGGTGGGTCTCCTAGTTCATTTGCGCTATTTGCACATTTAGAAACAGTTACAATAACTTCTTTTACAGAATATAGTAAAAAGCCTTCCAACAGTTCATTAGGTAGGATTCAAGAATGTCCTTCCATTTTAGATTTTCTATTCCTGGTAGTTGAGACTGTTTTGTTCTACATTTTCTGGTAAATAGAGTGTTAGAAGTGCAGTATTTTGTTTCCTTCCTGAAATTTACTTGTGTAACTTGCCTACCTTTTTGGTGCTGGACTTCGAGATAGATTTTGTCAGAAAGCCCAGAGCCTTTAGGCTTGGTGCCTTGCCATAACACAGTAGCAATCGATTTTTTCTGGGGTCTCTATATGCCTTTTACCATTTGGTTTGGGGGGTTGTTTTTGTTTTTCTTTGTTTTCTGTCCCACATTTTCTGTATATTTAATTCAATATCACAAATATAATTAATAGAACTTAGGGTACTGTTGTGATACACAAACTAGGAAATGAAGGCGAGGGAGATAAGACAGTTGTTCATGAACTTGAGGTTGGACTCTGTAAAGAAATTAAAGCATGATTTTTCACATCTATGCTTCTGCAATGGAAGTTTAGAGCAGCACCAACCAGATATTGTAACTGTATGGGCCTATGTTGCACAGTTTGTTTCTGAGGTGTAAGATACTGAAGAATCAGGCCCTGAAGAAACAAACATTTGCTGTCTTAGTTGGCTTTAAAAAGCAGCATAGCCACCCTTTGAATTATGGGCATGTCACAGGTGGGCTGGAAAGAAAGGTAAGAGAGACCTATCCCTGTTTTCTGCCATATTGGTTTACATCAGCACTTTTAGAAAGCCAAGAGTGTAAGTATAAGGCTGTTGCTCCAATTTACATTGGCTTTTAAATCTACACTGAAGAGGGGACAAATACGGCTTTTGCCCTCCTTGGCTGTAACTTCCCTGCCCTTACCAGATAATGCTTCTTTTCTTCAAAGTGTTTACTCATAGGAGTAAATTTTGTTGAGTAGATAGCTTTTGATGTATAGGGTTTTGTGCTTAAAAGGTGTTTTTTAGGGCAGAGACTACATTCTTCCCCATCTTTTGTAGCAGTCTTGCACATCCATAACTCTGAGCAGAAATAAATACAATGTATAGCACATACTGCTCATATGCTTATTTTTATATCTGTATATACCCCTGCAAATGTATACATATATGAGGAGGAGAGAAATACAGAGAAAATATATCATTCTAGATATTTTCAATTGGTGGGTGGGACAGAATTTTGCACTTGGTATTTCATTTATTAAACTTTCAGTGACACTGTCTTAGAAAGCAATCGTTTTGGCTTCTATTTCTTTATTTGCATTACACAGCACACCTGGTAGAAAGGATATTTAAGTAGTGAAGGACTTGCAGCATTAGTAATTAATAGGTCCCATTATGCTAACTCTCATGCAAGTTTAGGACATCTTAGATGCTAGATAAGAGAAGGATAATTTGAAGTAATTTTCCTGTAATCATGCCAATCACTTCAGCAAAGTAGTTATTAAATGAAACAGTATTATGATGAATTATAGGACATCTATTGAATATCTTTTCTTATCATCTACTTATAGTGCCTGATGCTGAAAAGAGGCAAACATATAAATGCTCCTTCCTAGTAAAATATGCATACTTCTCACTGTAAATAATAGTTTGTTTAGCAAACCTTGTTTTTTTAATGAGGCCTAGAGACACATTTGTACCTTATACTCTTTGCTGCACCGGAAGATCTTCTAGTTTTACTTTTTCTTTAAAGGTGGATATTAGCAAGAATTAGTCACCTCTGATGACAAGGAATTTTTCTAGTTCAAATTTACTGAAGTGATTAAATAATATTTATCTAATTAAATGCTCAAAACAGATCATTATTGAAAGGAATAAATTTAGTGGATTTGTTGAGCAGTGTTAGCTGAAATGTAACTGCACATCATTTGACTTTTTAACATTTTATTATATCTAATAAGTCTTTCTGTGCTTAATTAAATCAACTTATTTTTTACAGCTAATTTAACATGATTTCATTTCAGTTACAGCTTTTGCATCAGATATGTAGAAAGCCAACTGTATAGCAAAACTAAGCTTCTGCTACTCAGGTGCTCTGCTGTACTTTTACCTCTCTAGCTGCTACTGACATCCAGACTGTTTTACAGTGTTTTCTTATCTTTCACTGAGAAAGGTTACTCATTTTTTAATTATAATCTATTTCAAAAACTATAGTAAAAGAATTATACCATATGGTCATAAAACATTTAATAATTCTGTCATATGTAACAAGCTCTGAAAATCAACTTTTTTCCTTGGCATGGGATTTTGCCTGGTGTCAGAAAATGCCAAACAGGAAAGTAAGATTAATTCTTCTCATGACTGCCCCAGCAACTTAATCTTCATGTGTTTGGACAAAGATAGCAGTAGACCTGCTAGTGAGCATAAAGGTTTCATTTTTTTTTCCCAGGGTCCACTGTATCTACATAGTTTTTACATATTGTTCAAAGACTTTTGAATCTGGTTTTGTTATTCTATTAAAAACAATTCACTGGCTTCATTCTTTTAAATCTTCTGAGAGATTTTGTCTTTTTTGCTGAACAGTATCCCACCGTAGGGTGGGAGGTGAGAAATTCAGTCAGCCTGCCAGTGATTGCAGTTGGCTTGGATCAATGTCACTCCTTTGACTTCAGTAGGATTATGCCCGGACCACACTAACATCTATGAGATCAAAACCGGGCTAAGGACATCTCTATATCGACTAAAAAAGGAGGTTTATGGTTTTTGGTCGACCTGCTCTCTGTCCAGCTGTTCCCACTGAGTTGTTTTTAGAGCCACTGTCTCTCCAAAATATATGGAGCACATAAATGTATAGAGCAAAACTCACTAAGTGTGACTTTTTGATAGATGCTTTTGATAGATGACTGTCTAATCTGAATATCTATTTTTCCCTCCCAAACACCTGAATATTTTTCAGAAAAGCTTGGGAATGCTTTTAAAGCTAGCCCTAAAGCAGAATTAATTTACGCATAGTGCATAGTACCAGGTTTTAGCCACATTATTAGTTTTAACTTAAAAAAAATTAAACTGCCAGCAGTTTTAAGCTCCTATGTGAAGGACTGCACAAAGATACATTTTTACCCATGTATATGTAACACATTATTATTCCTGCCGTGGTTACCAATAACAATTTCTGTATATAGAGAAAACTGCCGAACACTTGGTCTTAAATTCCCCAGAGTAACTGTTCATGATCACAAATTTGGCTAAAGGATTTTTTTCATTACCCTCAAACATTTCCTTTCACCTCCAACCTCTAGGCAGAGCCATCGCTTTCCCTTTAGACCGGGGAACATAAAGCCATGGGGCCATCGGGGCTGGCTGTGCCTGACCCCGAGGGCCCTTCTGTCAATCACTGCCTCCCCATCCCTTGCTCTCTTTCACACCAGGCAGCTGTACCCATCGCTGTCAACCAGGTAACAACCAGCAAACAATAGAGGCCTGAATGCCTGGTCTAGACACTCTTTTAGCCACTTATTTGCTGCTCTTGGCAGCTGTTGAAGCATAAATAAGCAGTTTGTAATCAGAAAGCTGACATCATTGCAGCTCAGCTGAGAGGGGGAATTGTTGCTGTGCACTGAGCTGCTTTCCTCCCTTCCCCCCCCCAACCCCAGCCCCCTCCCTCCTTCATTTTGTGACAACGGATTCTGGGGTGGGGATGCAGATTTCTGCTGGGCTAAGCTGGCTTTTCTTTTTATTTCTAGACTACAATGATGTAGGTTGCAGAAAACGGCATGCGTGAGGCAACGTACTTTGCAACTACCAAAATTGAAAAGAAAAAAAAATCCATCTTCAAATAAATGGTGGAGTCCTGTCTTACTCCTTTTGAATTTGAAGAGTAATATTTCAATAGATTGACCAAAAACTGAGAAGATTGGCACAAAACGTTTCCCTGTCCTGACTGGTATTTTTACCCCTCAGTTTTGTTTTTCACCCTCTGGAAGGAGAGAGGAGGTAAAAACAGTCATACCAGAAGTGAGTGAACACTTGTTAACAAACTCTCTTTTGTGCCAGTGTGCCTCTGTCCCTGCTTTCAAGATGCCCAGCTACGCATCTCCCATCGCTGCAAACATTTGTTGTTCAAGTAAATTTCATACACTTTTAACACTTCTGGTTTTTTCTACTTTGGGGCTCGGTCGTAAACAAGTTCACTGGGCAAATTTGACACAATATTTGAAACTCAAGCTGGGTTCCTTGGGAAGGATTGGCGGGGCGAGACACGTGGCAGCGCTGCTGCTCCCTGACTGGGGGAAGACGACAGCATACCCAGTGCAAATATTTGCACATGCAAATTTAGAATTCGTTTTCCACAAACACTTGCACGTATGACTTTCAAATTAGCTTTCTGAAAGCATTCATGCTGCTAAGAAACTCTAGTTCAAATATTCATATAAAGTGAACATAAAAGGGCCACAGGTTTAGGTGATTTCCTTTTTTTTTTTCATTTTTTAAGAAAACAGCCACCAAGTGAATACTCATGCCAAAGTCTTTGCAGTGTTTGCCCAGTCCAGTTGTTTTCTGACTGTCCTCCTTTAATATTGAGAACTGATATGTGTTCATGTGGTACCAAACAGCAATGGCAAATTATGCTGGCTCAAATATATAGTTAAAATATGAACTTTATACTTTGCAGGGCATTTATTGCTCCTTATTGATAAGAAAGTGAAGCAGAGTGTGTAACCTTTACAATATGTAATCCATATCAAGTCCCAAAGGTTTTCCCTGAGTTTCATTCGGTCTGTCCTGGTGATGACTGTGGCAATAAAGGGAAAGAGGCAAAGGGCTTTCTGAAGGGCTTTCTCCCCCCACCGTTGTTTGTTTATCTATCTGTGTGCACTTTATGCGTGCCATAAGTAAGGAAGTGGAGCTTTCTTATTCTTGTGGAGCAGAACTCACATCCCACCAGTGATGTGTCACAGTCTGATCTGACTGCCTATTGGTATATTGAGTCAGAATGAATGTCAGTGTCTGTGGGGTCCACTGACTATCTGAAATATCTTCAGGTAGCTCTGTCTGTCTCTGGTTTCAACAAGAAAGAAGGCCAGTTCAACAAAAATATTGACTTTGTATCTCCCAAAGGCTTTCTAGTATTAGTTTGCTCTAAGTAGCTCATGATTTAGAGTACAAAGGCATTTCCAGAATGCATGTTTAATAAAATGACATAGCAGATAATTGAAATTTATTTGCAATTTTCAAACTACAATAAACACAATTCTCCTTTTCTTTCATTAATAATCGCACGGCTAATGCATAACAATCCCTCTGCAGCTTTTACAAGCAAACTTGAGCTGCTGTGTTGTAATAGCTGGAAAAGTTAATGTAGCTTGAACAAGGTTCCTAATTGTCCCTGTCTCTGTCATATTTGTCTACTTGAATGGTCCTAAATACCACAGCGATTAATTACTACAGAGCAGGTATTACAAGATGTTATCATCCTTCCCCAACTGTCTGGGTGAATGGAGAGAGGCAGTAGATTGTTGCAGTGTTTCATCTTTGCACTTCCTGTAAGGCACTTTAACCAGAAGATTTAATGTGTCAAAGTTAACTGCGTTCTCGCACAGATATTCACATTCTAATTAAAGATTAAGAACGTAGTACATTACACTGTGATTTGTCATACATGGCTTGTTAAATAGGAAACCTACCGGGATTCCCTAACATTTTATAAACATTATTCAGGGCTTTTAATGTGGGCAAAGGAAAAGATTATTCAGCTGCTCTGCAGAGTAGGAGGCAGGTCATTTTTCCCTCACTCCTCCATCCTGCCCAAGCTTCCCCTTTTCCAAATAAATAAATAAGAAAACTCAGGTGGCTTTCAAACTGGAATTCTGTTGAGATCTCTTTAAACTATTAATCTTCCCAGCGTGCATGTGCACACATGGGTGTATATATATATATATATGGAGAGAGAGAGAGACAGAGAGATAATATATATGTCTTAATTATTTTTTGGCATTTTTCAACTTTTGCTGTCAGCTATGTATACTGAGGTAAGAAGTCTTTGTTTGAATTACAGTGGCAAAGGAAGGAAGAAAGATGAAACAGTTTTTCAATATGCAGAATGTGCTTTCAGATTATTCTAGCAATGCTGAGCGGTGTACCACTTCCAGTATTAGTAGCAGAGGACTGGTTCACATTCTTTGATTGCCTGAGGAATAAATTAATGAGGTTACTAGAGACATTGAACATTTGCATATTCACGGATGCTTATTAGGTATAAAGTGAATGCCAGGTGCATTGAATTTTGGGAATACTAGCTATGTATTTGGTCTCCCATTTTTAAAGCAATCACATCTTGCTTTTTCCCTAAAGTGGGAAGTTCTGTGTGTGGAAAAAAAGCAGCATTTAAAAAAATAATAACACTCAAAAAAAAAAATCAAATTAATTCAATACAGATGAAGTTTTGTTATAAGATATGCATCAGAATAAATAAGATACAGCATGAGGCTAGGGACTATCTGAATATCTTGTTTGGAACAACAGTTAGAATGATTACAAATATAAAAACAGTTGTTCCAAGACATAAGGTGAACAAATGTTATATTTTTCACTGTGCTCCTTATGGATTTCTGGCTTTAAATAGCAATAGGAGAACCCATTATGAAGTTACCTTCCATGATATCCAATGCTTAATTTTTAAAACATCAATATTTTCACACATTTTGTTCCAGCAAGTCTCCAACTAAGGCTGCACAGCACAGGAGATAGAATTATGAAATTTGCTCGACTGTTTCTCCAAGGAGTATCTGCACATGGTTGCATTGTTGTCAGTGACTTCCGTCATCGCAGTGTGAAAGCACGCTGTGTGAATGATTTGCACTGTATCTCATTAGTGCTGCAAGTTTTTGTCTGTATTCTTTATTTGGGATCTTGCATTTCTGCATTCTGAAAAATTTTATGGTGTTTGTGTTTTTTGGTTTTTTTCTGTCCTATTCTTTAGCTGTCCATAATCTATATAGAGGACAGCATTAGCACTGCTTGTCCCAGCAGAGAAATATCTGTCAATTGAAAACATGTATTGTTTGTGCTGCCTTTTGCTTGTCTTTTACACTGTAAGCATCAAGAGTGTTCATGTGCACAGGCTTACATGTCCTGTACACAGATAAATAGAAACACACATTCCCACACAGATGTGCACTTACAAAATTATTGGTATCACCTACTTCCAAGTAGCTGGTGTAGCAAAATCAAGCAGTGATAAGTGTTTTCCATGGATAATAATATGTATCTACAAAAAGGCTCCCTTCTGCCCCCTTGTTTCACAGAATACTGCGCTCAACTTCCCTTTCCTGGATGTTGCACTGTGCTGATCACTGCCCTGCCTCTGCAAATCCTATTTGAAAATCTCATTTGCAGCATAACTGACAACAAAGGCATTACACGGTGTATGCCCTGCATTTTCTGCAGACTACTCCTTGCCTTTGTAAGTTATTTCTAACTTCTAATGAAAATACTGTGTGATCAGTTGATGATCTTTTTTATTTATTAATAGTCTGTAAAATTAAGTGTGTCTAATCAAAGAATGGTTCCTTTCTTAAAAGTGCAAGGTGGAATGCATTAGATCAGTAGTACAGAAAGCAGATGTTCTTTACTGCAGTAGGCCTTTCTTTAGGTACTCTAGGAAACAGGGACTTAAAAATTAAATTGATGAGGATTTTGAGGTGCAATCACTCCCAGCCACTGCAAGACACAGAAATCCTCTTGAGATATACATTTTCTCTGCATTTGTTTTCAAACTGCAATTCTGTTCCATGATTAAAACAAAAAACAAAAAAAAATTATTTGATATTTCAGTCTCTCAGGGCAGCTTCCGAATAATTACAAGCAAAGTGATCTATTAGGTATTTATTGAAAATAGTATTGCAAAGCATAAATGTGCAATTTTTTTTTTTTCAGGAAGGTCATTTTTTCAAACATCCTTTGTAGCTGCTTCACTGACGTCCAGGGGTTTTTGCCATCCACACGGCACAGATTTTTTTGATTATGTAGATTTTTTTTTTTTCCTCCTCTATTGCAGTTTCATATGCAAAGCATGCATCAGCCACATCCATGCTATCTCCTAAAGCAGTCATTCTGAAACCCAATCTGGGGACAGTGCAGACTAAATAAAATTTCGTTTTGATTTGGCCTCCCGCTGAGAATGGGACTGCTTTGTTTCAGCCGACAGAACCAGCAAGCCAGAAAGGTATGTCCTGTTTTGCATGGCTGATGGTGTGACTTGAGGATCACAATCAGGCCGTTCATGCTCTCAGGGCTCGGCATCTCATCCACATCCTGTACCGTCTTTCTCTTTTCCTTGCCATTTGCTTTCCTTCTGTGCCGCCTGCCGTCTACCTGCAGGGCAAAGCTATGGTAGACCCTCACACTATTGTTTACTTTGGCATATGTTTAATAGCTGCATGGCTGTTTCAGGGTAGGGTTTGTCTATTCCTCCCCCCCTCCCT
>VXBQ01001568.1:176387-211886 GCA_013400175.1 Phainopepla nitens | reverse complement strand
CCTTCGCCTTTGTTTTTTCCCTTCCCTATCCACATTCACTTTCCTTATTTTCTAGGTGTTGAATACACAAATACTGACTTAACAGAAAATTATGTAAGTACCGCTTGCAATGCTTCAGAGATTTTACTAGGAGATCTGTAATGCAGAATTTTATTGTGAATCTGAGGAAACATTTAACAGCTTTGAAGGACTTCAGTTTTCATAGCCCTTTAGAGATGTTTAGGCAGAAAACCAGTCACACGTTACAGTTAGTAGAAGAAAAAATAAATAAAAACACTCTTAGAAAGGGGTCTGGCTGCTTTGCCATATTCACATGCCTTGCAGTTACAGCTGCAGTGTTTGGCATGGGGAATACCAGTAAATATTTCTTTCTCTAAATATCAGTGTTTATTCTAAAGCCAGTTTGCATTACAAGAGAGAATGTACAGCATTTTCCTTGCTGCTGCTACCCCATCTTACAGAGGAGGTGTTGGCATTGGGGAATGACCTCTGCTTTAGCCTCTGGACCATCTTTTAGACAGGGCACCAGAACCTCTGAAAGCCTCCTTATGATGCATACTTACTCCTCAAAAGTGTATTTCTCTGATAAAGCTGTGTTATCCCCTGCCTGTGATTATTTTTTGGGAAGGGGAAAAAGTTTCTAATGTGAAATAAAATTAGCATAAAATTTACCTCAAACAAAAGGCAAATTTTAGTTTTGCTTACAGTTTATTTTAATATGGATAATGTCCTGTTTTTTTAGTAAGGTAGACTACAATTATAAATCCATAGAAAAATTCAATCCTTAACAAAAAATATTTTTAAAAAGTAGTGTGTTTCATAGAGTACTGATATCATATGCAAATTTTATCTTCATGGTGATTTACAAACACAAAATTATGATTTTTGTGTGCAACATGCCTTTGTGGTCAGTGATATTAGCAACAGCAAGTTATTCAGCAAAGTCTTGTAGAATGTAGACTGTCAATTACAACACTCTCTGCTCAGCTTAGCAAGTTTTGTTCCCAGCTTTTATATGCAACTTCAACTTCATGTCTGTCATCAGTTTCTGAATCTCCAAAACGACCAGGGATGCAGGCCCTTGGCAAAACTACAGAGATCCTTGCGTGGCAGAGTTTTGTGACTTGAAAATTATCTTTCTTCTTTGCTTCATTAATTAAAAAAAAAAAAAATTAAAATATATTTGAGTTGGGGAACAAAGGCAGATCCAACCAAAGTTTGGAGGAAAAGAGGTAAAAATAAGATGTCTCATTGGCCTCCATGTAAGGGAGGGTAGGCCAAATTTGAGTTTCAGCTACATACATTCACCTTGATAAACCGCTACAGGATTTCCTGGACCTGGCAGGACCCAGCCCTGCATGTTTTGTTACTCAGAGATATTTACAAAGTCAAATGGAGTTTAGGAACAACTAAAAGAAGCTATCTGTAGTGATGTCACATTTTCTTTAAAAAATTTGAGGCTGTAAAGAAACTACAAAGCAGCTAAATCTATAAGAAACGAGAGCTAGAGCTTTTAAAAGGATACAGTGGGGAAAATGATCAGTTCTGTGGGTTTTCACTCAGTATCTCTAATCCTCCTGCCTCACCCCTCAGGTATGACTGGGAAGTTTTCCAACTGCATTTTAATCAGAGTTTACAAAAATTAGTTCCAACTTCATATCTACTGTTGTTTCATTTTAACAAATAAATACAAGTTTTAAGAGAAGCTAAACTCAATATTTTATGACAGAATATCCCAGTTCATTCATGTCAGAACTCACAGTCCTGGCAAGATTTTTGTTGCACAGAGTATTTTACATTATGTTGATAGCTGAATTGAAATTAAAAATAGATTAAATAAACCATTACATATGTGTGAATTGGAAATACAAGACATTTTTATGTAAAATACTCAAAGAAATTAATAGAAGTATTGTGTCTTTATTTGTGGGGATGTATTACTTTTCAAACAAGTGATATTCATTATGGAAAAGTTAAAATCTTAACTCCAGAATGTGCTTCCTATTCTGGATAGTTTTTTTATTAATCATCTAACAATTGTATTTAACCAGGACTTAATGCAAACTTTATTCTGGTGCTCTTAGGAAATCAGAGTTCCTTTTTTACATTGGTTTATTAGAACTATATCTTGCAGTCATATTCTGGATAAGTAAAAAAATGTTAGTGGGTTTTGGAAGTTAGGTTTGCATTTATCACTTCCACAGAAAGACAACTGTAAAAATATCAGCCCAAAGTCCAGAAACAAAGACTTCATTCTTTGCTAGACATATCAAGGTTGCTGTCAGGGGACTTCTTAGAGCTCTTTCTTATATAACCTAATTATAATTCACTATAATTAAAAAAAAAAAAAAAAAAACGAAATAAAATTAAACCAAAAAACTGAGTACTTGGGCATATAATAGATTTTCTTATGTGTATAATTTTTTAATGTGAAGGACTTTTAGTAATTCTAAGTTCTTTCATTTTTCTCTCACATTTTGTGCTTTACTTGAATGAGGTGACATGGCAGAGATAAGTCATATGCATTCCCAGAAGCCTTTGGAGAAAACAGATCACCTCAAACAGATGTATAACAAATAGGAAATTTGATAAACACACACGAGAGACAAGTCCTTACTTGTTATAATACATATACACATATGTAAATTGTCTCCATGATGCTATTTTATATATATATATATATATATATATATGTATGCAGGTGTAAATGTCTTTGTACAAGTCCAGAGAATGAGAGGGAGAGGGATGGAGGACACGGTCACCAAAGTCCCGGGGCCCCACCAATGTCACATGGGCAAGTATTGCTACCATGACAAAAACCTGCATGACCTGTGCATTTGCTGATCTCCAGCCCATCTGAATTTGTCAGAAACTCCACAGCTGATTGTCTCAGGGAGTTCTCCTGGAACGTAAATTCATTGTTGTCTGATGTTAGTGTCTGCTTAAAAACTTGCTGAGGTCAATAGGACCCCACACATGAAAATCTGACTGCAAGATCAGGGCCTAAAGTTTTGGTAGTAGCCCTTTGGCCAAGCCAAAACTAACCAACAAACTTGGGGAAAAAGGTGGCAGAATTCTGTCATATCACTGCACTTGGAACCTATCAGCAGAATTAATAGGCAACTCATTCTCATTCAACTCAAACCTCTCATACTGATGTTCTTGCTTTATACACCTGATTTGACCAACATCAATAAAAAAGGTCTAAAAAACTAGGAGAAGATACTATAAAATTGCATATCAAAGGGCAATTGACTAGCAGCAGATACTATAAAATTATATATCAAAGGAAAGCAGTAATATCCTGTCAGCAAGTATGAGCATAAGAACCCATTGTGTTCACAGTCCTACAGGGTTAAGGAGCAGAATTGCTTTACTCTGGGATATTTTTACCCAATCTCCTTAGATATAATAAAAGCAAAACTCAAAGTTAGGAATTTTTTTTTAAAAAGAGAAAAGTTAATCATAGGCTTACAGATGAATTTCACTGAAATAACATAATGTTAAAAACATTAATGCCATTGCTTAGCCCTTCATTTGATAATGTTTCAGGCTTACAGAAAGTTGCATTTCTTGTCCACAAAAAAAGCAAAGCAGGGGCTTTCTTGGCTTTAAGGATGTATCCTCCACTATAAGAAGGTATTTTTCCTATAACTATTGTTTTAAATAAAAATTTAATAAAACAATCTACGTAGCTGATCAAATGTCTGAGCATAAACTGAAAATGAGCTTTGGACCAAAGCTAAAAAAACAGAGACAACAAGCTGACATTAACATTGTTGAGTAGAGCCAGAATGAAAGCTTAGCCCAGTAGCTACTGAGAAATCTAATATTTCCGGAGTGGGGAGAGAAGGGAGTTTGGAAACCATAGGAAAAAAACTGACAAGAAAATCATATTATTTGTAACCTTTACACACCAGTGGGATTTCCACCACTGGGATGACCTTCTCAGAAAAAAGCTATGTCCGGGGAAACTGCTTCTAAGGAGTACATTTTGACAAATATTCAAAGAACAGAAGTCCTGGCAATGCATATCTTGAAAGATTTCCTAAACAAAAATGCATAATGGCCTCCCATGTAACTGGGAACATAAATGTGTCAAAATGTTATTGATCATATTAAAAATAAAATGGAAAATGTGTATTGGTCAACTATTTATCAGTCTTTTCTTATTAAAGGTTGAAAGAATATTTTTGTCTCCAAAATAAGGGTTAGATGGAAGAAATTACTAGTGAAGGTCTAATGGATGTTATATAGACCAGAAATGGATTACAGATTAATAGAAGCATCCTCTCCTTCATTAAGTGTTCTTTACCCAATGGGGGTGGAGAAGGTTAGGTTATAGCAGCATTATGTCCTCACAATAAAATTACATTTAATATCATAGTGTCTACTGCAATTGGTAATTCATTGTATATAATTTTCTTTATTTTTGAAACTCTTTCCATCTACCAGCTGTCTGACAAAAACAAGCATGAAACATTCTGAAAATAAACTTTTGAAATTATTTGCATTCAATGGGAAAATTCCATTACTAAAAGAGTATTCATTAATTTTTTCTTGTGATGGACAAATCTCAAAAGATTCAGATGATTGTTTCAAACATGTATAACAATATCAGTGTTTGTCTACACTGTTTCAAAAAAACTGTCTCTGTCCTCATTTTATCTAGGAGCTTCCAAATAATCAGAATTTTAGTTGTTCATTAATGATGTCTAGTTTTACTTCTGTCCCCTCCTGAGGTTCCCTTACTTTATCAAGCAGAGCAATATTTCCTCATGGGTGACAGACTACATTTCAGAGCAAATTAATTCCTTTTCCAATACATGTTTCTTTCAGAAGTAACCCACAAAATCTTGATACAGAGAGCAGCTACAGGAGGTACTAAGAAACATTTTCTTCCACAGGTTTTTTTTGGTTGGTGAGTTGGTGGGTTTTATTCTTTTCTCTCCTCTGAATAAAAATTTTCCTAGGTATGTGTAGTGTTCTTCCTTCTGTGTAGGTAATAAAAGGTAATTTTTGCACCTTAAAATGGGAACAAGAGAGGTAAAGCCACAGGAATATTTACAGTATTCTTGCAATCTCTCCTTATTTTCAAATGGGAAATCCAAAGTAAACCAATTATCACTACAAAACAAAACAAAAAAAAATAACCCAATAACTTCTTTAAAGGATATGGCTAAATAAGATCTACCACTCTCTCAATTCTTTTGGCCATACTGTAAATTATAAATAGATTTTCATCTAATGAAACCGAAAACTTGTAACTATTTTTAGTGGGTTTGGAGGTAGAGAAAGGATCTGATTTTTTTGTCATTCTTTTCTCTCTCTTTTTTTTATTAAGACATTCAGTTAAGGTCCAAATTTACACTTTTAGGAGGAAAGACAAAAAGACTAAAATCTGTTTTAGTAGGATCAGCTAAAATGGAGAAATAGATCTGGATGTTAGCAGGTTAACAATGATAACTCACCTGAAGGTCCCTAAAAATAGAAGTGAAAGAAGCACATCAGTAGTGAAGAGCAAGGGGGCCAGAACAAAATTCTAAAGATCCCCATAATTAACTGGCAGAGGGTCATATGAGCACTTATTAAAATGCAACAAAGCACAATGGGGTGTCTCAAAGATGGAGTTTCAATCTCAGCTGTGAATTTCTTGGTTTTCTCGGTCCTCGCCAGGCCTGCCATGTTATTTTAATTCATAATACCTTTGGAATTTGGGGAGAATATTTGTATTAAAGGGTTAAGAGGGCAGTTTATAGACAATTCAGGCAACAAACTTCCTTAGAAAGTATGGGAGGAATGATATTATAGTGATATTTTAAGATACATCTGTATCTGATATTGGAATGCTGTGAGATCAATGCATCGATTTCCCTTCCATTTTTCAAAGGTAACAGTAAGTCTTCAGTAAGAAATAGTGTTTCCCAATGCAATAGCCCTACCTTACCCTAATGCTGCTAAATAGTATACATTGTCAAATCCTCCTTTTACAGTATGAATAAAATATTCTTTAGCTGCCCCTATCAAATAATTTCAATGAGGAAAAATATGCATCCAGGCAGTAAATGTAGATCAAATATCTTGAAAAAAAAAAAGGATTTTATGGGTTTCTTAACCATAGATATTGTTTTTTAGCAGAAAACACATCTGTGTTTTAAACCAGAAAGTCCATCTAATTTCACCGACTTTAACACCATTCTAATTTGGTTGATCTCTTTTGGGTTTGGGTAAAAAGTGTAGCTGAAATTGGTTGATTAAAGATAACTGAAGTCAGAGAGAATTGTGGGAGTCTCTGAGACACAGGAGATCTGAAGGGGACAGGACAAAGGTAGGGCAGGAGGAGGATTAATACTTCCTCGCTTTTAAGAGCAGAGAAAATTGCACTTCATTTCCTAACACTCAGACATGTTGTATGCTTTAGGTTTGATATATTGGCTATTGAAAGTTTTTGGAATGGAGAATAGCCCAGGATACATTCTTACATCATGATTTACAGGTGTTTTCTCATATCATAATATGTTGGCAAAACCAGAGAATATTATGAGTAGCTGATCTGGCTGAAGTCCTCAAATACACTATCATGACAGTGTAAGTTTGTTAGTGTATTTAAGACCAGCAGGCTTTTCCCTATCCCAGGAGTATTTTGAAGTGCAGTACTGTTTATCTACCCATATGTAGGAGGAGTTTTTTGGGGGGTTTTTTGGTTTTTTCTTTTTTTCTTTAGTAAGTAAGATTATGGCATCTTGGATTTTGTAATTCCTTCATATATTATTTTAAGTTTTCTTTACATATGTGCATACCCCCACACACATATTTACCACTTGGAGGACAAGTTGGATAAAGCAGAAGTGTAATATCACACCTCCGCTCTCCCAAATGAAGGACTGGCCGTCAGCGGATACCCAAAGTGCTATTTACTCCCTGGAACACAAAGAACAAAATGCTCTACAGGCAACTGTCAATAATCTGGCCTCAGATCCTCATTGCTGGGTGACTCCTAGTTCTCTTGCAGTCATGACTCAAGCAGCAGTATTGTGGTACACTGACAAACAGAACCCTAGTCTTCCAAAACCCTGCCCTCCCTACCCATTATGTTAAAAGGCATTCAAGTGAATCCTGCTCCAAAATGTGTAACCACAGCCCATGATGAATGCAGCGTGCAGTTTTCTAGTGGGAAAAGCAAGAGTGGTAGGTTGTTTAAAGTCGACTGGTTTTTGCTTCAGTGAAGGAGGAAGCGAACTAGGAGAATAGGAGGAAATGAGAGAAACAGTCATGAGAAGGGTCCCAAAACAAAGCAAAGACAAAAATCCTTGGGAGATAGAATTGATTATACATGTTAAAATAAAAGAAATCTAGTGAAGGGAAACTTTTTGCTCCAGCTTCTAAGGGGACAGAATTTTATGCAACCTTTCTATCAGATTTGCATCAAAATTTATACTGAACTTGTTTTGGTCACTCCTCAAAGGCTGGCAGTCTATTGGAACATGAATCTTTGAGGATCCACTTGAACCAGAGATTCACAAACATCTGTCTGGAATTTGCCTCTTGTCTGTATCATTTGTGCATTTTCTGATCAAAAGAGAGATTTTCTCCTCACCCTTCCCCTTCTGTCTGTGAAACATTCTTATCTTTGCTTCTGGTTATCTAAGAAGGGTGCAAGAAGCATGAGGAAAGAGACAAGTTTTTGTGCAGTTCTGCTAAGAAGAGCCACAAGAATCACAGGCGTGGATACAGCATGGGGCTGATGAAACCAACATTCATTACTTCATGTGGATGGAATGGATCCCATGTCAGTTTGCTCTCCAAGTTTTCAATAGCATATTGGAAACCAAGATGCTCTTAACATGGAATGATTCCCAAAATTAGTATTGTAATAAATGCACCTTCCTGAGTCAACATTCTGGAAAGTCTGTCAATTTTGTTTGCAACCCTAGAATAGGACAATCTTACCTAATTTCCTTGAGTAGAGATGCAGATTTCCTCCAATATCTTCACTATTTCCCCTGACTCTCTGGTTGTATTCTACTTTCAGCTGAGACAACAGAATATCACTCACATTACTTTCATCAAAAAGCTCATTATCTCCTAATCCTCTGCTGGTCCTCAACAATATCTCAGCTCTAGACATATTTATACATGTTGGTTTCCATTGATCCTAACCTACTTCTTTTGCCTAGGTTTTCTCTCCACAGTGCCCAAAGCTGCCTTTGACAGACACATTCTGTGAAAAACCATTATGCATTTAAAAAATTCGAATCCATAGCCCTGCAAAAAGACTGATATGTTTTCCTGTTCTAAGCAAAACTCATGGACATGAATAATTTGCTCAGTATTTTGAGGCATTCACGATTCATAAAGATAGAGCAATGAGCTATGACCCAGAAATCGTGGATAAACAGCCACTTACTCTGCATGGTACATGTCTAGTACCATGATCTGTAGATCCCACGATCCTAGATAAACTTGTTACATCGTACATGAACCACATACCCTCACAGCCATGGTAGCCTGACTTCTTTATCTCCCAGGAAAACCACAATTTTCCTGGGAGGAATAGGTAAATCTTAGCTGAAACTTTTCCTCTAGCCCAGGCTTATTCATAGAAAGAGAGAAACTATAACACATGAGCCATGCCATGTGGCAGATGCAGGGCATTAAAGATAAGTAGCAGCCTTGACTGAGTACAAGTCTTCCATAAGGCGTACTTTCCCTGCAAAATTCCATCCTCTTGACCATTTTCCAGCCCCATAATTTCTGCTTTAGTCTGCAGAAGAATTCAAAGCACTGTTCGTCTTTCAAGCCAGAGAGAAGACCTCAGTGCAAACTCTCAATAACTGGTCTGTCATAGCACAACAGAACCCTTCCTCTGAGATTTCAGGTTCCTTCCTGCCCTCCTGGAGCAGAAATTCACCAGCATCCCATCTATTCAGTCTGCACTGAGCTACTTCCTATCAGATGCTTGTGAGTAGAAGGAGAACAATCCTGGGAAAATCATCCTGTGGGCTTGGCTACATCACAGAAGGAAATTTCCAGGGAGAATTAATCTCCTGGTCCTTTTCCTGTCAGTCGAACAGGATTCCCTCAGTAATAGGATATCGCTTCCCCACACTGAAATAAGAGTGAATATTTTTGGAAGGTCCATTAACCTTGCTTTTCATTAATGGCTTCCACACATTAAGTGGCTAGTCTCTGTATCTCACACAAACAAGTCATTTCTCACTATCTGTACATATTATACAGCACAACTTAGAAACACAGGAAACAGGACTCTCTTCATCAGTTAGTCCATGTAAATACCAGGACCTTGAATGTGCCTGAAAGATATCTGCATTACTTGTTCTTGAAATCTCCCAGCAGTGGAGATCCCACAGTCTCCTCAGGTGAGGTGAGTGTTCTTCCCTAGTGTTTAACTTTCCTTACAATTACAATTTTTTTTCCTAATGTTTAACCCAAATCCCTCTTGCTATGACTCAAAGCTATTATTTCTTGTGCTATCCACATTGGGCTTGTCATACAGATTATTCACTTTCTCTTACATATCTCTCAGCTGCTATCATTTCTTTCCCATTCTTCTTTACTTTTAGATAGAATAACTACAATACCCTAACTCTTCATTCAGAAATCTTGCTTTCTGGTCATTCTCATTCTATTCTGACTTCTGCTCTCCAAATAGTTCAAATGTGTTTTTAAGGACGATAGTCAAAAGTTGACAGTACATCACTGAAAATGTCACTGATTGCAAGCAGAACTCAGAGTCATGGTTATGTTCTTTCTTCCTTGAGAAAAAGGTCTTTTACTTGGTTTAATTCACAGTGCATCTGCTCTTCTGGTTGTAAAGCGTTGCTACCTAATAGCAGTTGGATTTTTTTAAGCCACTGTTTAGGCAGTTAAGGAATGGCCTTTTAACATTTTTAGCATTTTAAATGCTCTCCAAGCAGTTCTTGTAGGATTTTGTAATTATTAAAATTTTCCTTAAAGTTGTATTGCAAATACAACTTTAAGGAAGAGAAATATTATTGTTGCCATTTTTCCAATGAAAAGGTTGCAGGTCTGCAAAATGTGTTTTGCAAAGGTGTACATTTTCTTGTGCCTTGTGAGAAGAAAAGGCATTGCTCGATCCTTCTGTACAGGATTCTGCAATGCATTTGAATTCTTCTTCCACAAAACATGATTATTCAATAAGTGTGTTCATAGTGCAGATTTCCAAGACACGTCTCTCTTCTTAAGGGCTCTCAAAGGTGCTTAACTGTAAGCTCATATGATTAATATTTTGTTCATTTCTGTATTGTCCACTTAAGTACCTAAGTTTTGGTCTTTCACGTGCTCCCGAGCACTTTGCCAAATTCTTTCATCTCTCTTGGGAGAGATGGTTAAGGAGAAAGACAGGATGGCAGCTGGAGAAGATAGGACCAGAAAAGAACCTGAGGGAAAGGCTTCAACACTGAGCAGAGATAAGCAGAAGCATTCATCTTTAGGTCCTACCAGATTCAGAACATAGATTTTTTTTTTTCCAAGATTTTTTGGTTTACAGTGTCACTCTGATGTCAGCAAACACCTGAAACCCACTTCAGTCTTACTTCCCTCTTGTGGCTGATTCACCAAAAAAAGTTGGTAATCTGCTATTGCTACTGGGTTTTCAACAGCTCAAATGAGAGAGGTCCTCATTCCGCAGCAAAGGTTTTCAGCTTCAAAAGGACAGATGTACAAATCAGAATGATTCTGTCAAACCTCATTCGTGCCATGACTAATTTATTTTTCCTTTTCCTTTTAATCTTAATTTATGTGTTCGATGCATTATATGAACAGTTATGTATTGTAAAATGTGCTGTGACATCAATTTCCAGCATTGCTAGGGTTTTTGCACATGGCACAATCTGTGCTTTAGTGGCATGTTCTCATGTGACATAAATTGAAATCACAGCGGGTCATAATGCAGCACAACAGGTGCATCAAAATGTTTTAAATGGTTTCTATTCTGTTGTTTTTTTGGTTTTTTTTTTAATCAAGTCAGAATCAGGAACAATGGCAGCCATTAAATTTGTTCTGTGTAGCAGCTGGAAAGAGAGGATCAAGGAGAGGATGCTTTTTGCTATTTGCAATGGGGGTGCAAAAGCAGTTATGCAGTGTAAACCACATATTTTTTTTTCTTTCATGTGCTGTGATAAAAGTAGTTTTCTTACCAGTATAACATGTTTCATTAATACAATGTTTAAATAATTAAATACAGCAACTCTGGAGGCGATGGCTAAGATAAAAGTTTGTAGGCAATCCATTATTGTGATCAGACAGTACTTCTTAAAACCCATGGAGATACAATTTAGTAATTTAACTTCTGAAGTCAGTTGTTTAATAAACTGTTACATTTTAATATGGTTTTGTTCTTGTCAAAGAGAGTGATTCATTTCCCTTCTGTCAATTGTTCCAGCTGAAGTTAGTGGTTCCAGGGTTGACGGGGTGCTGGGTTCCTGTTTGAATATCACTACTGTGCTGTTCCCTTTCTCTAGACATTACCACTGGAACATTGCATGAGTGATTTTTAGTGGTTATAATTATTTTGTCAGCAAAGTAACTGTGATCATTTGTGTCTTCAATATTGATATATTTCATTAAGTTTAATTCTGTTGGCAGAGAGTAAGATACTGGTTAAAGGGAAAATATAACTAGTTGTACTATGATTAAATGTATATTTGTGTAGTAGTGGATGTCCCAGAAAGAAACCTGGCAAAACAATTAAATAGAGGGAATATAGCAGTAGATGAACTAAACAATACTCCTGCTGGTATCTGAGTTTTTCATAGTTTTAACAACCTTTGTTTGCTCCAGTTTAGGTATGATCATCTAGTTCATTTTCCTTTATTGAAAAACAAAAAGCTTTTGCAAGAAACATATTCTTTAAAAAGTGAAGGATGTGTTTCTATTTATTTGTCTCTCCCTTACTATGAAGATTTTAGCTATGTAATGTTGGGGGTAGGTTTAGTATTGTCTGCTGGGCTCCTTCTGCAAGTTGCTGCCAACTTATAAGATGGTGTTAGAGACAGACTTGGCAATCAGTTAGATAATTTTCCCTATGCCCATCCATTACTGATAGCAATCAAGGGTGGTGAACATTTCCACGCTGTTTGTGCACAGAACAGCCCAGGGAGCAAAGAGTGGGACAGCAGGACCTGCTGTGCCTTGAGCTGATCACCATGACTCACCTGCTGCGGAGACTGTCAGAGTGCAGGGTGACAGGCCTGTGAAGATTAGGGAGCAAGGGCCTCTCCGCAAGCCTTTGCTTATCACTAGCCTTGGTGACACACGGGATTATTTGTGACCAAGTCCTCTACCATAGCACTTACAGTTCAGAGATAAAAAGCACGCACCAGGGTCCCCACCGCTTCTCCAGCTGAGATGGAAATTGGCATTATTTGAAATTCAAGGAGTTTTTACTGTACACAGGAATAATCCAAATGTGGAACTGGATTTGTTATTAACTGTAAATCCCCTTTCCCTTAGGAAAACCAGAGTAAATGCAGGAAATAAGCTCCCATTTATATACCATAGAGACAATGCTTCATTGTCACTTATATTTTAAAGTCACAAGTGAAAAGCAAATGGAAAGCAGGAGCAAATATCAAGGTGTCAGTGGCATTGATCCTTCCACAGTGCTGGCAATAGAAGTTTTGTAGCTTACTTGCAACCAATGAGAGACAGCTTACATATAGAGGAGATTTGATGGTTTATTCTTTAGAACATGTGTTATTCTGTACCCAAGTCAAAAAGGAGGGGGAAAGACCACCTCTCTTTTTACTGTTAGCTCGACAAATTTCACATTTATTTACTCTTTACATTGCAGTAATTTAATAAACTTTTAAATATTTCTTCAAACACACAAGCAGGCACCTATGTTAAAGTAATTCCAAGAGCGCATTTCCAGAATGCCTGAAGGTTATTGTTACTATGTACTCGTGAGGCAAGCAAGATTTTACAAAGAAGCTACAAAGAGGATACTACAGAAATTTTGCTCAGTCCAACTTAACTCTATTATCATCAAGTTTTCCCTCACCCGGGAGCATTCCCAAAAACATTATTATTCTCCCACAGATATGTGCAAACTCTTAGGCAAATAATAAAGTTTCTTCCTTGCATTTATTCCTTCTTTTTAAATTTTATTTAGGACTACATGTGGCCATAGCCTGCCTGAGGTCCCACACAGCAAAACCATCCTGGTTCTCTCTGTACCCTGACACAGAATTTGTTGCAGATCTAGTGTATGTTTTCAAATCCACATAGCCATTCTGGTCTCTAAAAGTGGCCCTCAGCATTCCGCATTCCACTTTTCTATCATTTGTGTTCTAATTAATTTCCCTTTTCTTTGACAGTTCCATAATTTCAGCCTTACAGGAGATCACAGGCAGAATGCACTTGCTGAAGACAGAATTGTCTTCAGGCAAAGGGGCATCTTTTCTGTAAGAATATGCATGAGTTACTGAACCCCCTTTCCCACAGTGATTATATTTTTTTGTCTTTTTTGGACATGGTCTCAAACCCTCTCACCCAGATAGATGTTTTCTTCCAACATCTAAATTTCATGCATTAGACTCGTAGTGAGTAAATCACACTGAGCATTTGTGTCCCGGGAATATTTGTCAACCCCATTTTTATCTTGTTTGGCATGGTTTTATCTTATTTCTTGTTCCTGTGGCTCTGCAGAACTGTGGGCATGCAACCTTTGGGCATGCTGTAAAGAGTACAAACCTGTAGTTATTTTAATATTATTATCTCTATTTGCATTTACTTTCTTGGTATGCCGTATGGGTTCTAAAAAAATGGTTTTTGCATAAGAGAATGTAGACAAAGGGAAAAGCTAGCTTACTATCAGTATGCTAGTTAGTGCGTGACTTCCAAATTACATCTCCCTTTTTTCCAAACTGAATATAGATATATATATATATATATATTTTAATAAACTCCTATACCTTGCATCTGTAACACTAGAGGTATTTAGTGTGTATACAACAGCAAAAGCTTCCTTGTTTTGCACAAAGTGGAGGTATAAGAAGTAGTGATGTTCTTGATACCTATGCATCACTTTTAACATGATGGTATCCTAGGCACTGGCATAATAGAGGCATCAGATAAAATAATAATACCCAAATGATGTTTGCAAAGTTGAGCTCGTAAATGTCAAAGGTGATTTGAAGTGGACAAGAGTGAGTCTTAACAAATCAAGTAGGGGCTGCTGGCAATTGTTTCTCTTCTCAGTTCTTATTGAAACTAATATTGGACAAATTGAAAGAGTGATTGCCTTAGAGCCTTTGCAATGTCTTCACCAATCTGTCGCCCATTTCCATAAAAAATGGGAGTGAAAATGGCAGCTGACTTCTTTTGACCTCTCTCAATTTCACAGGAGCTCCTGTCAGAGGCCTGAAAAAGCAGTTTTTCAAGCAGGCCATTATCTTTCATAGCAAGTTAGTTGGCAGAGAAATTGAAAAATATCAGTCAAATAATCTATTTAAGCTTGGTCTTTCTGTATGCACTATGATGTGAATGGAAGGAAACCAGCAACAACAACAACAAAAAATAAAAAAGAGAAATGATAAAAAGAAGGAAAAAAAAATCCTCTCCCCAAAAAACCCAAGAAACAACAACACCAAAAAGCAAGCAAACAAACAGACAAACAAAAAAACCTAGCCTCAGCCTGAAAGTGGATGAACAAGAGGAATGAGTTCCTTTACCAGGCTTTTTTTGTTTTGTTTTGTCAAATTCTTTTTCTGCCCCTCTGTCTTCATGATTTGATCGTCAGCAGCATAGCAAGATAAGATGCTACCCTGAGTCCCCAGATCCTAGTCCTCCTTACCTTCCTGACTAATTGGTTTCTACCCTGATAGAATCATGGACCAATGGCTCTTTTGCTCCACTTGGCTTGCCAACTCATTTTCTTTCCATCTGGTATCTTCCCCTAGCTTCACCAAGGTGACACTACTCTCATTCCATAAAGTACTTGCAGAAACGCCTCCTCCTTCTAAGATTTAGCATCATGAATTTTTTGTTCTTAGAAACTTACAATCCCAGTAACATTTCTCTTCTTTACAAAGTCCAAGACACATCTTCCATGCATATGAGAGGTGTTCTGATGTTAGTTTCTCCCTATTTTGTCTGTAAACAACAAGAGAGATATTCATTTCCCTTGAAAGCAGGTCAGCCTATCTAGTACAGAATTTAATCTTAGGAATTTTGTTACTCTTCTTATTCTCCTAACCTTCACTTGTCTTTCAAGAACTTAAAATTAGGCAGAGAGCTGGAGGATCTATGCGTTTGGAGAACCCTTAAAACCCTTGGGACTCTATTCTATGCTGCAGATCACTCAGCCTACCTGGGACTACTCAGCAAACACCAGAATGCACCAGTTGAGCAGCTTGGACCCTATTTCCACCTCAGATGTCTTCCATCAGGCTGATTCTTTCTGCCTAAACCCCATGTTGCTCCAAGATATCAAGACCCTGCTGTTGTCTCTTGCCTCCCACATCTTCCAGTGATACATGTCTTTTATCCACTCTCAGGTTAACTCTGGGGTTTCAGAGGTTCTCTCACAACTGTCTCTAGCTATCACTCTGCTTGGGTTTCTAGCTCTAACTTTCTCTGACTGCTGTTTAGTCACTAATCTATTCTTGTCTTCGGGAAGTAGATATCTCTCAGTCTCCTTTCGCAGAAACTATGCACTTCAAACAGAAAATTGTGATTTCTTCTGAGAAAGGTGTTTAACCTCTTTTTGAATCACAGTTGCAGATGATTCTTCATGGCTTAGTTTCATGGCTAGAGGTGCCCAGGCGCCCTTTCCTAAAATTTCTTTTGCTTCTAAACATAACCTTTCCTGCTGTGACTCTCAAAAAAGACATATTATTTTTTTTTTTAGAATATCTTAACTAAAGATTTTGGCTGAAATTTCAAGGTTAGAGAGCTGCTACTGAAGAGAAGATTTTTCTGGTGGAGAGTTCTGGATTATTTAACATAATGTGATTGCTGTATCAGAAGAAGTTCCTTTAAAAAACAGATGCAGAGATTTTCAGCAACAAAAAAAATGTTTCTTACTGTGTGAGTAGAAAGAAACAATTTAGACTTCAGAGAATCCTTCTTAGTTTTTTGCTTTCTTCTACTGTGAATCTTTACCATGTTTGATTAAGGACTCAAACTTACTAGAGTTACTCAGACAAACAGTATCAGAGTCATTTGGTTTCTATCAGTAATAGTAGGACAGAGCCAAGGAAGGAATGGTGTGAACAATAAAGGCACTAAAATAGCAAACCCAGAAACAGTTACAGCTGCCATTCTAAGAGCCACTGAAGTTATTTACTGACCGTGTTATAAAGTTATAATACCACAGCAGCAGCTCAAGTTTTCTGCAGAGCTGTCCTAATTTCCAATGGTTGTTTTGTTACAGCAAAATAGTTTTCTGTAACTAGCAACCATTAGGTGATGTGTTGCAGCTGAGGTGGACCATTTTTTTGACTCCTGATTTCAGAAAAATTGATCCTCACAAAGGTGCAAAATTTAAAGGTACATCACAGCGGTTATGTGTGCCAAGATCAAAATTCAACCCATATTTTGCCAGTTTTTCCCTACTGTGTGGCTTTTCTCCAAATAATAGTTTTATTTAATTTATTTTTATTTTGGTTTTTTGGGCTTTAGGATACAAGGGCTCTCCAGCTACTAAAGGATAATATAATCAGGTTAAGCACAGGTTCCAACAAACAGTATTCTCCCTTGCAAAGCTTAGGTATTGTGGAACTACAGAATTTGCAGACTGAATATCATTATTTCACTCACAGACAACCTTCTATTCCCATGAGGCTGTAATATTAACCTCCTACTTTTCTGTCTGTCCTTTCTAAACCCAGACTTTTTTTTCTCTACACTCCCCACAGTGATTCTGAGAATGACTCAGTTCTGATCAGAGGTTCTCACTAGTCAGAATGTAAATGTGGCAATATGTTTTCTTGAAGACGTGTCTAAACCTAAACCTGACCTGGCAATTATTAGTTCACTGCATGATGTACTGCATGCATATTTCATATTTGTTTACTCCAAAAGAATGGAGTAAAACAAAACATAATGTACCTTTTATCTACATTTGTCAATCTTTTATCTTGTGCAAAATTTAAATATCAGACAGTGATAACCAGTGATATGTAGATACCCTATTAAAAGTTTGCTTGATATTTGAGGCAAGAATCAGGATACAATCTTTACTTTCATTGAGTCCAAGTTTTTTATCTTAGTGTTTTGATTTTTCCTCTAGAAACTTTACTGCATTCACAAAGGAAGACACAAGATTTTTGTGTAGGTGGATAACAGTGAGGATAAAACAGGACTGTAAGCAGCTGGGCTGACCAAATTGTGCCTTCCAGGACAGGTCCATTCTGTGCCTTTGCAGGTGCTGGGAAGTTAAAAATAGCATAGCTCACCTCTTGGACAGGCATGGCGTTAGATTTCAAAATCCTCATCCTTAGTAAGAAACCAGAATAAAAGGGCATTGTCACAGATAGCAGCATGGGAGGTAGGGCTCGGAGTGCTTGGAAAGTGAGCTATCTCTGCAAAAGTATTAAATGTGACCTACTGTCCTCTTACTCCATTTGCAAGGCTGTGGTCCAGCAGGTTTGCAGTCTCCAGGGTCATAAACCCACATGCATAGAAATTTTTCCTCCATCCCAGTAGTTCTCTCTCTGTAAAAGTATGATTTTTGTGCTGTTCCTCAGCTAATACAAGGGAAGTGGCTGATGTTGAGTGATAACAAATTGTGACAGTGCCCTGGCCAAGGCATGACTCATTCCCAAGCTTGTGGAAAGGTGAGCAGGCAGTGTCCTGCCTGCCCCAGGGATGGGTACCCACAGTGCCGATCGTTTGGGGTATGAGATCGGCCTCCCCTTCTGTCTGCCTGCAGGAGCCGTGGTTTGCCTCAGACGCAGACTTGAGTACTTCAAGCTGCAACACTTTGTGGGCGACAGGCTCTTTTCCAAAAAGTCTTTCTCACACAGACATCTCGCCTTTCTAGTCATGCCACCCTTCTTTTTTCTATTCTGAGTATTCTTTTTTGGGGGTTCACTGGAGGCACAGAAATCCCCTGAATGTGACCTTTATAAAAGATAGGAGGAGGGTAAAAAGTATTTCTTTTTAATGTTTTCCTCACTGTGTCATTGTGAATTATAAAGAAACAAAAGTGAGAAAGCTCAGTGGCTGTTATCTTTGTTTTATTTTTAATTTTAGAAGTATCAAATAGTGATACCCTCCCCCTTTTTCATGAAGACTTTCTAGGGAACTTTGCAACTGGCAGTATTCAAAGCTCTTTCTCAAAGAGCTGACTGTCTTTTTCTCATGTGTTTGTCAAGAATTTAATTCCTGTAATTGCTTAAGAGAAAAAAAATTAGAGAGTATGATTCAAATACCCCACCCTCCTGTCATTAAACAGCTTCCAATCTTTTGTCCCTTTTGATACCATAATCCTAGCAGTTCTCCAAATTCTTGGGGACTCACCTAGGGAAAACATGGAAATCAATACCTGGAAAACAAATTGGTTTGAAGGAGAGAAAAAAAATTGTTATGGTTTATTTATATGTTTAAAGGAGACAAATAAATACATTGTATCTGCACACACACCTATGTATATAACAGTTTTAAGTTCCTCTATACCCTGCTGTCTTCAAGGGGGCATGAAGAGGCAGTTTTAGTATTTTAGTTAATAGCACAGACTGATCATCAGGATTCCAAATCTTTTTTTTCTACCTTATATTCATTTATATTTTGGGGTTTTTCTTCTGTACTTACTCATGTATATCTGACATATTATAAAATGCTATGTAAAATTTCACAGATCTGAACTACACTTTCAGCTTGCCGATCGTGTCAACTCTAGATATGACTTTGTTTCTCTTGTAAAATCTTGCTTTTAAAATATGGATATAAAATAGCAATTAGAGTACTGTGTCAATCAGTGTCCACTATTTCAACCTGCTGCTTTCCCTCAGTGCAGTTTATACATTAGATTCTATTCATGCTGTGGAACTACCATGCCCTAGAATGAATACAAACTAGGGATAAAAAGCTTTTTGTTTCAAGGCTCCACAAATGTGGAATCAGTTACCAGTTGATTTTAAGAACAATTGAGAGCTTTTCCTGTTTTAAGATGGAACAGAAACAATACTTCATGATGACTAGAAGTTGTTGTAATTGTTTTAATTGATGTTATTCTAGAGTTATCTTGAGTTATTCTTTATTTATATGCATTTGTTTATCACAGGTCATGCTTAAAAATGGGCTTTCATCTCAATTTACATAGTCAGCTAACAAATATATGTATGTATGTGTATCAGCTACACTTGTTTATATCTGACAGCAAAGCCATATGTATTCTACATCTACTTCTTGCCCTTATGTTTGTGCTATCGATTAAGACATATGAGTTTGATTTCAGCTTGACTTTTAAGTTTTCAGGACAAACCAAACAAGTATGTATCTAATAATATCAACCAAATTATTGTTTGGTTCACAGAGCACAAATTAAGTTAAAGCATTGACTAAGCACATATAACTTTATGGGCTTTATAAGTCAGTTCGCTCTTTTATTGCAGGCTTTACTCCTGTACTGTATTGTCTTTAGGCAGCATTAACATTCAGAAATTATTTCTGTATCTCTAAAGGCAAACGATATATTAAAACAATGATAACATCCCTCGTAGAGGAATCCAGTCTGGCGTCAAGTATTTATTATCATAGCTGATAAAGTAATGGCATGTTTAATTTACACTCTCTCTGAATGGTAAATATCTACATAAGAATTTGTGCCTGCCTTTAAATATCTAGCAAGAAAACTAGCCAATATATAAGAGGAATAGAGAGGAAGAGCAAGTCATTATTTCATCTGTTTCATTTACAAACTCTGAAGTCACAAATGGGCAGCTGGGAAATGTGTTTGTCTCAAAGCTTCAAATCTGTGACATGTTAATTCATAAATAATTGCAGTCACATGGTCTTCCTCGAGGGCATTAGCTCAGTATTCCCAGTACAGTACACTCACTTGTAATGGAAAAGAGTGGACAAAAGTGGTTTTCATGAATCAGATAAAATTGGTCAATAAATCTAGAACATCTTTAATTATTTCTACTAGAAAATGAGCTTAGTTATGTAAGCAACATTTTTTTAAATTTGAATGATCTTTGGAAACTGACAGGTGAGGAAATAAAGGGCGAGGCTACATTATTTTTGGTTATGGAATCTGTCATCTAAATGTTTCATAATCCTGCACCAGAGAGTGCTCTGACTGCATCCCTTGCTCCCCATGGACGACCTTATATCCAGATACTAAATACTTCCGTTAAACAAGAGCACTTTTCTATTGTTGCAGTCATATGATAACATCACTTGTGTCATTGTCTAAATGCAGCTGTTTGCAAAAATATAGGCTTTTTCTCAAAAATGTTGTCTTTGGTTCTCTAACAGCAGAGTGAATAATACAGTATGAAAGGAACCTGAAGGAGCCGTTAGGGTCCATTGTGTCAATCCAGCTGCTACACATGCATATTAAGTCCACATTTCAAAATGCTTGTGAAGCTTTTTCCGTTTGTTTTGTTTTCTGGTCCATTTTTAAGCATTCATACTTCTTCCATTTTTCTTGTTAGAATACCTAAACCACTCTGAGCTAGCCTTTGGACAAATTCCAGTTTCAATTGAAAACCATTTTAGCTACAACAGAGTAATATTTTCTTATTCTTTTTTGAAACAGGTGAAATTTAGGGGAACAAAATCACAAAGATTTGATAAAAAAAATTATTTTGATTGGTTACTAAAATAAGCATCTTGTCTCATCTGAGAACTGGTTGTCAGGCTCCAATCAGCTTTGGATGATTTAGTCTCCTGAAAGTATGAATTAGAGTGGAAACCTGACTGACCCTGACTGTAGCTATTATTGTTCAAACCACCACAAATTTCTCTTTATATGAAGAGTGTTTTGTTCAAATATCAGATTAATTCACTGTAGACATATGTTTGTCAGCCAAAATTTCATATTTCTAATAATTCATTTGCTAGAATACTTTGAATTCAGAGAATCAATCTTGTGAGTGTAGCATAAGTACAGCATCACAAATGAGAATGCCAAATTTAAACTGTTTAGTCTGGGAATTTATTGCTGGCACTGGAATGGTTGTTGGCAGAACATGTCCATATAGGGGGTTCGTTCAGCTACTTCATTTCCAGTCTATGTCATTAAGCAGTGGTTTGAGGACACTTGGTATTTCAATGCAGTAGACAACAAAAAGAAAAACATACTCCCTCTCCCTTTTTGTTAATTGTATATTTGTACCTCAGAATTTCGACTTAAATATTAATCTGATTTTCATTTATACATAGGAATTGCTAAGAGTAACTTATAAAGTTTGTCATTAATACAAATGGCGTTTATCCTGGATTTTGATAATAGTCATAACACTCATTTTGCAGATATTGATATTTTAACTGCCAAAACTGCAGAAAGGGTGTTGATGCAGGCTAGGGCCTAGGGGCTTTGTGTTCCTGAAAGAAATTTGCTTTAGCATTTGCCATGCTCCATGAAAAGAAAGTGTATAGACTGCGCTTTTACTAGCTAATAGAAAGTGTGGAGGTGGAGGCTCGAAAGGGCTTTAAAGACAAACTTTGCCCTTGCCTGCAGCATGCTGCAGAAAGGTGTCAGGCACAACCAGTCACTACTTAGACCCAAGAGTCACCCTGTGTCTAGAAGGTATCAAAATTTTGGTTTCCAGCTAACACCTAAGTGCACACCAGTGCACTGGCTGCTCTGAGGATGGGAAATGTGGTCACACCTCTAAATGCGTAAGGTGGATGCATATCAGTATTAACTGAAGCCTGGAAAATGCATCTCTGCATTTTCTCTTTCAGATGAAGAAAAGAATTACAGATAGGGGGAGAAAAATTAACAGCTGGAAATAAGCATCTCATTGTACTGCAGAGGGTCAGAGAATCACAGTGCTACTTACCAGCAAACTTACCCCATGCAGGTCATTCAACCCAGTCTTTTTTTCTTCTTCTCTAACGCATCCTGTCAAGAGTGATTTCATTAAACTTAAAACATTGCTGATAGATCAACAGTAAGTCTGGCCTTAAAATCTTGCCATGAAGGTGATTCTGGAAAAATTCCTGATGGTTTCCTCCATGTCCTTACTCTTCCTGCAGTCATAAAGCTTTCCCTGATATTTAACCTTGTTGTCTATGTTGCAGCTGAAATCCATTACTTCTTGTTTTATCCCTACTGGCTAATGAGAACAATTGGTCCCTTTCCGATTAATGACATCCTCTTACGAAGTTCCCTTCTCTAGCCTGAACACATCACAACCTCTTAAGCTTCCTTCTGGGCCTCGTTTTTAAAATCTTTCATAATTTTCCATGTCCTTCTCTTAAGTTCCTTTAATTTGTCTGTACCCTTTGAAAAATGTGGCAGACCAAACCAAATGCGTCTCTCTGGATGAAGCTCAGCTGAACCAAACAGAGTGGGAAAACTGTCTTCCTTGCATCAGACATGATGCTCCAATTAACACAACCTAGTGCAGCATTTGTCTTTTCTGTGACAGCATTGTCTTTATTGCTTGTTCAATATAGTGTCCATTATTACTCCTACTCCTTTTGCTGGAGTTTTCTGAGCTAACTAGTTTTATCTGTAACTTTGATCTTTCTACTCTTAAGTTGTTCCACCATCTGCTTTAAGTTTCCATACAGCTGCATATGCTTCCCATCTTCATACTTATTTGTATGTGGCTTTTCCTGATCTGAATCTTTGTCCTAGTGCCACCAATGTGCCCTTAGCCATTGGAGTAATTTTGCTATATCATCTGTAGGATAGACTTGTTCCAGTAGCTGAATTCTTTCATCAGCAAAACCAAAACCCCATCAGATGCTTATCTCCATAAAATTTCAACTATTGCTGCTATGTATGTAGGGATTATGTAGGGATTAAATAATTATATAAATATATACATGATATTTCCTTGGAAAAGGAATATTTCATTGTATGTAGCTAATCAATGATGTATGAAAACAGCAAGGAGGCTAGAATATAATTATGCAAAAACAAATTTTCCTATTTGCATGGACTTGTGTATTTTGATGTGATATCTCATTCCACCTCGATTATAAAATCAAATATTCAGCAATCTACTATGAACTGGAATTTCAAAAGCTTGTTTCAGAAACCTGGACAGGTGATGTTCCAGAACTGGAATATGCATGCATTCCAAACCCATCTGGGAGGCAGGCGGGAGGGAATGCAGCCTCTTTTGAATTCCAACGCTCTGACTTTGCAGGACTAGCTACTTCTAGGCTTGCTGGCATAAAAGCCTTGGGAGACTGTTTTGTGTTGGAAGTCTTACAGTATTACCCTTTTGAAACCCAGACTTGGGGAGACACAGCTCAAGTTTCAAGGCTTCTTTTCCTTCAGCAGTAAATGTGGATGACTTCAGAGGCCCAGAATGGACCAAGGAAATACTCTTCAAATTAGATCTTTAACAGAACAATATTCGTCAATTTGGGTGGCAAAATTCAGGTTCAGTATACCGATATTTTCTCAGAATACATTGTTTTATTAGGAACTTTTTGCACACACTCCGAAAGACTTCTGAAGTACCTTTGTTTATCTACAGACCTCTGAGTCTTTCTAGAGATTTTCATGGTGCTTTTGCTGCAGAGGAGGGCTCAACATTTCCTTTTACTCTTACTTACCTTTTACTTCCTTTACTCTTTATTGTGCATGAAAGAATGCTCTTTGCTTTTGCTGGGCTAACAAAGATTTAGACCCTTTATTCATTTCCTTTCCCCTACTAACATGAACCGGAACAGTTTGCCTTACTCAGGTTTCCAGAGGTATGTCTAACTCACTTGCTCAAAATGCATTCCCAGGAGCAGACAAGAGCGCATTGTGCCTGCACGCAGCCCACACTAGGGCCTTGGGCAGCGTGCCCAAACATGCCTGGCAGGGTCCTAACCACCTTCTTACATATTAATACCACCTAAGAATGCCCCAAGTGTTCGGGCTCACGGGATCTCACGTGCGCTAAAGAAGTGTTTTCCGCCCAGGCACTCGCTGTGTGCAGAGCTGGGTCCAGCCCAGGTGACAACCATAGGGCACCCCTCAGAGAAGGAGTTGTTCCTATTCTCAGGGTGAAAAGACATTGCCAGCACAGTCAAAGGCATTTTAGAGTGAGAATTAACAATGTATTAATAAGTGTCGATACTTAAACCTGTTAATATTTATAATGACATACATTTCTAATGGAGGAGGATTACTAGGGAAAGAAAAAACTTTTTCTTTTTTCTTTTTGTTTTTGTTTTTGTTTTTCTTTCTCTTTTTTTTTTTCACTTTTTCAAAGGAGAAAAAGAGAAAACAAAGTCTGTCTTCCTATATTGTCACTCTGGAAGTACAAAGCAGTGCTGAGATTTCTGTAAGAAAATGTTGATAACTCCATATGGTAGAAAGTCCACATAAACAATGACTTTGAACAGGCCACATGCAGAGATAGTGATGCTAGGTTAGTGTAGCTATCCCCTCTAGCACAGCTGCAACTTATGCCAGCAATAAAGACTTTCTGGCAGTGTGTTATTCCCCAGTTCTGAAAGCAAAGAATTTTTATCAATAACAGTACTTTAAGATCAATACAGTTGCTTAAACATCAAATCTTCTGCAGTGTAGCACTTAACAGCAGTGTTAAAATTAAAACCATGAATAAACACCCCATCTCACATTGACATTGTTACGAGGCATTCCTAATACGGATCTGACCATTATTTTACCACTGCCTATGCCAATAACATTGCCTGTAGGAATAAAATATTTTCTTGTGCAGTGGATCTGTATTTCAGACCCGATTCTTCCAAATGAGAGTGGGAGTCAAACCCAATGTACTGAGTCATGGTAAAGATGTTTTCAAGTCTGAGGAAAGTGTAACTCACAGAATAAATTATCATACACAACATTTGCTTTTGGGCCAGTTAGCCAGTTACCACTTTGCAAGAATCATTCAAGTGCTCTTATCTCCTGTTCTAAAAGGCTTGCTTTGACGTGTTCAAACATTAGCTGCTTGTTACAGGAAGACTTACTTTCCAGGAATACAAAGATTCAGTCTTTCATCAAACTGTTCGTAGTGGTACATTTACTCTCCCTGAAAAAATTGCTTCTGTTGATATAGTTCAACTACACTGAAGAAGAAGAAAAAGTTCAGTGCTGAGCAGATGGTTAGGACGACTGATGGCAAAGGCTAAGAAATCACTAAATATTGCTTGTGTTAAGAGCACTGTAATATCTCTATATATCTCTTTTATGATTCTTTAGCTATTTTCTTCCTCCTCAAGAAAAATAGGAGTTAGGAACTCTTTCAAGATGTTTTCTCTTTTTCTTTTCTTTCTTTTTTTCTTTTTTTTAAACCAAATTTTTACCATCTTCTATTTATCATAGCATTTTCCAGCAACAAGAGGACCACAAAAAAGTTTTGTTCTATGATGTGGGAAGCAGTTCTCCAGAATTGGGACCAAGATAGAAATTTCCCTCATACGATAAGCATACAAGAAAAGGCTCTTAAGATCTCTTCATTCTCAAAAATTTCCTCTTACTTATTTTAGACAGCTAAAGGTTTAAGTCTTTACTGGTGTCATTATTGGAAGTCTCATTCTTAACGTATTAGGATTGATGAATAAGGCATGGGACATTCCACAATATCCCAGCTGGGGGATTATGCAGCTGGACAAAATTATCCCCATTAGTTTAGCTTTTTAAATTATATACCTTCTTCTTGTAGCTGAGAAGTAGAGACATTGTAGGACATAAATAGGGACATAATAGGACAAAATAATTCCATAAAAAAAATGTTTTAATTTTGAAATGTGCCTTTAGCCAGAATGTTTGTGAGACGTCTTGTGATTTCTGCAAAATGGGAATAGAAAGAGATTTTTGAATTCTGAAATATGATGATTTAGAATAGAAAATCTGACTTTGAGTTACTTGCACTCAGAGAAACACAACATGCAATGTGTTCTGCTCAAATTAGCCAACATAACAATATTGAATGTCAAATCTTGAATATCAAGCACTTGCAATGAATTTCTCATAAATGTTACACCTTCATTCAGGGAATAATTCTGAATAATAAATCTAAGTCATAAACTGCTCTCACACAATTCACAAATAGAAAAAGGAAATTAGGTTTGTCTAACAAATTATTTGGAGTGAACTATGCATCCAGCAGCTACCTTGAGTCCCCAATCTGTATCTTCTAAAATTTGTATGGGATGTCTCCTCTAAAGACTTTGCAATATAATTACCTAGATCAACCATTTCCCAGCTGAATAGCCTACGGCAGCTTCAGTGTGCTTATGTATTCCTGGACAAGACTGCTTAATACACCTTTTCCTTATGCCACTTCCATATTACCTTTCTAAGCAGATTTGTCACCTGTTCTGGGAGACACTGTGGCCTTCATTTCCTTCAGTGACCTAAAATAATTAAGAGCTAAATCTCCTGTCTTAAGGACTCTTGCATAATCTGAAATTTATGCACATGAGTAGTTTCATTGATTTTAGTGGGTCTATTCATGGGAGTATATTTAAAAAAACTTACTTGAAGTTTTGGGCTTTTAGGAGATTTGTCTTCTAATGTTTGTTACATGCTTCCTACTTTATCAGCAAATAGATTGTTATTGCCCAGCTATGTCTGGAATATACACCGCTAACCAAAGGACCTAGGAATTATGTGTAATAAAAATCCTCAATAAAATTAACTGATTTTGCTTGCATTTATGTAATTATTTTCCGTTAGATGTTTGTGATCTAGATGGAAACATATTGGACCAGAAAAAGACCCCACGTGTTAGGAATTTCTTTTGCTTTTGAAGGGTTCTTTGGGTCAGATGCCCCAAAAAAATCTCAGCATATCATTGCAGATTACACAGGCAAATTTGGCTCTGAGCATTAAGAAAAATTGTGTATGTTTTCAGCCATTTGTGGAAGCAACATTGACACCAGGACAGGTATAAAAGAGGATGGCTGTAATGCATTTCACTACTTGTAACTTATGCAGACAGCACTGGAGTGCAGCAGTCAGCTGAAGGAGCTCACTTTTGGAAGGGAGAGGTGGAAGGAAAATCTAAATGGGTTAGCTGTTCAGAACAAGAAGCTTTTGATTCAAGAAATATTAAAAGTGAGTTCCTGGATTTTATTTGTGACCCACACCCAATTAATATATTTTCCATAACCAAGACACTGTATTTGCAAGATTTATTAATATTAATGGAGGTATTAAAGGGATAAACTAGTATCTGTAAGATGCTTTTAATTTTCTTTCCCAGGTGTTGTTTCAAAAATACAGAAGCTGCTTCTGACCTAGTTGATCAAAACTGCTTTTCTTCAGGAAGCAGTGCAAAATATCTTCTTTTCAAGGCAAATGAATTTGGGGACTGGTGAGAGAGAGAAAGGCAATATATGCTAGAAGAAGTGCCAGAATTTGAAATGGAAATGAACCTCCAGCATAAAATGCATTTTGATATTGCTCATACAACCATTCAGAACTTGTATTTCTTCATTTGGATGCATAAAACTAGTTAAAAATGTTGGTTACAAGCCTTTTCTTCCTGCTAGATTTCCAAATTTCCTCGAAAGAGTATTCTTCAAAGTTATCTTACTCTTTGAAATTCTACTTCTAGGAACTCTCACACAAAAATAAGCTTGTTAATTAAATAATTTCCCCAATTAAAGAAAAAATGTTTAGAAGAAATTATTTCTTTTTACTAGGATATTTTGCAGAAAAATCCGAGTATCTTATCCCAAATCTACGTAAAAAGTCATTTTTTTTCCAGCAGCAAGTACATCAATTCACTTACTGTGATAATTATACAAATATTTTAATCACCAGAAAAATTACTGTAAAGGACTAGGCTTATTGTAAGACAATAGTTATCACCTCTCTGTTAAAGTATTTAATCTGAAGAAATTTTTAAGTAAAGTAAAAAGCACAAAAATTATTATAATATTATCTTACTATGCACACATATGTTTCATAAATGAAAGGATTGCCTTTCACACACTTAAATTCTGATTTAGAAAAAACCAAACTATTTACACAATATCTCCTCATTCTTTAGATGAAGTACCAAACAAAGAGTTCTAAGACCCCTCCCAAGAGGTTGACCTTTCCCCTGTGATCTAACCTCACTTTCCTCTCTTTTCTTCTTTTTAATAACTCTATGGACATCATTTACTGGATACAAGAGGAGTAGCTTACATAAGGACACATAACCCAGGATTCATTTTAATATTCATGAGGTCATTGGCATTATTAAGGAAATTCAAGTAGGTAGTGAACACTGGATTTCGTTCCTCCACCATATATCTTTTATCTGGCTGTTAAAGTGAAGCATTACTAATGCAGTTTTAGCTTCTCCTTCTTTGGAATTGAACTCTTTGGTGGACATGTAATACATGCTCTAGATTCTCCAGTGTGTGTACCTACATTAACAACCACAACTATTTATAGTTTCTACCAGGGTCCTAAAGACATGAGAGTTCCCAGATCAAGCATGTTAGCTTTGAACTCAGTGAAAGAAAGAAACAAATAATTTAGAAAGTTCTCCCCTCAAGTCAAAATCTAGAGGCTCATTTTCCACATCGGATTTTTTTTTTCCAAACATGCTAGGAAAGGCCAGATTTAGATTTCAAAAACCACGAGGTAAAAAGGAACCCCTTATTGTTACTGGGTTTTTTTTCTGTACAAATCTTGACATTTTCCAATTGTATCTCTCTACAAAACAAGAGATCATTTTAGGAATAGAAAATACAATTACTACATGAAAGGAAACGACATTCAAATGTTGTTAATTAAATGAGGGAGTGGATGTCAATGTTAATGTGTAGGTACATAAAAAGAACCTTATTTTGCAGATGTATGACAGGGCTCCCTGAAGAACATAAGTTTTTCTATATTAATTCCATGGTAGTTGAAAGCTACATAATCAAAAACACCTTCAAAGTTTGGCAGAAATTTAACATTGGCTGTTTAAAATAAAAGGTCTGTATGGAAAGTTCAGTTTTGTTTTTCTGGGCTTTTTTATTCCCCTAGGGTGGTTGTGGTAGAGGAAATATTTTTATCCAGGCCTCAGGAAATGGTGGTCTGGCTGCAGTGGTGCGGATGGTTACATGAACAGAATTCTCTCAGGGCAAAGCCTGCCATTGCTTACGTCTGCCCCCAAACTCCTGGACTGCAAGGACTAATGTCAATATCTACCAGGAAATATCCAGTGAGGAAGGGCTGTGGAAGCTGCTACCCTGAAAGAACCCTTCAAGCTCAAGTGAGGTGTGTCAGAAATGTACAAGGCATTGGTGTGGATAAGGAGAATCCTACTGAGTTTTATCTCAAACAAAAAGATCTGTGAGAGGCCATCACATACCTAATATAAATGGACTAAAATGACCAGAAACATAGTTTTCTGATTAAGTCTTTGTGCCTTTCAAGTGAATATTTACAGCAGAGGCAATGTAGCATCCTGAAGTTTGCAAAAATTCTGCAGATATCCTGAAGGTAGTTTTACCAATTTTCATTCCTTTTTTCAGGACTTTACAGCCATTTCAGCTTGCCCCTTCTAATACAAGAAAGTCTATTTCCTCTTCCAGATCCGAAAATTGGTGTACATAAATCAGTAGATCTCTCTGAGTTCTTCTGTCATAAGTCTGCCCATTCTGAACACGTAACAAACTGGTTGTCTTTTTCTTAGCTTCTTTACAAAATATGGAATGAAAATGTTGACATCAGCTGTCAGTCTTAGAGTGCAAATAGTTTCTCAATTCCCAAAGGATCTTTCACATATAAAGTTCACTTATCATTTGAGTTTAATCAACACTCTATCTTTGATAACCATTCAAACACAAGCAGACAAGTATCTATACTGATGGATTTCATTTATGAAAATACTCTTTTAAGCTCTTATATTTTGGCTTTTCTTCACTCTGTGTATTCCACTTTTGAGATACTTCCCATCATGTTATAGTTTAATTTTCTCTGCAGCCCAATTTTTTTATTAGACATTTTTCTACAGGAAACCCCATCTTCCAAGCTGAAGAGCAATATACATTGCTCTATCTTCCACTTTCTTCACCATAAAATATGACAAAATGCTCCTTATTTTCTTTTTGTGTTGGTGACTGTCGTGTACTTGTAGATGTAGCATTGTTTTCATTCTCAATTAACTTTGCTAGATGTCAGCAATCATCTCTTAGCTAAGTCATACGCATTTAGAAATACTACAGGAATCTCAGAGGAAAACCTCACAACAGGTCAGCAATAAATTGAGGTGGTGGGGGAGGGAGGATGAGGGGCATGGAGAGAGGGGACAAACTGTTATACGGTTGTAGCTGATATCAGGCATAATTTTTACAACTGGCCAATACATTGAATTATTAATTCCATACAACTCAATTTAAAAACAATACATTGCAGTAAGAACAGATGATAAAATAGACTATATTCTCATTTGCCTCTTTATTTGCCAAATCGAGGTATTCCCAGTAAGAAAGAACTAGTATCTGGCAAATTGCCTGATTTTAACATGATGTTTAGCTGGTGGTATGGGGAGCTGAGCTTTCACTGTAGTCATGATGGATTAGCAGCAACTTTGGTGGCACTATTGGTAGACCAGCAAGAGTCTGAGACTCAGACTTCTTTTTTTCATTCACCTTGCCTCAGACTTCATTTTTCTTTCCTCAAATATTCTAAACTCAGTAGTATCCAACAGAGTCCAGGGAGATAATCTTGTTTTGTATACATTGAAAAAATTCTGGCAGTCTTTCCTTTGAAGAGTTCCAAGTATTCTGTGCCTGAGAGCAAAGGCTTGAAGTTTTAAAAGGATCTGTAGGATTGATATAAATGCAGACCCATTCTAATTTGGACAAGTGAAGAACTTTAGGGAAAATATTTTCAACAGAGGTTTCTCAGTATTACAGACTTGTGTAGGCTTAAAGGATCTTCAGGAGGCCTCTGGTTCAACCTTCTACTAAGAACAAGTTCAACATCAATTTCAGAAGCCAGGTTGCTTAGGACTTTGTCCTGTCAGGTCTTGAAAACCTCTAAGGGTGGATTCCATTATCCCTCTGGGTAATCTACTCTTAGTGCTTTATTTTCTTCAATTAAAAACCCTTTTTCTTACATCCAGTCAGCTTACCTCCCATTCTAGCTAAGTCCATTATTGCTTGTTCTCTAGCCAAGTACCTCAGTAATAGAGCTGTCTCTGCCATCTGCGTAGCCTACTCAAAAATGTTGAAAGTTGGCTCTGGGGTCCCCCTGCAACCACCTCTCCAGGCTGAACAAAACCTAGATGCCAAAGATGTTCATTCTTTATAGGAAATGCGCTGTTAGCACCTGGATTACACTGATTTATGTACTTCTTGCTTTGGGTTTCCAAAACCGAACACAGGAACTGGATGTGGCCATGTATAGGAGAATAATCATTCCCTCAACATACCACGCACACACACTTCATACTGAGCAGTGAGCTGCGGTGAGTATTTAGGAAATGAGAAGCCCTTACCCTTGAGGTAGTGAGTCAGGATCTCCATGGGTAGAACAGAGATCAGGACAGCTTAAGGATGTCTAAGCCCAACTGAAAATTCTGAGATAAGACTTTAACTGTAAACAGTGAATCTCATGCTGAATTGACAAAAGATTTCACTAGAGTGAGTGAGAATGGGGCTGGGTTAAAGGACCACTTATGAGAAAGACATTGAACTGAGAAGGCTGCAGCAGATTGGAATTTAGAGGGCATCAAGGTTTGGGAAAATGCAAGGTGACATCTGTAAAAATAAATAATACGTGAATACATAATCAAATGCAAAACATTATGCATATTTAAAAGGCAAATTTTTTGAGTTCTTGACTATGTCATTAGAGCTTTTGGTTGTGTGTCACGTGTATCATTAAAGTCTACTTTATTTGCATCATATAATATACTGTTATAAGCATTTGAATTTAAATTCTAAATAAAACTAAGAGTAGTCTATTTCTCCATCCACCTTAGTTTTATTGACAAATAATGGAACATCAGCAGAGTTCTCTGAAGGAAACTCAGAATCTCAGAGGTTGTTCAGCCTTTGCTCTTCCTTTTTGAACTGAGATTTTCTTTTAGAGGAAACATTGAAATTAAGTTTTCTACCTTTCAGTTCCCCCCAGCTGGAATCAAGAGTCATAATCTCTGGCTTCTTGAAGAGCAAAACTTATTTAAACCATTCACGAAGGTTACTATTTTATGCACATGAGTAATGCAGCTTCTGTAAGTTGAGCATGATGTTATCTCTAGAAATGTTATGCATAAGATTTAGCTTCAAAGACATTTTTGAACTTAACTGATGCATATCTTTGCACTTAAGTTTGATTTGATAACCTGTAGAACAGATCTAATTTGTTTGTGGTTTTCTGTGCTCTTCTTCATCCTGGAAAGTAATCTTTAATGACTATACATTGGTCGAATTTGTAGTATGTTTATTAGCACCATCCACAGTTCCTCGAGTAGAGAGAAAGGGAGAAAACAAAAGGCTGAGAAAAGAAGCAAGAAAAAAGAATGGAAAGGGAAAGGGATAAGAAAAGGGAAAGGGAAAGTGGAAGGGAAAGAGAACACAGAAATGTAAAATATGACCATAAGTCTATCAAAGGGGACTTAGAATATTATAAAGATCCTTGAAACACAGTAACAAAATCAAGAATGTGTTCAACCATAATTCAGCTTTCTTTGAAGACTGCATAATCAATCTTGTTGTTGAAATGTCAGATTGTTGATTCTTAACTAATTTATTTCTTTTTAAAAATGCTATGTGCTTGTTTAAAACATTAATTTGCCTATCATTTTATCAAAACTCTACATACTTCTGTTAAAAGTGTGTCATCTTGCAGAACTTGTTAATTCACAACTTCATGCTTCCCATCTCTCCTGCCTGACTCTGGCTGCTTAGAAAGGTTCATCTCTTGTGAGGCGTCACTAAAATGAGGATCTCAAGCAGCATGACCAGGATCATCAATGGAAGGAATAAGGATGAATCCTGGAATATGTAGGCCAGGCAGAAACAGCATCCTATAGTGAAGGCTGGAAGCCAGAAGTACTGACCTGTCGTTGACATGAGGCCACATGTCACTATTTCCACAGAGAAATATTTTCTTTCTCAAGTGAAATATTCTGGGGGTGGATTTTTTCATCAAAATGTCAACATTTCCCACACATAATGTCAATTTTGCAGCCACTCTACAGTAAATTTCACCCGATACAAATGTATGTGTATCTCTATTTTTCCATACTAGTTATTTATTCAATAAGAAATTATGGAAGAAAGTCAAGATATGTCAGAATATATAGGCTCTAATAGTGAGATTCATCCAACAAAGTACAAAAATCTATAACTGAGACATCTACACCTGAAGTTGTCACCCTGGACTCTTTTCATAATCAATAGAAGGAAATAGGCACTTTTAGGGTATGATTCATCTCATCCTGAAGTAGATGGATAAAATAGGTCAGCTGAATCATGTTTTAAAAGCATCTCTTTCTCTCCACTGGCATTAGAGGGAATCTGTGGTGACAACTTCAAACTTTGCAGCTCAAGTTAAATAAAATTACTTATGGCTTGAGAGTCCATAGAATTGTTGTTCATAAACTTGTCCTTTTGCACCATGATTTCACGTGTTCATTTTTTTTTTGTTCCAAATACATGATGACTTTTTCTTCTTCCCTTTTACCCTGTTAAACCAATCTTCTTATCTTCATTTTTTTCCTACCTACATTGCTTTGCACATCGTTTTTTTTATTCCCCTCACCATCACAAAATCAGGTTTGAAGCCAGAAATTTCAAGCCAAAACCTGAGGTAAATAAATGAATGACATATTACCAAAACTGTGAGATTCGGCGGCACTAACTGCCAACTTTTCTTGTTAATGTCACCACGAGTCTGTGGTCTTTTGAAATACAAGCCCTGTAACCAAATTATTTACACCATTTTTCTGGTATAGGAGGCCAGGATCAGACAAAATATTTTCCTGTTTTGTTTCCCTACCTGGACTACACAGCACCTTTAAGAAATTATGTCATTTAACATAATAATGAATTTCCAACTTCTTTATACCTATGTATGGATGCCACAAATTACAAAACTGTTCTCTTTGATGCCTTTGCTCACATATGAAGACAAGATTTTCCAGTAATTGCAGTGGCTTGGGAGTGAAGACTACAAAAACAGAGTCATATTAATAAAGTTAATAGGTGTTGGTCAAGACAACTTTTCTGCATTTTGCCATGCCACTATCCTAGAAGTACGTGCCAGAGACATTGATATCTCTTTTGAGCTCCTCTGGAAATGAAGCGTGAATGAAAGTCTAAACAGTGGTTGCAGATCTTTTCCATTAATTTCTCCAACATGGAGCAGCATTGCCTTAGCAGCATACTGAAAGAAAGCAAACAGCAATAAATCTGACTTCCCTCTGGGTAAACCCTGCAAAGGAATATAAAAGAGTGAGGGATGGGGTATGAATTTCGCTTCAATGCACCAGTAACCTGATTGGACTAAATCTGGGGTGGAAGACTCAGATTAACTCCCAGCTACATACTGCGGGTTTTCAAATTTTCATAGTGCAGGAAGAAAAGAGGAACTCTTAGATCATCTAATCTACTTTCTTCTTGATCACAGGCACTTATCTTTCACACAGTTATCCTACCTTGAGCCAAATAGTTTCTCTGCAGCTAAAGTATATCTTCCTGAGAGTTATCTAATCTTGATTTGAAGATCTCAGGAGATGGAAAATCCACCACTTCCCCCTATAATGTGTTCTGATAGCTAATAGCTATCAGCATTAAAAGTGTGTGCCTTATTTCCAATTTGAATTCATCTGGCTGCAGGCTCCAGCCTTTGGTTCTTATTATGCCTTCCTCCACTAGATTACAGAGTCCTTTCATATCCATTATTTTCTGCCTGAGAAGGTATATATGCCATAAGCAAGTCACCTCTCAATCTTCTGCTTCATAAAGAGAAAGATCCAAATCTCTCAATAGAAGGCATTTTTTCCCATTTTTGAAACATTTCTGTATTTCCTGTCTACCCTTTCCAGTAGCTTCATTGAGTCTTTCTGAAAATGAGGACTGCAGAGTTGATGCAATGCTCCAGATTTGTCCTCCCCAAGTTATAACAGAAAGATCAACTCTCCTGCTCCCTCAGCGACCATTCAGAAATCACATTGGGTTCTTCTACATCACCCAATTCTGAGACATTGTTTGGTTGCTTCTTTAGCATAACTCCTCTGTAGTTATGCCATTTTCTCTGTAGTTTAAACTTTTCACTCATTCTGTTCTGTGGTTTTCATCCTCACTTCTGTAAATGTAAGTAAGGATTGGGTTGTATTAAAGTATCCTATTTCTAATAACTTAATTTACTAAGCATTCTTTTCTACCTCCACAGTGTTGTCTTTTTTTTTT